>NEWO01000365.1:432526-444916 GCA_003013225.1 Phalaenopsis aphrodite | reverse complement strand
TTCTCTTAGGTAGTCACTTCAAGCTATTTAAGGAGCTATCCCCTAAGTTTGAAGCAGACCAAGCATGGATAGAGAGAACATTGTATGTTCCAGTAGTTTAACGTCTGATATATGATATTGTTTGTACTAGACTAGATACTGCATTTACAATATGAGTGGTTAGCAGTTACATGAACAATCCAAACACATATCATTGGGAGGAGGTAAAGTGCATTCTCTGGTATTTGAGAGGATTAGTCAACAGGGCGCTTTATTATGGAAGTTTAGTGATTAATCTATAACAGTTTGTAAATTATGATGTGACATAAAATTTGGATGGTAAGAAAAGAGAAATAGATTATATCTTCATGTTGGGGAACATAACACAAAGTTTGGTTTCCAGGCTGTAGAGGTTCGTTGTACACTCAATCATAGAGGCTACATGCATTGTTATCACCAAAACTAGTAATGAGATGAATTAGCTACAAAACTTTATGACATAATTCATCAAGAAGAAGGGGATTGAAAAGCTTCATATTGATAGTATGAATGAAATTCAATTTACTAAGAATGCTGCTTTTTCATGCGAGGACAAAATACACTTCATTGAGGTGTTATTTTATAGCCTCTCTCCTAGAATATGGGAATTATTCTTGGAGATGATAAACATTGCTCAGAATCCTGCTTACATGTTGTCGAAGGCGGTGACTATCAAGAAACTGGAGCTATTCTTGGTTTTAGTTGGAGTCCATTAAGGTTGAGACTATGGGGGAGTCACACCACAATACAATATTATAAAGAGGATAATGATGGAGCTACATATGCAGGGACAAGTGTTGGGTGCTATCTGTCTTCAAGTAGAAGATTGTTAAGAGTTGAGCTTCATTGGGAGTACCCATAACTGCCATGTTGTAGTCCCAACAGCTTCTAGTGCATCACACTCGCGCCTGTACAGTGTGCTTGTGCTGGGGTCTGTAGTACCCCAACACTGTTTAGGATGCACCCACGTCAGTTCTAGGTTCCTTCCCGAGGAAACAACGCTCTTGCGTCTTTTTTTGGGGTGCTCCTGTGCCCTATTATAGAAAGTATGTCGCCCTTGCACTAGGTGTGGTTCGCTCTTTCGATTCAATTTAAAGGCTACATTTGAGCGATTGAGAAGTAGATCTATCACATGTGGTTCTCTTGACAGGTTGCTTGTGAAGAAGAAATTAGTTAGAGATGAGATTTTGAACATGCATTTCTCTTGTGAGATCAAAATGAAGGTTTGCAGCAAAGACCCATAAATTCCTTCTATTTTAGAAAGAAGACGTGAGTGGATATTATTAAATTTCAAAAAATTCATTATGAAAATTTCTTGGTGGCGTGACTTCGTGTGTTTTTTTTTTCCTCTTCTAAGTTTTTTTTTCATGTTAAATCACGATGCTTTTTTTCTGAATTATTTTTGTTATGTCTCCGTCGAATATTTTGCTCTGGTTTTCTCAAATCACTGTGATCATATTCCACGGTGTGATTTTGATTTCAAATTGATCCAACACTTAATAGAAGTATAAGAAACATAGTTTCAATATGTTTCACATTATGTTTTATATAACAACATTTAAATTATTTCTTCCATCTCTAACAATAGAATCAAATGAAATATTCTGACGCCTGTGACAAGAATATTAAGTACATGCGTCCAGATATATTCTGACTCCATATATTACAATATTATATGTGTTATATATATAACAATATGATTAAAGAAATCATATGATATATATATATATATATATATATATATATATATATATATATATATATTCCTTTTGACGACAGATTGATCTAATGGCCAGGGTTGAATCAAATGTGATTGTCGAACATAAGGAAAATGAAAATCACATGTTTAATATCCGCAGGTTGCAATTAGTCGCGGAGTAATTACGGAGCTGATGGTGTTGGCTTGATTTTCATGAGATACAGCTGGTCATGTGGAAATTGCACCGGATTGTGCGGAAGTGGTAAACTGCTCCAGCACCCAGAAATCTCGAATGACCTATATGACTTAATGGAGGATTTTTTTTTGAAGGGATAATTGCATTCAAAGCATTGGAATATTAATATTTATAAATTAATTATTTAGGTACTTTTAGAACTATATAATTAGTACATTTAGGTGTGGCACGTTTAAATAGTTTAGAATATGATAAAAATGAAAATCAACCAAGCATCTCAATAGTGAGGATGGGGAGCTAAACAAAGAAGGGATGAATTCTTCCCATCAAGAATAGCATATTGATGTTGTGTTGCTATGACAACAACATGAACAATGACTATAGGTACTTAGTTTTTGTGATCATGGTGCATTGTTGTTGTAGCTTTAAATACAGGATAGATCTAGATAATTTTTATCAAGTGGATGCATAACATGAATGTATTTTGAAATTTGGTTTTTAAGAAAATCTTTTAAAAATGCATGGTTTCCAAATTAAATTAAATAAAAATGCTTCTTTCTAATGAGAAAATTAGTAGGTTTCTACTTGTTAGATCAGAATAAACTGATTACCATAGCCAAAATAAATAAGGAGACGAAACATAAATATTTGTCAGACTGTTATCATCAATATATTTTCATTAAAATTCATAACTCACAACAAATTGAGATAATTGTATAAGAACATGCTATTAGGTTTGTAGTGCTCTTGCTGGCATTTTCTTGGAGGGTTACAAAGTTCAAATTTTGACTAATTTTAAATAATGTGCTATAGTGTTTTAGTAAATAATTAGAAGCCTCAAATTGACACCAAAATTGAGAGATAAATGCAAACCTTGCATTCAATGAAGAAAATTTTTCATCATCACAAATAATTTGATTTATTATAAGAGGCTAGTGAACATTACAACTCACATAGAAGGAAAGATAGAATAAAGCAAGGATCATAAATGACCACATCATGAACTTGACAAAACCAAATAAGCTACTTTAATATAAAATTGTCACGCACCAAAAATATATGTAATGATTGTTCTCCTTATGTAAACTTTCAAAGTTCTAAAGTTGATCCATCATTAATCTGATTGATACAGATGTGTCTGACTATATAGCTTAGTATCAATGGGCTCTCATCTAAGCACTTACTGTTATTAACATATAAAAAGGCTAGCAAGCAATACTTACATATTTAATTCAAATGTATTTTAGTAAAGCTTACCACGCTCCACTGGTATTTGCTACGTGAAATTGAGTCTCTAATGTGTAATGAGCTACCCATGCCCCTATAGTCTGATGATTGGTTCAACTTAGATTATTGCTTCATCAAACATAACCAGGAGAGGCCCATGCTTTCCACAACTCAGACCATACATTCTCCCTCATCTAGAGAGGCATCTATCCCGAATGACATATGTCTGTTAACATATCACACAAGCAGTCCACAACTTGATATGTTTAAAATGTAAGGCAGTGATATAGTGTGTTCAGAACATTTTTTATGTCATTTGCATTTTTTTGGGTATATGTTATGTTTTTTCACAATATAGAAGGATAAATGTTGCACTTGAAAGAAATGAAGCAAAGTAAGGACTAGCATCCTAGTGCAAGAAGAAAATAGCTTGGCTCTATAAGGCAAACGCCGCAGTGCCATATCTAGGGTGCCTCAGCTACTAAAGAAGGCTAATTCCAAGCAAGACATTGTGACACTAGAGACCAACATCATCACACTCATACTAGAATCGATGTCACACCCAAAGACCAAGTTAACAAAAAAACCAAAGTCATGAAACATGGTCAGCTCGAAGTCAGCACCATCCTGCCCAACTCCAACACCCTAATGCTACCACTATAGGGCCTCGATGCTCGCCATCAATAATGGGTGGTTCTATAGTTTTCACAGTTCGACAAAAGGAAGTGATAAATGACCTGTGAATTGACACTCAATAGGACTTCTGGCAAACTCATAGAAAACATGGAAGGGAGTGTGAGTGTTACTTGTGTGGAGAGAATAAAGAGAACTTCAAAGGGGAGAAGCACATTGTAAAAGTAAAGTGGCTTTGAGCTAGAAGAGATTCAAAATCCGGTTCTTCTTCACTTTTTTTCTATAAACCTTATCTTTCTATCAATAAAATATCCTATATTCTCTTTAAAAATGTTAGGAACTAATCGCTAATACTTCTTCGATTTGGTATTGTAAAATACATGTTAAATCCATCTAAGAATGTGAGGGTAAAATTGTACCATGTCAATGGGTTAACCTTTAATGCTTTTATTTCATTCTTGTTAGCTATTTGAAATGTTAAATTATATGATCCCCTATATTAGCCCTTCCATAAATAGGGATGATCATAGTTATGCAATTAAAAGAACCTCAAAAATTAAAAAAGACACATTCTCTTAGCTCAAAGTCCATATTTCAGCTCTTATGAATGCAAATTTACTTTGAATATAAAATCGCATAACATATAATCTTTTTTAAGAACAATATTAAATCCTCATTAAATTTTTGCCCCACATGATGTTTTTGGGTATTTGACGATATAGCTGACTGGAGTCATGCAGGACAACATGCAGAAAAAATTCTAATTTAGGCGTTAAATGTCAAAGCATGATTAATCAGAAAGATTCACCATGCATCAATCTTAGTAGCCATCCGGCGACTTCAAAGATGGAGACAACTTTCAGCATTGGAAGAGCTGTACTTTGTGTGCAGGTGCGGTGTTAACAGCGACTCACGTCAAACTTCCCCTTAACACGTTTATTTAACTCTCCACCGCCACTAATTTGGACCAACGGAAACAATAACACATCTGGAATATTTGCATGCATTTCTCATACTTTTTTTTTATATTTATATAAGTATATACTTTATTTTCATAATTAAGTATTTACATGCATAGCATTCAAATCACATAAAAATATATAATTATAGTCATGATTTTTTTATATTTATATAATGTTGAAGAAATATAGTTTGAGGACTCACAAACATATTGTTGAAAAAATAGAGTAATAATAAAAAAAATGAATATTTTGTTTAAATACTGTTTTTAGCAACACTTAAGAAATTGTCACTACAAAGTAAAGTTTAATTTTAATATTGATTAACACTAATGAATGTGGGCTACTTTTAATTGTTGACATGACTGTTTCTATTCTCGAGATTGTGGGTTCTCAAAATTTTACTCCTACCCTCAACTATTATTTATTGAAGAAACAATGTTTATAATGTTAGTTTTTCAGTAATATATATATATATATATATATATATATATATATATATATATATATATACATACATGCACCAGCATGAATCTCTAGGAGATCGAAAGGTCTAAGAGCACAACTAAAAAAGTGTTTACCAGCAGAATACCAGGAGGGTCGTTTATCCAACAAGAAGTAGTAGTATGAACCAAAGCTAAAGTCAAAGCTGACCAAATACTTTCATGCGAGCCAAAGTTCGCAAGATAAAGGATGCCCAGATGGACTGAGCATGAACTTAAGGAAAGACTCGGGTCCTCAATACGATTAGTCATCTCACGGGCACTCCAGAGGCTCTTGATTGAGGACCAAGAAGTATCCATGCATCTAAATCATCCCTCATTAGGCTGCCAGTATTCTGATTTTGAGCTTAGCTATTGTTAGCTCTAAAGAAATTTGAGCCAAAATTAAAATTAGTCAATTTTCTAGTTGTAATTTTTGTTTTGTATTAAGAATAAGTTATTCTGACAATTTATTTAGACTTCATGATTTCTCTTTTTAATATTCCCTGCAACTGTAGCTACTCCAACCCTATCACAGACATATTTGTTTCATATTTTTTTCCAAATATAAAGCCAATCATAAACCTAAACATGCTCGCCACCGCATCATCTTACGCCATTAACTGATCTCCTGGAAATAAGTTCTTATAAAGAAACATTTCATAAATTGTAAAAGTTTTCACTGCATCATCCAGTGCTAAGTTTAATTTTCACAGCACTAATGAAAATTCACTTTGAAATCTAATTTGCTAGTTCCAAGATGAAAATTCACATCGAAATCTAAATTTCATTGTCACAATTCCCATTTTGGCAATCCAAATTTAATTTTAAAAAGAATTTTCATTTTGGAACTGACAACTTAGATTTCAATGTGAATTTCATTATTGTTGTGAAAATTAGACTTCACACTTGAAGATGTAATGAAAACTCTCACATCTTATGAAATATCTCCTTCCAAGAACATATTTCAGATGTGCAATCAATCACATATGGGGTTTGCGGCGACGAGTATGCTTAATGATATGATTGACTTTCCATTTTGAAAATAAAATTCAAAAGAAATAAAATCTTACAAAGTTGTGTAGCTATGGTGATAGATAATATTATATATACTACAAGTCGGATCGTTTGACATTTTAGAAATGTTAGTTTTGTTGAAGATCATTACTAGTCGAACATTGATTTTCAATTCACTATGACAACTCACTCTAATATTATATGTCACTGTAGCTGCACTAGCCTTCACACATATATATTTCTGTCATAAATTATTTCAGGTGAAAAGCCAATCATAAAACTTATGCAACTTTTAACTAGACTCTTAACACATCATGTGAAAGTGCTCTAGTAAGAGTTGTTGAGACAAGTCTACTTAAGTCGATTAATTGTTTTACACTTGTAAAAAAAATGTGAGAAAATTATACTCATGAAAGGGTTATTATAGCTACAGTGACAATCAAGATTAGAGGAAAATATAGATAAATGTTTGTCAATAACTAATATCTGACAGCCCTAACAGTCTCAACAGGTTGTTAACGTCTGACTTTAAAGTTATCTAAAAGATACACTCCTTTTAAAATGAGTTGATTATTGTCAGGTTTGATCACCTTTTGTTAACAATCGATCAGTTGATCTACTAAAATAATTAAATATCATGTATTCAACTAAATGCATTTTATAATGTGTTTATTATTCTCATGTTTGAAGGTGCACATGGACATTCGTACATCAGAATCATGGATGTTCAACAGACTTTATTTAAATAGAAAATGGATCACCTAGGAGTTCTTGAATGGTGCCAATGAATTTTTGGAAACTACTTATTAACTGCAGGTTTGCCTATCTTAGGGTTGGTTTCGGTGTCTATATTCGAAACATAGAAAGTGAGCACACTTAATGCCGGATGAAGTGAAATATGATTTATATCGTCAAGGATTTTAGCCAGATTCCTGGATTTGGACATCATATGAGAGGGTTGATCCTACAACATTCAGCTCCACTCTTTTGACAAGTTATGATCCTCCACCTTTATTTGACTCAAGCAGATTTGAATAAATGATCTTTGATGGAACAATACATCATTATGTGAGCCAACTACTGCAAGACGAGGCATCAAATCCTGATGCTCGAACATTTTATGATTTATTGAATGCTGCTCAAAGGCCACTGTGGGGTGGTTGCACATCTCATTCTGAGTTATTTGTATCTCTTAGAATGTTAAAAATCAAAATAGAGTGCAACATGCCCTGAGAATACTTTAATCAGTTTGCAGGACTGCTGAAAGAGATTAATCTACCTAAAAATTTAGTCCTTGAAGATTTATACATGATAAAAAAAAGTTTGTCTCCAAGTTAATTGTTATGTAAATAGATGTATGCTATATCATAAGAGTTGTGTGATGGAGGCTCAGTGCAGATTTTAAAATTCTCCAAGATTCAAACCTTAAAGTAGAAAAAGTAAGAGACAAAAGGAAGTTCCATTCAAGCGTCTCTTTTATCTACCACTTTTCTACGTCTACAAATGCTATACAATTCTATGCATACGACTCAACATATGATGTAGCATCAAAGCTGGTAAGGAGAAAACAACTCAATAAGCCATCCAGTAGATGGGTAGACGTGAAAATTCTTTGATTGCTCATATTCTGTGTTTGTTGTGGATGCTCGCAACATCCAGCTAGGTTTATGCTCTGCGAGCCACACACTTTACTGTTAAACCACTTCGCCTTACTTTTATTGGATGGTGATTGTTATGAAATATAATCCGCCACTTGAGATGCTCATATTCTGTGTTTGTATATTTGCAGATGTTGATAGAAGAACTGTAAAATCTTTGAACAATAGGTGGCATGATGTATGTCATCTCCAATAAACATAATTTTTTTTGTTGAAATTAGTATTAATGTGAACAATAAGTGATTTTATTACATATTGAATGTGATATTAGTGGAGCACTGCGGAAAAGTTAGCTTGTTCATATTGCATGAATTCATCTAAAGCATTTACACTTCAATATAGCATAAAGAATTCATGGTTTGACTGTCACTGTATGTTTCAAGATGTTGAACATCCTTTCAAGTGGAATAAGAATGCATTCAAAAGAAAAAAGAATTGAAAAATCCTCACCACCTCCAAGAATATATGAGAAAGATATAATGCAAATTGTTAGTGACATTTTAAAGAATAATGTATGCCCTAACCTTTCTTCACATCATCCACCAAAATTTGTTGTCACTCATAATTGGACAAAGAAGTAAATTTTTTTAGAATTTCCTTATTAGACGAAGTCATTAATCTATTGATGAAAATCAGTGAGTTCATCAGGTAATTTTGTGTAACTCATTTGAAGTTTGACAACATGTGCCTGTTAGAAGTAAATATTTGTGTAACACTTTACATGCTTAGGAGAATATTTCTGCATAGTTTCTTTGACTCAATAGAGCATCTCCCAATACATTCACCCCATGAGGCATTAATTAGAGGTCCAACATAGTACCACTAGATGTATTTGTTTGAGAGGTAATTACATTAGGTCTAAATATCTAGTCACTCATTTATAAAAAATATTGCTAATTTATTCTAAGCAAAATTTATTTTCTAGATTTTTGAATAAATTAAAGCAAACTGCAAAGAATAAGGCCCAATCATAAGAATCGATATGTGAAGCACATTCACTGTAAGATACAATGACATTTTGTGAAAGAAAAGTCCATAAAAGATTCATTAGGTTTAGTGTCACCATCGACCCTTTTTATTTTCCAGCAGATAGGTGAAGCATTAGGGATGTGCACATTATGTTATCTTAATGATCAGGAGCTTTGAACAATGACACTTTATATTCTTCTTAATTACAATGAAGTACAATCCTTTATTGATTAAGACAATTTTCATTATAATTTTTAACTCATTTATCTGAAAGGTGTTGATGGGTTGAAAGAATGCTTAAATTTCTTTAAGTTTTACATATTTTTATGGATGCAATTGCATTTTAAAGAAATATATTTTCATATTTTTCTTATAGGTTTGACAGGTGTTGGAAGGAGCAATGTGGAGGAGACTTGGAACAAATGAGGGTTGATCCCACGAACACAATTTGTGCATGCTTAGTGTGTAATTAATTCAATTTTAATTAACAAAAAATTCTTATTTTTCTCTATAATTCAATTTTACACACTATGGATACTACACAAGTGCAAGTATCGTTTCAAGTAATATAAGAATTTATTTTAATCCCCAAGTATCGATCACCACAGGGAAGATAAAACTCTTTTTATCGACTTAATAAACTTTATTTAAACTTCAGGTAAATTATCTAGGAATTAAGGTTGAAATTGTAAGTGTAAAAAGAGTAACTAATACCTACAAATTCTATTTCTAAACTTAAGGAAAAGGCTAAATTTTTCTAAACTGGTTTTTTGTTAAAAAGTTCAATCTGTATGAAAAAACCTTCTCCTTGCAAAGAAATTATACTCAGTGCAGGAATCAAATGTTGATAAATTTAAATGTAATTTTGTGACAAATAGGAGCATACATATTACTTACCCTCTTTCGAGTGCATAAAGAACATTGGCTAACCTAGAGTTAAGTTCTTAAATCCTTAGTTATGATGGGTAGATTCTAGCCCGTCTCTTTAGAGTACCCACGTAAGCCCTCAGTTTCACTAACCAAGCTTTAGGTTTCAAATACTTGATTAAATTGGTTATGATTCTAACATGTCACACTAAAATCACCCATTTACACCCATCAAAAGTTATCTCCCAATTTATTTACACTGCCCTATGGACTACTTTTCCTTCACCTAATAGTGAAATGTGATTTTTACTAATAGAAGAATTAATAGCCCTCCTGGGTCATTATGATTCACAACAAGTTTTAACTTATCAATTGGTCGAGCTGAATAAGTAAATTAAATGTGAAGTAATGAATCATCACAGTTATGAAATAAAAGAAACGATATAAAAGCCTAATCCTACACATTATTAATTTTCATCACAAGGATAAAGATAAAAAAAAAACTATTTGGATTTCATGGGGACAAAACAACAACGCATGACACACACACACACACACACACACACACACACACATACACACACACACACATACACACACAATAAACTTTAACAAATTCAACAAAAATGCAACACACTTATCTCAAACTCTTCCCCAAAAATTTTTTTTTAAGTTCCTTTGAAGAATTCTTCTTACATTTAATCTTAAATATCACTCAGAAATGCAAAAAATAAAAGAAATCTCTCGCTTCTCCTACTCTCGTGCACTCAAAAGTGTTGGAAATATTAACCCCTCTACACTTTTCTCTTTCTCCCTTTTTCTTTCTCTTCCTTTCCTCCTTTTCCTTTTAAGCACCAAGAGACTCTTCTTTTTGTAACCTTTGAAATCCCTAAGTGTCACCTCAGATGCCCATTCAAAATTCATCCAAATACATTGAATTTATAAAAAAAAAACTGATTCTAACACCTTGGTGCCAACCTTCTAGAAGCCTAAAATAACTGTCTAACGCCTAGGCACTAGATCCCAACCTCGTAATGTCGGGCTCTCTGTATCCGTGTACATCCCCATTTTGCTCCATTTTGGCTCATTTTCTCCAAAATTCCATCTCTTATCTAGTAATTTAGTTTGGAATTTTGATTTTCTATTCATTTCAATTATAATTGTGTATTATCAAACTTAGGAATCCTAGAAGAATTAAAAGAGAATTATATGAGAACTCTATTAGTAAAATTTTGACTCATTTGAGAATATCATCAAACTCGTAATGAAAATTTTAGTCAGTGATATCGAAAAAATGCCTCTAAAAAAGTTCTTCTTGAAATATGTGAAGTATATTTTGACAACATGCTTAGAAGAAATAAGCAAGGAAAATATGTAATTTTTCTCTTCGTTCTGTTAGCATTATACTAATCAAGCTCAACTTTCTATGATTAGTAAAAATGACAAAATGAATAAGGAGAGGTAATTGAATCTCCATATCCTTCTTTGAAAGCTAGCATTAATAATGATTAATCTGAAAGCCTTGAACTCACAACCTTCAGAAATATCACTACTAATACATGAAAGCAACATAATTTATTATTAAATTAAAATAATTAAATTATACTAATAATGCCTTACAAACATTTGTTTTAGATTAAAAATAAATTAGAGCAGCTTTTGAAAAAAATCAGAGAAGCCTAAAAAGCCAGTTTTCTGACAAAAGAATAACCTTAGATAAAAGAAAATCTAATATTCCTATAATCAGGTATTCTAAAATTCAACCTCAACCTAAACTTGATCTCAATATAGGACCAAGTAAAAAAAAATTAGAAAACTTTCTTTCTAAATGAAAAGAATGATCTCTAAAAATTATATAAAAAAATTAAAAAAATTCATATACTGAAGATGAATGCTCTGATGAACAGGCTGATCTTGACTTAGTTGAAGTTTTTCAAAACCTACAAACTAATAATTTCTTGGAAATTAAAAAAATTAATTATCCAAAACTACTTCTTAAAAAACATTATTATATCATTTCTCTTATGGATGTCACTTTTGGTGAAACTTTTAATGGACACCAAATGACTTATGATGCCATTGGTCTGTACTTAGAACATATATGACATTAGTGATCATCAAATCCTTGAAGAAAGTTACTAACTGATGTTGTACTCTATCTTGACACAAGCCATACAATATGCCTCTCACCTGGTAGTTGGGACTAATGTATAGAATAAATAAGCTAGCCCAACCAAATAAAAATTGATATTAAAAACAAGAAATTTATTAAACTTAAAAACTCACACTGCTTAAGCTTTTTACAAACTCGATCAAGAAGAAAAAAGAGCGCACACAAAAAAATTAAAATTAAAACTAAGCCCTTAGAAGAGATATAGATGAGCCCTATATATAAAAGAGGACCCACATTTTGAACATAAATATACTTTACAATATTATTAGTTACATACATAATACATACATATATATACATATATATACATATATATACATACATATATACATATATGTATATATGTATATAGATGTATATATATATGTATATATATGTATATATCTATAGATCATATATGTATATATGTATAGGTATATATATACATATATGTATATATGTATAGATACATATATACATATATGTATATATGTATATATATATATATATATA
>NEWO01000365.1:404794-417365 GCA_003013225.1 Phalaenopsis aphrodite | reverse complement strand
CAAAACTCGATAGGAAGATCAAGTATAGCTGAAAGTTGAGCCCTGGAGGCAAGACTCGATGTGAAGCTATAACGCTCCTAGAAGATGAGCACGGGAAAGAAGTCTCGATAGAAAGCTACCATGCTCCTGAAGTTCATGCCCAAGAGGCAAAACTCGATGGGAAGATACCATAGCCCTGAAAGTTGAACCCAAGAGGTAAGGCTCAATGGGAAACTAAGATGCTCCTAGAGGTTAAGCCCAGTAGGCAATAATCGATGAGAAGCTACCATGCTCCTAAAAGATGAGCCCAAGAGGCAAGTTTTGATGAAAGCTAGTAGTAGATAGGGTCCTCACTAGAAAAAATCTAAGAGAGAAAATGGTTTACATGGTCTCCACTGAAAGGCCTCAAAAGGCTACAAACTTCAGAAGACACAAGTACATCAAAGATCTGAGAAGGCCACAAGCCTCTGAAGGCATAGATACATAAAAGACCTCAGAAGGCTACAAACCCTAGACGACAGAAGTACACAAAAGATCTCAAAAGGCTATAAGCCGCAGAAGCTTTCAGATCATTTTAAGCTTTTATAAGGCATATGCTTGAGAGGGCGCAACCTTAAAAAGCATGAGCCTCAAAAGGTATGTGATTCTCTATTTTATAAAGTGCATGTGCTATCTTTAATTATAGAATTTTGTATACTTGAGAAGCCACATCACCTTTATAAGCAACGTCAAAGATGTACAGAGAAATACAATATCATTATCTACAAATTTCAAATTAGATGATTAAAAAGGTTATAAAGATCAACAAGGACTGATACAAAGGCTATAAGAGATATCATCGCTACAAAAGCATGAAAATATCTCCCTCAAAGTGTGGTTGGAATACTCTAACATGTAATCATTTCCAACCAAAATGAGCAGCAGCAACAAGCAAGAAGATCCCGAGTCACCTGCTGGGCAGGGACAAAGATTACTTTCTTCATCTCACCGATGTGAAAGAAGATCTCATTGGTCACATGCTACACAAAATATGAACAACTTTCTTCTACGACACAACATGAAAGAGGACTCTGTTGATCACGCGCTACACAAGGCAGGGAAGGCTTTCTTTTGTGTCATAACACGAAAGGGATCAAGTTACTTGCATGCTACGCAAGTCAAGGATGACTTTACTCTCGCAACAATGTGAAAAAAGATCCAATTCCTCATCTATTATGCAGGATGGGGATGACTTTTATCTTTGCCATAAGGTGAAGGAAGACCCTGTTGCTCTCCTGTTACGTAGGATGAGGTCGACTTTTCTCTTTGCTGCAATGTGAAAGAAGATATCGTTGATTTCCTGCTACACAGGACGAGAACGATATTGCTCTTGGCCAGAACATGAAATATGATCTTATGCTTACCGCTACGTAGGACGGGGAAGACTTTCCTCTTCGTCGCAATACAAAAGATGACCTTGTTGCTTGCCTGCTACGTTGGACAGGGTTAACTTTCCTCTTGGCTGCCACAAGAAAGAAGATCTTATTACATAGCAGGTTGGGGATGTCTTTACTCTTCGTCGCAACATGAAAGAACATCCCGTTACTCGCCTGTTACGCATAATGAGGACAACTTTTCTCTTGGTCACCATGCGAAAGAAGTTCCTGTTGTTCACATCCTATGCAAGATGGGGACGACTTTCTTCTTCTAGAAAATCTCACGAGCAGAAAACTACACTCTCCACGCTCCCTTTTTTTTTCATTCTCCTTCTCTTCTCTTATGGTTCTTCCCCTCATCTGTGAATTTTATTTAAAGACATATGAGGAGGCCTAGAATTAAAGAAAATTATAAAAAAAAATTAAAATTTGCATTAACTGTTATCATTTCACCTTCCAGCTTTTGGCTTTCCATCTCTTGACATTCCATCTCCCTCATTACAAAAAAGGGATAGCTGTTAAAAAAAAGAGGAAAAATCTTCTCAAATTCCATTTTTTGGGTGGCTAAAATCTGCTCAAATTCCACCTTTTTCGGTCAAAATCTTGCAATAGATCTAAATCTTGCAGGTCGAGGTCTGCGCCGGTTCAAATTCCATCGACTCAGCTCCTAGCCTGGTTTAAATCCCGCAACCCATGATCTGAATTCTTTGCGTCGGTCCAACTAATGTTGTTTTGTCTTTCAACCCTCCAAATTCCCACGGTACTATCCTGCCGATCCGGCTCCCCATTGCCATTTATGTTGTCCGCTATGCTAGACAGTAGTTGCATTTTCGCGGCCAGCATATTGGCCCACATAATGGTCAGAAGAAAATAATATTTTTCATGCTTAACAAGGGATTCAAACTCCAAAANTATATATATATATATTTAAAACCTACGCTCTCCTCCCTCTCTCCCCTATCGCAGCATCTCTTTGCAGCCGCCCTCTTCGGTTTTCACAAAAAGGGCGTTCGTGCCCTAGCTTCCAGCCGCTGACTCGTCCTTGCAGGCAAACGAGGTCATCGACACCCTCTGCCTCGCCGGAAAGCTCCCTACCGCCGACTCTCTCCCCATTCAAGGCTCCTACCCGTAAAGGAGAGAGATCACATGGAGTCTCTCTCCCACTTTGGCCGGCTACTTCTCCTTCTCCTTCTCCTTCTCCTTCTTCTTCTCCGACGAGGGCTCGCGAGAGGCTCACAAGGAAGCCTTTGGAAAGTTTGGAGGAAGCCTTGGAGATGCTTCTTGGAGTGAAAGCAATGAAGAGGGATTTTCTTCCCCTCCATTTTCTTCTTCCTCTTCCGTCAGATCTCTTTCTCCTCGCCGACCTTGTCAATCACCGACATCGCATTTACGCTGGAGAAAATCAATTAGGAAAACACCATATTTAGGGTTTTCCTCCTCGCTTCCGGTGCGCACCACATGCGAGCTAAGTCCACCTCGCCGTCCTACCTTTCCGACAACCATATACTTCACCGGAGCACTTTGAAGACGTCGAGTAGCGAGCAACATCGTTGTTTGAGGATGTGTGAAGGTCTTCCACCTTGAGGGGAAGGCCTCTGCCGACGCTGCTTCCCACCAGCATCCTCGTGGGTTCCCTTTTTCACCGTTGTCGAGCGACCACTGCTACGATGGTATATGTGTCATTTGCACTTTCATATGATTTTATCATTTATTTTGGATACTTTGTGTCCCTCGTTGCCTCTTTTATTATTCTGTGCATGATCTGCGAGACAATTGACACGTAGATTGGAGCACCGCCGGGGTTCACCAGAAACGTGGGCTCTCCTTCAGCATAAGAAGAATGCTTCTGCATTCGTCATGGTGGTGAGATTCTCTCAATTCCTAGCTGGCCCTAGGTTTTAGTGATGTCTAAGCGTGTGGGTTCGATCGGCCACACGGGGTGCGTGCGCCGACGTGAGTTGGTGCGTCATTGTAACTGTGTGATTGATTATCGATTTTCTAGAGCAAGCCTTTAGGTTATGACTTCCTACGTAACCAAACACCTCCCGTAGAGCTGAGTGTCTCCTTTTTTTGTGAGTCTTAGAACAAGTCCTGATGGGTGAAAATCTCTCACACCCCTTGCTTTGGGTTCCCCAGCTTTACTTGCAGATGTTCGGAGGTCGGACTTGGCAAAGAGAGAGAATCTTTGTAGTTGTCTTGGTTTGCAAAGTCTCAAGAAGTTCACAAAATGGGAAAAGCTTTGTAGCTAGCCCATTTTGTGACGCGGTGGAGAGTTTCTCCCTCGAAGATTAGAGGAAAAACTCCCCGCATTTTCTCACCAAAATAAGAGGCGTCAGTGTCGCATATCCAAGAGTCGAAACCTTAGGTTTCCCAAGTGCGGTTGTTAGTACGAGCGTGAATCACTATCATATGTGGTCATATGCACCTCATTTTTGCATATGCATGTCTTACATGTTACATATTGTATGTCATATATTGCACTTGCACTTGTATTTGCACTCTGTACCTTGCATTTGCACTTGCACCTTGCACCATGTAGCTTGCACTTACACTTGCACCTGCACCACTTGGTCCTCGATCGGTCGTCCCGGACCGGTCGGCACCACTTGTGCCTCAGTTGGTTATCCTGAACCTTGACACATCACTCGTGTTTCAGTCGACTACCCTGACACGGTTGGCACAACACTTTGGTTTGATCGGATATTCCATCCCGATTGACATACCACTTGCTCCTTTGCATGTTGTGTATGTGCATGTATATGTTTGTCTGCATGATTGATATCATCTACTTGAGCTGCATTCCTTCGGGTCACTACCTTATCGACATAGCCTCTTTTCGGGCGGCTGTCATCATGGCATGCCCACCTTCGTGTCACTACCTTACCGACATACCCTCGTTTCGGGTCGGTGTCATCACTACAAGCCCACCTTTGGGTCACTGCCTTACCAGCTTACCTTCTTTTCAGATCGCTGCCATCACAGCATGCCCACCTTTGGGTCACTACCTTATCAGTATACCCTCTTTTTGGATCGTTGCTGTCACGACATACCAATTCCTTCGGGTCACTGCCTTATTGGTATACCATCTATTCAGGCTCCTGCCGCCACGACATGCCCATTCCTTTGGGTCACTGCCTTACCGGTATACCCTCTTTTTGGGCCCCTACCGCTAAGGCATGCCCATTCCTACGAGTCACCACCTTCATGAAATGCTCTTTATCACAACTTATATGTTTTGATTTGCTTGCATTTTCATTTTCATGTTTGCATGGATAGCAAGCCAGTCTCATTAGAAGAGTGACCCCGTGTTGGCATGTCGTGATTTGATTTGCTTGCATGGATAGCCCTTGTCGTTACGGCATGCCCATTCCTGCAAGTCACCGCCTTCATGACATGCTCTTTATCACTACTTATATATTTTGATTTGCTTGCATTTACATTTGCATGGATAGCGAGCCAGGCTCGTTACGAGAGTGAGCCCATGTTGGTTGCGATGCCTTAACGACCATTGCTTGCTGTGTTGATCCTGGTGAGCAATGCAAGTTAAGCCATTGGGATTAACACAAGTATCAATGTACTAAAGATCTAATAGATCTAACTCGTGTCACTGCTCTTTGTGATACCCTTTAGATCTTTCAAGTTTTTAGGATGGGATTGATATGATGACCCCGTCAAAGTCATACTATACCCAGACTTACCCCGCATTTAGATACTATTTTGACACACTTTTCGTTAGATGGTGTGCTAGGCCAGGATTTAGGGTGCTATAGTCTTTTTGATACCTGACTATTGTTCTCTATTAGATTAGTTGCCCTAGCCAGGTATCTTTCTTTTGCATTATGTTCGTGGTGTGACTGCATGCTGCATTTGTGTGGTAGTGTGATAGAGCATTTTTTTTGCAGGGAGTCATGTCTATATATATGCACACACGCCGGTACCATTTTGGGGGGAAGCAAATAATGATTTCTGACCCTTTTACTTGCAGGTACTATTAGCTACCTCCACTTTTAAGACATGGCTCATGATATATTATTTGCATGTGAGCTTTCCCGCTGAAACTTGTTTTCATGCAGGATTGAGTCTTTTCTTTTTCCTATGTACTTTTTAGAGTCTAGAAGAGTCCTATAGCATAAATAAAATACAGGCACAGGTTCTGATGCATTTAGGCCTGGGAACCTCGTGGAGGGGATCAGGAGTAGATGCTTGTGCCCCGTATCTTAATTATGTATTTTATATTGATGTATAGAATTATGACCGGGCATGTATATTCGGAGTCCGACTGCATTTTTTTTCTGGGATATGTTGCTGACCCAGCGACACTGGCCTCTTTATTATTTTAATTTGGGTTGTTTTGCTTTTTTACATCATGTAGCATGTTTGCATATCTGCATGTGTTTTCCTTATTTGTGTACATGATCTGGGATTTCTACGATACAATTTAGACTTCAGGATTTAAAATTGCAACATTTACTTTCCTGCATATATTAATAGGGCCTCCACAATACTTAGGACCGCCCTACATAATTGCATTCATATTTACATGTCCCGATGAGGAGTCCCCGTACCTCTCCAACTTGACTGACCCAACATACCTTCATATAGGTGGTTGTCTAGTACATCTGGGGTGTTAGAAGGCCCCCTGAACTAAACTGGGTATAAGTCATTTTGTTCGTAGTGTTTCCAGCTTTGTAGCTGAACCTCCATTTTCTCTTCTTTCTTGAGGCATCCTTGCCACTTCGGCAGGTAAAAGTCCCACCTCTTGGAGCTCCAGCTTTTAGTCATAGGATAGAGTTTCCTTCCTTTGACCTCGGGGCTATCGAGGTTCCCGTGGACGACGTAATTCACGGATTGCTGACTAGGGATCTCAGGACGTGTTGGGTCGACTACATTCACGATCAGATTGACTGAGGGTCCTAGTAGCTGTATATGACAGGTCCATTGTACCCCGACCCAGTTACCTCTACCTTCTAGGATTACTCTACATTCCTTTTGTTGAGGCCTTTTGAGCCCTGCCGCTCCTTGACTTCGTTGATATCATTTTGATGGCCTGATGCCGATGAGCTGCTGCCCAGTTGGGATATGACAATTTGTCCTCTGCTCTTATGGCTTGGACGTGCTTTGACGTGTTGGGATATTCCGTGGGCCCCGTGTGTTGATTAGCCGTTACCCATTTGGGATGTGAGACACTCACTCTCTGCCCAATGACTTAGCGTGAGTTTTGATGCATCGAGACTGTTCCCACACGGAATAACCTTCCTTTGATTACCTATACCCCAGGTTTATGATAATATGAAGCGAAACTCCTTTTATCGAGAGTATTCTTGGGTATCCCTTAAAATGTAATTAACCAGTAGGAACATGTTCCTCTGGGAGTGCTCTTGACCCCAGAACAGGTACATACTCCCGACTTTGTAGTTATGAGTATTCTACATAGTTACTTCTTTTGCAGATATTGGTTTAAGGTGCCTCCACCCGAGCTTGTTTGAGCGGACATACTTGACATATCCTTGCGAGATTTATCGCACGTAGACTCTCCACGTTTTACTTTTTCTCTTGTTTGTCTCTTAAGGAGTTTAGGAATATTCTCTCGCGTTATTTTGAATATTTTTCACGTCATTCAAATGTTATTAGTGTGTTATTGAGGGTTTAGGAAAATTCCCTCGAGTTATTTTGAATATTTTTCACGTCATTCAAATGTTATTAGTGTGTTATTGAGGCTTTAGGAATATTCCCTCGCGTTATTCAGGTGCTATTTAATGTGTTATTCAATCCTATGACGAGAGGGAATATTCATATAACACGAAATATTTCTAAACTCCTTAAACCCTCAATAACATATTAAATAACACGCGAATAACTTAGAAAATATTCAGAATAACGTGAGGGAATATTCTTATAACATAGAATATTCCTAAAACCTCAATAATACATCAATAACACATGAATAATACATCAATAACACATGAATAACCCACAAAATATTCAGAATAACATGAGGGAATATTCCGTGTTATAGGAATATTCTTACTCATTATTCTGAATATTTTCCGCATTATTGATGTGTTATTAATGTGTTATTGATGTGTTATTAATGTGTTATTGATATGTTATTCGGAATAATACGATGGAATTTTTCTATAAAACGGCGACAAAGATAAATAACACAAAAAATATTTGCTTAGGCTCTGTAACGCATCAGTTGGTTCGGGTTGGGTCGCGCGTTTTTATTTTTTATGTAGGCAAGCTGACTTTCCACGTGTCAACGCTAGATTGGACTCCGAAAGCAGTTCTGAATGCAGAGTTCTGATGTAATAATTTTTCGTGGGCAGATCTAAAATTGCACGATATTTGTTCTGTATTTGTAAAAAAAAATGTTAGTAGATTCAAGCTTAAGAAGGCAAGAGAATTTAGAAGAAGAATATTAAAATTTTTCTATGCCTGTTATTTAAAAAAAATTATAAATTAACTCATGTGTTGTTGACACCAATATCATCGACACATATCTCAAAGCAATCAAACTTCTAAAGCTAATGGCTCAATGATCAAGTGGTTAAATTCAAGAGATATGATGTGAACTGATTATCTGAAAGATCAACAAACTGCTCAAGTCCACCCTCGATGAATCCAGCCTACGGGTCTATCTACGGCCCCAACAGCTGAAACTCCCAAAAAGCCAATAAAAGTCCCAAGTAAAAGTCTCAATTTGTGACAAAGTGCAATAAAAGTCTCAAAATAAAAATAAATATAAAATGCAAAAAAAAAAAAAGGATCTCAATTAAACAATAATGCCACGTGAATCATAACAAGAATACATATCAATGAGACGTGAAGGGTGGCGCCTAACGTTTCCGAACACCTATTAACATACGCACCTTCTGATTCCAGTAAAAGCAAAGCTTCTCAATCAATTTAACTTTGATTATTTATATTTATTTATTTATTTACTGTGGAAAATGTGAGCACCAAACTAAAAACATTGAATTAAAAAAATTAGATCTGCCAAGTCAATGAAGTCAATGTAAGATATTTAAGAAAATTAATGCCTTAATTTATTATATCAATGCTGACTTGCCAGTTTCGTGCCTATAAAAGCTATTGTGCCTGGTACAAAACAAAGATTGAGTTTAGTAGTTCATGCATTAAATACTAAACAATACTTCTTTTGTCTTTTTATGTTTGCTGGCAAAACAAATCCTGCTGATATACTTTTTTGAATATGTATATTTAAAGTAATATTTCAAATTTGATACGCTGTCAACAAATTTTTATCATCCGATATGATTTTATGGTATTACACGGATCTCAATATGACATTTTGAAAAAAAAAAATCAAATATTGATAAAATTCATCTTGAACTCCGATTTCAATAAACTTAAAGTCAAACTGATCGGGTCGACAAAAAAAACCCCAACGATACCAAAATTGGTCCAATCTGCACCAAATCGTGCTTAGATTAATACTTTAAATCATTTTTGAAAGTTTTGTATACACATTTAGAAGGACTGACGAATGTCGATTCAGTTGAGTCTATATTAAAATCAAGCATTTTGACAAGATGAATCCAATGAACCTGAGATCACTTAATTCAACCAGCATTAACGTACTCAAATGTTCATTAAATGCTGTCTAATTGAGGCAAACCCTCTGAGCTTTACGACCAATATAATTCATATTTCTGCATTAATTGTACCAAAAAATCTATAAGTAAAACCCCAACCCTCTCATGTGGGGAGAAGAGAACTTTAGGCATGAAGAAGAGCTTGAAGCTTTGAGAAGGAGTTGAAGTCCAGCAGCACCACCGTCGAATGTCGTTGATCGTCGTCGACCACCACTGACATTCATCGACTACCGCCGACCGTCGTAAATCACAACTAATCTCAGTCAACCACTGTCGAACGTCATCGATCACCTCAGAACGTCGTCGATCACAACCAATCTTTATCGACCACCGCCGAACACAATCAATCACTATCAACCACTGTTGACCACCACTGACCGGAAACTGCCAATCGGTATCGATCACCACTCGTTTTTAGAAAAAAATTCATCAGCATGTCGAAGTTGTAATTGGAGAAACCTAGTAACCCTTTCCCTCATGTGGGACAAGTGGTTGCAACTTTAATTATTTTTCTACTGTGAAACTCTTCAGTTAGGTCAAACCCCATGGTTTTTTCCTGTTTGGGTTTTCCACGTAAAAATTTCTGGTGTTATTATGAGTTGTTTTCTTTCATTTTGAGTGTTTTTTGAATTCTCATACAACGCTAAGACAATAATGCATGCTCTACCACCATGAATCTTCTAGCACGCATCAGTTTGACGTCATTTGTAGAAAGCAAAGTCTCGTTCGACATTGTTTTCAACCTTAAGACACCGAGCCCCTACTTAGTTTCCCAATAATATACATCATCCAAGTGGAGAAGGAACCTTCTTTACATCTTGAAGATCAATGTGGGGGGCAACCTTCACTGCAACCTAGAAAGGTCGCTCACATTAATGTCTTAGGCATGATTGTAGTTTAGTTGTCTTGCGTCTTATTCAGACACAAAATCTTTCACAACTTCTTTTAGGCTAGGGTGCAACCTTCAATATAGTCTCGAAAGGTCGTTCATGTTAACGTCCCAGGTACAATTATCGTAGGTAGTCATCCCACATTTCATTCACACAACATGAATTTGGAAATTGCTCTTGGACTGAGGAAATATTCATCACAAAAAAAGCTTCCTCAGTGCCCCTCATTGTATTAGAGTTCTTCTTCAACTGGATCAAGAAGTTGATCTCTTCAAAGATCGATACATGGGCTTTTTTACAAGCTCGCATGGAAAACACCCCTGTTGGGGAGCAAAATATTCAAAAGCAGCAACTAAAGAGTTTTAAAATATTATTTATGAGTACGACTGCAACAATATTTTAAGAAAATAGATGGTCCATTGAGACCTACGTCGTAGTCTCAAGAAGCGCAATATCTCTGACACTTCATTCTAGGCTTAATCGATCCTACAAGGATTCGCTTCAACTTCCTCCATTACAGGTTGTATTCGTCAAGGAAAAGCTTCGACATATAATCTCGGATAGGTAAAAAATTCTTAGTGGATTTTCTTTGCCACTTCGACAACACGTTACGGTTGTCAAGTAAAAGCTCGACTAACAACCTAGGATAGGTCAACCATCCTCAGTGGATTTCATATGAGTTTGCCCATTACAGGTTAATACTGTCGAGCAACTCCGATTGTACAACTCAAAACTGGTCTTACATCCTTAATGGATTTTCTTTTCAACCATGCCCCTGGAAGTCAAGCCCAAGAGGCAAAACTCGATAGGAAGATCAAGTATAGCTGAAAGTTGAGCCCTGGAGGCAAGACTCGATGTGAAGCTATAACGCTCCTAGAAGATGAGCACGGGAAAGAAGTCTCGATAGAAAGCTACCATGCTCCTGAAGTTCATGCCCAAGAGGCAAAACTCAATGGGAAGATACCATAGCCCTGAAAGTTGAACCCAAGAGGTAAGGCTCAATGGGAAACTAAGATGCTCCTAAAGGTTAAGCCCAGTAGGCAATAATCGATGAGAAGCTACCATGCTCCTAAAAGATGAGCCCAAGAGGCAAGTTTCGATGAAAGCTAGTAGTAGATAGGGTCCTCACTAGAAAAAATCTAAGAGAGTAAATGGTTTACATGGTCTCCACTGAAAGGCCTCAGAAGGCTACAAACTTCAGAAGACACAGGTACATCAAAGATCTGAGAAGGCCACAAGCCTCTGAAGGCATAGATACATAAAAGACCTCAGACGACTACAAACCCTAGATGACAGAAGTACACAAAAGATCTCAAAAGGCTATAAGCCGCAGAAGTTTTCAGATCATTTTAAGCTTCTATAAGGCATATGCTTGAGAGGGCGCAACCTTAAAAAGCATGAGCATCAAAAGGTATGTGATTCTCTATTTTATAAAGTGCATGTGCTATTTTTAATTATAGAATTTTGTATAATTGAGAAGCCACATCACATTTATAAGCAACGTCAAAGATGTACAAATAAATACAATATCATTATCTACAAATTTCAAATTAGATGATTAAAAAGGTTATAAAGATCAACAAGGACTAATACAAAGGCTATAAGAGATATCATCACTACAAAAGCATGAAAATATCTCCCTCAAAGTGTGGTTGGAATACTCTAACATGTAATCATTTCCAACCAAAATGGGCAGCAGCAACAAGCAAGAAGATCCCGAGTCACCTGTTGGGCAGGGACAAAGATTACTTTCTTCATCTCACCGATGTGAAAGAAGATCCCATTGGTCACATGCTACACAAAATATGAACAAATTTCTTCTACGACACAACATGAAAGAGGACTCTGTTGATCACGCGCTACACAAGGTAGGGAAGGCTTTCTTTTGTGTCATAACACGAAAGGGATCAAGTTACTTGCATGCTACGCAAGTCAAGGATGACTTTACTCTCGCAACAATGTGAAAAAAGATCCAATTCCTCATCTATTATGCAGGATGGGGATGACTTTTATCTTTGCCATAAGGTGAAGGAAGACCCTGTTGCTCTCCTGTTACGTAGGATGAGGTCGACTTTTCTCTTTGCTGCAATGTGAAAGAAGATATCATTGATTTCCTGCTACACAAGATGAGAACGATATTGCTCTTGGCCAGAACATGAAATATGATCTTGTGCTTACCGCTACATAGGACGGGGAAGACTTTCCTCTTTGTCGCAACACAAAAGATGACCTTGTTGCTTGCCTGCTACGCAGGACAGGGCCACCTTTCCTCTTGGCTGCCACAAGAAAGAAGATCTTATTACATAGCAGGTTAACATGAAAGAACATCCCGTTACTCGCCTGTCGCATAATGAGGACAACTTTTCTCTTGGTCACCATGCAAAAGAAGATCCTGTTGTTCACATCCTATGCAAGATGGACACGACTTTCTTCTTCTAGAAAATCTCACTAGCAGAAAACTACACTCTCCACGCTCCCTTTTTTTTCATTCTCCTTCCCTTCTCTTATGGTTCTTCCCCTCATCCGTGAATTTTATTTAAAGACATATGAGGAGGCCTAGAATTAAAGAAAATTATAAAAAAAAATTAAAATTTGCATTAACTATTATCATTTCACCTTCCAGCTTTTGGCTTTCCATCTCTTGACATTCCATCTCCCTCATTACAAA
>NEWO01000365.1:379532-404384 GCA_003013225.1 Phalaenopsis aphrodite | reverse complement strand
CTATGCAGGGAGCAAAAGGAGGGCACCAACAAAAGTGAGCTCTTTTTCTTTTAAAATACATATTTTATTTTTACAACATTTCAAATAGTAATATATATATCCAAAACAGAAAACCCAACAAATCAACATATCCAAAACAGAAAAAATGACTCAAGAGAATGAGGGGGAGGGAGATACGAGCATTCTCACCTTTTGATCGTGAGAGAGGGGGAGGGAGATGTCGGTGCAGTCGTGAGATGGGGTGGGAGATGTCGGTGCGGTCGTGAGATAGGGGAGAAAGAAGGTCGCTCGGGATATGGGGGTAGGGAAGTAAAAAGTGTTGGCGTAAGTAATAGGAAATTCAAGCCACGAGGTAGAACCCGCATCCGGTGTTCTGCGGTTTTTTCCCACCATAACCCGAAAACGTTGTAAATAAACAAAAAAAATGGAGTGCAGTTTGGTGTCATGTCAAGCCAAATAATCGGCCCCAAAAGAGCCCTTAGAGTGTGTTGTACAATCCTTTAACAATGTTCATTGTGTGACATTCAGTAATTCATAATTTGTGTAGGAGGTGTAAGTCTTTTTTATTGGGAGTGTTTTCAGCCTTGTAGCTGAACCTCTCTTTCTCTTCATTCTAGCGACATCCTTATCACTTCAGTGGGTATAAGTTTCATCTCTTAGAGCTCCACCTAACAATCATAGGATAGAGTTTCGTTCCTTTGACCTTGGGGCTACTGATGTTCCCGCAGATGATGCAATTCATGGATTACTGTCTGATGATCTCAAGATGTGTTGAATGATCTACCTTCATGAATAGGTAGACTTAAGGTTCTAGTAGCTTGGGATGATAGGTCAGTAGTACTATAACCCGACTACCTCTACCTTATAGGGATTACTCCTTCCTTCCTTTGACTATCCTTGTTGAGCCCTATTGCTTCTTTTGTCCTTATTGATATCATCCCGACGGCCTGATTACCAATGAGCTACCACCCATTTAGGATACAACACTTTTTTCTACTCTTATGGCTTGACATGATTTAACGTGTAGGGATTCCCCCTTCAAGTTGACTTATTTATTTTGTAGGCTTTGTATGTTGATGAATCTGCGACACACATGGGATCATGAGAGACTCAATCCTGCCTCTTGGCTTAGCAGGAGCTTTGAAAGCATCAGAGCATTCTCATGAGAAGTAACCATCCTTTGATAGCCCTGTACTAGTTATCACTACTAATATAAGCAAAAGTTCTTTGGATCAAGAGAAATTCTAAGAAACCCTTAGGATATAATTAACCAAGTGGGACACGTCCTCTTGAGTGTACTCTAGACCCCATAATAGGCAAACATATCTGAATTTGTGGTTTTGGGTAGTTTACATATATATTCTTTCAAGAATATTGGTCCAAGATGCTTCTGCCTGGTCTTGTTTGGGCGGACATACTTGACCTATCCTTGCGATGTTTATCACGTGAACGCTCCCCATGTTTTCTTTCTCTTTCCTATCATCTTTGTCATTTGTCCATCTTTTATGTTTCCTCTCTTCTCCCGATCTTTCCTATTATCCATAATAGAGACTTATTCGGATAAGAGAACTATACGAAAATGAACAGGCTGACGACTTCTTTAAGAAAATTCAAAAGAGAAAAGAAATAAAGCACATGGTGGAAAGGGCCGCATTAAGAGAATCTGGGAGGATTCATGAGGATATGTTACTGTTACGTCACATATGTATGTGACATTATAATCTTAGTTTACTGAGTCAATTGTATCCATAAATGTATAAAAATGCAAATAAAGAGAAACTAGTGGGTGATGCTAGTGAGTTTGACAAGCTCAAGAGGAGCTCTTATGTTAGTTTTGGGAAGAGGAGCTATTATGGATTTGATTTGATACATTTTGATGTATGTAGACCTTGTCTTACTAATTTTATGAATGATTATCATTATTTTGTTATGTTTATTTATTGCTTTTCTCATGTTACCTTGATATACTTGATTTGCTTGCTTTAAAGATTTTCACAAGGAAATCTAGACCCAATGTGGTGCAGTTATGAAGATAATGAGATTGATAATGAGACATAATATATCAACAAAGCAAGAATACTTTTCAGCTAAAGGGATGCAACACCAAACCACATACTCATACACACCAGCACAAAATGGAGTAGCAGAGAGGACTAATCAACATCTTCTAGCGGTAGCCTGAAGCATGATGATAACAATGAAGCCCCACAACAATTATGGGGGCAAGCAGTGTTGACAACTGCTCAATTGATTAACAGGTTGTCCTCAAGTGTACTGGAATGAAAGTATCATTATCAGATGTTGAAATAAAATAATAGTAAGATTCTTCCATTAAAAGTATTTGGATGTGTATGCTTTATGAAAGACAACAAACCATTTGTAGGAAAGTTGAAACATAGAACTGTGAAATGTGTGTTTGTGGGTTATTTTACTACTTCAAAAAGGTTATGTCTTCTAGAGTCCGATTGAGAAGAGACTCTTTGTGAGTATGGATGCATCATGCAAAGATTTTGAACCATACTACACTTTGGAGGTGAATTCACCATTCAATGACTGAACATGCACTGAAGATAAGAGGCAAGAGAGAGTGAGTAGTAGTGGTGATGGAGTAGTGCAAGTAGGAGCAATGTCATGTCCTATGATGTGTGATGAATTATTTAAGGAGATGAAAATTGAGGAGAATAACCCTAGAGTTTATGGGACTTAGGATGAAAGGGACTTAAGGGTGATACACAAAGGAAGAAGTTAACTAAGGGAACAGAGTCTGCAGTGTCAATAAGTTTGTTGTCCCGGTCTTCCCCAACTCTTGAGACATATATATCATCCACATTTGATTCAAAACTCTCAAGTGATATTATTCTTCCTTCATCCACTCCTCACCCCCCCCAAACGTTAAGGAAGACCTCACACAACAATGTGAGACTTTCTTCTAATCATTTTGGGGTGAGAACTTGACATTGTGAACTTTATTTCTTATTTTAACATCTCACATTTGTATGGATCATTCATTAAATCATTGGACTCTACCTCTATACCTAACTGTTGGTAGATTGTTAAAAAGGATCCTAAGTGGAAAATAATGATGCACGAAGAGCTTGGAGTGCTTGATAAAAATCGAACGTGGGAGATTATACCAACTGGATGCAAGTTGATCTTCATAGTAAAGCAAACTTCTGAGGGGAAGGTGGAGAGGTGCAAAGCAAGATTAGTGGGAAAAGGGTACCGTTAGATGTATGACATTGACTACGATGAATTCTTTGCAATAATAGAAAACATGAGCAAGGTGAGAACATTGACTTCACTAGTAGCTAACTGTGGATAGGCTCCACCAACTAGATGTGAGGAATGCTTTTCTTCATGGGGAGCTACTAGAAGAGGTATATATGGAGATACCACCAAGATTCAGTACATCTTAGATTGTGGGCAAGGTGTGAAAGCTCAAGAACACACTATATGTCTTAATGTAGTCTCCTTGAGCCAGGTTTGACAGGTTTAGAATGACATTGATTAGTATGGGACATCAATGGATCAATGTAGACTACACGGTGTTCTTTTGACAGCAAGAAGGTCACACAACCATACTTGTTGTGTATGTGGATGACATAAGTAGCACTGGTGCTGATGAGGCAAAGATTGCTCAACTGAAGGGAAGATTGGGGACGCAGTCTGAGGTAGTAGATCTGGGACTCAAATGCCTTCTTGGGATTGAAGTGGCCTATAGACCAGAGGGATGGTCCTATCACAGAGAAAGTATCTACTGGAATGTCTCATGACGACTGATATGCGAGGGTGCAAGCCTGTTGTCTCTTCAATTGATCAGAAGGCCAAGCACAGCACGGAGACGAGTGAATCAATTAATTGTGAGAAACACCTGAGGTGAGAGGGCCGCCTGATTTATTTGTGCCACACTCAACCTAAGATTTCTTTTGCAGTAAGTGTGGTGAGCTGCTACATTCATGATCCAAGGAATGGTCATATGGATGCAGTTTATTAGATTCTGAGATGTCTGAAGAGTACACCAGGGAAATGGTTGATATTCAGGAAGAATGGGCATGTAGATATTGAGGGCTTTTGTGATTTTGACTAGGCGAGTTGTATTGATGATAAGAGGTCCACATCTGGATTCTACATATTCGTAGGGGGCAACTTGGTCTCTTGGAAAAGTAAGAAATAGTTGATAGTAGCGGGATCAATAATAGAGACAGAGTATAGAGCCATGGTCTTAGGAGTTGTTGAGATGATCTAACTGAGAGTCTTATTGGTAGAGTTAAAGGTGGACCAAGGAGTTCAAATGAAGTTGTGGTGCAATAACAAGTCAGCGATCAACGTCACGAACAACCTGGTGCAACATGATAAAACCAAATATGTGGAGATTGATATGTTTTCATTAGGGAAAAGCTGAATAATGAACTACTGAAGCTAAGTCATGTAGCCATTAGAGAGCAAGTGGTGAGCCGGCATCTAGATTTTTTTCTCGATATCAAATTTGAAAACATTCAAAAACCTAAAATATTGGATAGTTTTCTGTGTATTAAACATGATAATTTGATGGAAATGCCAAATTTAATAAAAATTTTGAATCCTCATAGAAGAAAATGCATATGAGAGCGAAAAACATAATGAAATCAAATTAGAAGTACAGCTGATCTTAAAGGAAAAAAAAATGTTCATATTTAACCCTTTAATAAGAGCCAGCATACCATACCTAGACAAAAAGAATATAATAATTATTTCAAACTTAGTAAAGACATGAATCCACAACCAAGCAAAAGAAAATTTTATTAACAAGTAAGTAGAGAAATACCTCAACATCATATGGTAAGCATCATGCTCTGAAGGGAGCGAATCATCAAATACCAAATATTGGTGGAAAGCATAAACAGAATGATTCTCTTCAATATCCCTCATATCGTTTATGGAATAAAGTTGATGCATTTATTACATATTCTCTCTCTTGCTCAACCTAAAAATGTGATGGAATAAAGTTGATGCATTTATTTCTCTTTTCCTCATAACATTTATTCAGTGGAGTATCTTGATTTCCCATTTTCTGTCCGAACTTTTTCTTTGTCAAATTTTATTTTGGCCACTCCTCTTTGAATTATGCGTTATGGTTTTAAATATGTTGCATGTGAACCTTTACCTATCTGTCTAATCATACTTTATTCATTTGGTGCATAAATAAGCTGGTTTTAAATTTGAAAATATGAGTTTCAGACAACTAACCAGTAAATTTTATTGCAAATGCAAATTATTATGTCAAGTACATACTCGAGGGATTCATATATTCCTTGACTGCATTGATTGTTTGATGCGTACCATTTGCCATTTGTGCACTCTTGTAGATTTGGTTAAAGCAGAAAGAAAGCGCCAGTGATGCATGCCCATGTGCTCTGTAAATTTGAGTGGCCTCCCATTCTAAAAGAGACCAAAGCTTTTCCAAGGAAGATAAGAAAAGAAAGAATGCATTAATTGAGAAGTTATTCTCTAAGCTGCCATGCCAGTTATCAAGTCTTATTTATAGTATTTTCAATTATTTATATTCTCATGCATAATAGAATTTTATTAAGATTTTTTTTTTTACAATGCAAGGCAGGGCATAGGAAGGGAAATAAAGCAGAAACTTCACCATTAAAGTATGAATGAAGAGAGAGACAATGTAGCTCTGCAAAAGACAGGTGCTGAAATCAACAACAATCATGTTTAATGAAAAAGGCATTCAAAAACCATGCTCAAGGAATTCAATAACCAGCCAATAAAGCAATGCAACATGAATCTTTTCATTACAAAATATAGAAGATACAGTTGTTTAACCATAACATTTTCTTGCGCAACAAAATATCAAAATACAATTGTTTTACCATAACATTTTTTCCTTGAAAAAAATATCAGAAATAGAACTACTTGGTTATAATATTTTCAAGCTCAAAAAAAATATCAAAAATATTGTCTAGAGCAAATTGATTAGGTCTTTCTAAATCTTCACAGTTCTCCATTTGTCAACATCATATCGGCTTCTATCATGGTTCTTCACCTTAACCCAAATTCCACTGAATTAAGTGCTACCAATACATAGTTTGTACCAATTCGCTTGTAAGAAGCGTGCATAAATGAATATAAACATGTTATAGACATTTTTCGTAAAAAGCATATTATTGAAGCTTTACAATCGATTGGAGATTGGATTTATTATGCAAATTAGAAAGCATAAATCTTTCTTGTAAAAGATAAGACCCTAAACACAATAATAAAAATATAATAAACATGGTAAGAATGATCTACCAAACTAAATCAACATAATTAAAGAATAATATTGTTGGCATGAAATGTAGCAACAAGATATTTTATGAAAACTATGTCTTTGTATCATGATAAATTCAAATGTTTCTTGCAAAATAAAAATGATGGGTTCAATACAATTCTTTTCAAGTTGCTTTGTCTATCAATGTAAATTAAGCAATTATAGTATGCTATTAAAATCATTAAACCAAGAAAATGTTTAATGAACAAATTCATCTCATCCACAAACCTCCTTCTAAAATCAAAATTATATGGAAAGATTTACATACATACCCCTCAATTCATATGTATTTATATATATAACACGTAAACTTCAATTTTGACCTATAGGCCACCTTGCATATGCATGAAAAGGTGTGTTTCAATATTTGTAGGTTAAAATAGCTATATTTTTTATGTGATATGAAATATTTTGCGTGGTATAAATGAATAAAAGCAAAGTTTAGGTGCTTATAAAGAAAAGTTTAGCTGATATGAAAGATTTGGAGATAACCCTCAATTTTAAAAGTTAATTTAGGGTGTTGGACATATAAATACATAAAAATTTGATGGTATGTTTGTAAATGCCCCTACATTGCACAGTTTAGTATATTTCTTCAAGGAGGGAGAAAGGAGAAAGTGAAGACTTCTTCAACATAGACTGCTACTGTAAAACAGCGAGGAAAGGACTAGAAAAATAGTTTGAGAACAAAGATGTCTCACGGTACAAAGTCTGCAGGGAGAAAAGCTAAGAGAGAACTGTCAGGCAATACTTACAAAAGAAATTCACCTAACAGTTAGCTTTAGGACAAAGGTCCTTTTAGATACCAAATAGAAACATCTTGAGAAAATACATAAAGTACTAAGTGGCAAAAACAGAAAAGATATTATTGGGTAACGTGAGGTAGTGGAGAGCATCCCTTTATTATCTCCCTTCAAGCGAATGCTGGACTCTGTTGAAGTGTCAGCATGTGCTTGGTGCGAGCATGGAACACAGGATTACGAGCTATTGCTTGGGCGGAGGACGGAGCCGGATAACGTCGATGGCTGCTGTGGAATGAGCTCTATATTTGGCCTCTGCCGAGGACATTGCTATCATTGGCTGCTTCTTGACTTGCCCTGATATGAGGTTGTTCCCCAGGAATGAACAATGGCCTGTGGTGGATTTTCGGTCGTGTGGATCATCTGCCCAACTTGAATCTGAGGAGTGAAGAATAAGACGCTTGAGTGTAACGGTTAGACTGAAACCTGGGATGCCCTCGATGTAGCAAAGGAGTCGTTTAAGGTGGTGTAAGTGGATACATAGTGGTTGTTAGAGATGTTGGGAGAGGGTGTTGACTGTATAGGTGATGTCGGGGTGAGTTATAATTAAGTATTGTAAGGAGCCAACTAATCGTCGGTAGGTAAGTGCAGTTCTGAAAGGATTTGTTTTGAAGAGAAACGGGCTGGGAGAAGGTTTACAATCAGTTAGATCAGCTTTTTTCAGGATTTGTGAAGTTTAAGCTGTTTGATGGATTGATGGAGAAACATACCTTGGCTGGTGTGGATTGTGGGTATGCCTAGAAAGGTGGAAAGAGGTCCCAAGTTTTTCTTGGAGAATTTGTGCTTGAGTTTTAGGAGTAAGTTATCAATGTAGTGAGAGTTGTTTTCGGAGATTAAGATGTCGTCAACGTAGAGGAGGTAGAGAGCGGTTGAGTTGTTTTTATATATAAACAGAGAAGGGTTTGCTTGAATTTTATGAAATCGAAGTTGTAGGAGATTTTTCGTAAAGGTGTTGAACCGCACACGGGGAGCTTGTTTGAGTCCGTCGATGGCTTTGCGTAAAAGGCATACTTGTTGTGGATGATGTCAATCATTGTACCAAAGGTTGCTGCATATATATTGTTATCGTAAGAGGTCATTGTGGAGGAAGGCATTGGATACATCAAACTAAAGTACCATCCAATGATAATGAGCTGAAACCATTAGAAGGAGACCAACCGTGGGATGTTTTGCCGCCGGGCAATAGGTTTCGGTGTAATGAAGGCCGTATTTCTGCTGGTAGCCAAAGGGACAAGCCTAGCCTTGTAGCGAGTGATGCTACTGTTGGGTAATGTGGAGATCCGGTCTACCGTAATTTAATTAGTTTCCTAATTAAGAATCTCACCTACCGCTCACCTATCACATCCCATCTACCGCTCATCTATCAAATCTCATCTACCGCTCACCTACCTCCCACCTATCGTTCTCCTAGTTTTTATAAATAATCTCTTATAGTTTGTCATAAAGAAGCCAAGCAAGGCCAAACCAAGTCCTCTTGAGAGCTAAGAGAAAGAGAGGAAGAGAGAGAGAGAAAAGGAGAGAAAAAAAGTAGAAATTTTCTTGTAAACGTCGAGACGTTTGACAGTGTAATTCCTCAAAGAAAAAAAAATCTTCTGCAGCTCCGTGGACGTAGCCAAATTTGTCGTACCACGTAAATTTGTGTGTCGCTCTGGTGTTTTTTTTTGTGTGCAATTTTACTCGTTCCATTTTTTGTTTTATTGCCGTCATTTTTCACAACAACTACCATCTGAATGATGCTTGATTTTGTAAATCCATTTGCTTCTTAACTTAGGCTGATCAAGTGGTTTAGGCACTAGTTTCCTTGTTTGTTTTTTTTCTACAGTGCATTGGATTCTTCTTTTGTTGCTTGTGCCCAATATGGGTATTTGGATGCTTATTGAAATGTTAGTGGCTCAATTTCATTGATAATGGAATTGTGTAGATTGAAGATGGATTTGGGTTTAAGGGATCCATTTTTGTATCGAGCTATCATTGGATAATGTGGTGGGTTTTTGAGGATGGTATTAGGTGGCGGTGAGGGGTGAATGGAGGTTACGGGTGAGATAGCGGGTGGGGAAGAGGAATTATTTAAAGTGGAGTTTGGAAGAGTAAGTTAGGGTAGTTGCGGTGGAAATGGAAGGGGATCTATATTGATCAACAAGGGAAAAATTAATAATGGATGTGGATTGAGAGGGGATATAGCGCTAGATGGGGAGAATGAGGGATGTTTATAGGGATATAATTATTTGTTAAAGATGATATGACATGATATGAAGGTTTTATCGATGACAAGATTGAGACATTAGTAGGCTTTAATGTAGTCGGGGTAACGAATAAATATATGTTGAATAAAGCGTTGAGCTAGTTTGTGATGATATGATGGAAGGAGCCATGGAAAAGAAGCACATCCAAATGCTCAAAGATGTTTATAACATGATTTTTTTGTTGTTGTAGAGGAGTTGATATGCTGATTGATTGTAAGTGTTGGTTGACAACATACAATTAATTAGGTACACTGCAATGAGGATTGTGTCACTCTAAAATAGAAGTGGTAGGTTGGATGTGGCTATGAGTGCTCGAGCTATTTCAAGTATGTGGTGATGCTTCCTTTCAGCTAGGTCGTTTTGTTACGGGGTATAGGGTGATGAAGATTGGTGAATGATACTGTGTTGTGGCTAGGAAAGTGTCAAATTATTTATTTCAATATTCATCACCTCCATCAGACTTGAGACATTTTATACATGTGTCAAATTGTTTTTCTATTTGGCACTTAAGTTTTACAAAATGGGTTAAGAATTATGATTTTTTAATCACGGGAGTTACCCAAGCGTATTTGGTGGCGTCATCAACAAATATAACATAGAAATGAAGACAATGACATGAAACTTATGGGGAAGGTCCCCATACATTTGAAAGGATAAGTTCTAATGAGATATATGTATGATTTATAGAGGAGAAGATGGGTGATCTATGTTGATTAGCTATAGTGCATGAAGTGCAAAAAGAAATAAATCTGGAAATACGTAGATAGGGATATTTTTTCGAAAGAGAAATAAGAACATCTTTATGTGTATGGCCAAGTTGATGGTGCCAAAGATTGGCGGAGATGGATCTGGAGAGCATAGCTTACTTGAATATTTGTACTGGATAGAAGCCATCATGACACGGGCTTTGGAGGAGTGTTTGGCGAGGGGTCCGATCATGAATTTGATAGCCGAAAGCTTCAAATATGATTATGCAATTATTATTATATGCGAGTTGGGAGATTGAGATAAGATTATGCTAGTTGGAAGATGGAGATAAGACTGTGGGTGATTTGAGGAGTATGAAAGAGTTTTGAGAGGAGAAGCTCACGTGATGGTGATGGGAGAAGACCTTGACCGGAATTTTGAATCGATACAACATTACCGTTACCAACGAAGTTCTAATCTCGACCATTGTAGGGCACTTTTGTAATGTGGTATTGCTCACCTACCACATCTCACATATCGCTCACCTACCTCCCACCTACCACTCTCTTGCTTCTATAAATAGAGAGGGTGTGAGGTTTGGGAGAGCAATGAAAGAGATCTTAAGCTACCACAAAGGAGGAGAGAATAGCTAGAGAACTAGAGAGGACGAGAGCATCTTGAGGCCTTGTATCAAGGTGTCGCTTGAGAGGGAGGCCATAGAAGGAAGATGTGGGCTCATCTCTATGTATAAGCTATGTATTCTCCATTTCTATTGCCTTAGTGAACTATTTGATTGATTTCCTCCCGTGAACGTAGATCCAGTTGGATCGAACCACGTAAACGATCTGTGTTTGCTTGTATTCTTTGTATCTCATTTTTATGCTAGGAAGTACATATCTCACAACAATTGGCGCCTTCTGTGGGAAGATCCATACTTCTTGTCTAGAGGTGTCCGCGTACAGGTGTTCGCGGCTAGCGACAAAGAAGAGGAGTTCGAGCAGATCGCGTCGCAGGCAGCTGAATCGCGACAGATTCGGTGTGCAGTGGAAGCTTTGATCGACTGGATTCGCACCGCACGTTGTGTGGTTCTGCGAGACGGAGGAAGAACAGTCCGCGAATGAGGGCCAAAAGTTTGCGACAGGTCTGCTAGCAGAGAATTTTGGAGCAGGAGTTTGGTCTTGCGAGCAGCTCGACTAGAGGGAAGAGGCAGAGATTGCGTAGAGAAGGGTTTGGGGAGTTCCCTATTCGGGAGTTCACGAAGCAGGAGGACCTGAGCAGTTTGGCGAGGCATGACGGCTCTGGAGAGGCAGTTATTCTCGTGTGAGAGGCAGAGAAGAAATTCCTGATTTGTTCCACTGGACGCAGAGGAATGCCTGCGGGAAGGAGGCACAAGCACATAATAAGAAGTTTTCTCCGGTGAACAGGTGTGATCTCTGCCAGAAGGGATCAGAGCTCTCCGTTCGGTTGGCGAAGGCAGTGGAGTTCACGGGGAGAAGGTAAGAAATTTAGTGAGAATTTCTTGGACAGCAAGGTGTTAAAAAGCAGGTTTAGGCTGAAAATGTTTTGGGCTATACAATAGTACAACATTTTGGTGATTTCAGCCTAGTTCTTGGAAGGGCAGCAAGTAGAATTTATTGGAAGAAATCCTGGCCACGACAATGAGTTCTGCCAAATTCGACATTAAGAAATTCAACGGGAAGAACGACTTCAGCCTTTGGAGAGTAAAGAAGAGAGCTCTATTGGTTCACCAGGGTGTTGCAAAAGTCTTGCAAGGGTCGACGGCATTGCCGGCCGACATGACCGAGAAGGAGAAGATCGACATACTGGACAAGGCCCACAGTTTGATAATCCTGAGCTTGGGTGACAAAGTTCTGAGGGAGGTGTCGAGGAGACAACGACTCAAGCACTTTGGGTCAAACTCGAGGTACTCTACCTGATAAAGTCTCTGGCTAATAGGCTCTTTCTGAAGCAGTGCCTATACTCCTTCAAAACGCATGAAGACAAATCCGTCTCAGAGCAGATCGACGAGTTCAACAAGATCAACAACAACCTCGAGAACAACGACGTCAAGATGCATGATGAGGGCAAGGAACTACTGTTGCTAAACTCTATTCCTAAGAGCTATGAGCATTTCAAGGATGCGATGCTCTATGGAAATGTGCAAACTATTACTCTAGAGGAGGTTCAATCTCTGATTAGAACCAAAGAACTTTAGAGGAAGCATGACAGGGACAAGGAAGTCATCGGAGACAGTCTTATTGTCAGAGGAAGATCGGACAGGAAAGATTCAAGAAATGGTCAGTACAGTTTAAGGTCATGCAAGGATGGCAGGAATCAGTCATGCAAGGATGGTCGGAATCAGTCATCAAGGGAATCTTTTAAGTGCTATCATTGTCACAAGGACAGTCATTTTAAGAGGAACTGCCCAGACAGGAAGAATAAGAACCAAGAAGAGCCAGAAGAATCAGGAGAAGCAAACGTAGCCTCTGATGACTACGATTCTGCTGAGGCCCTGGTGATCATAGAATCTAAATCTAGTAAGAAGTGGATCCTTAACTCAGGGTGCTCATTCCACATGTGTCCTCACAAATACTAGTTTGAGTCACTGGTGTTGGAGAACAGTGGGTCTGTTCTACTGGTGATAATAAAGCTTACAAGGTAGTCGACAGCAAAACAATCAGAATCAAGTTGTTTGATGGAGCTGAAAGGATACTGCATCACGTCAGATATGTCCCAGAACTCAAAAGAAATCTGATCTCTCTCGGTACGCTGGAGTCAAGTGGATACTCATTCAAGACAGAGAATGGTTGCAACAGAGTATCCAAAGGTTCTCTCATATTCATGAAATGAGTCAGGAAAAAGTGGTTGTACTCTCTTATCGGAAGAACCGTGACTGCTAAGTTCATGTACTGTTTGGACTTAGCAAACTCAAGCAAGGGCTGAGGGCCCCTCAGGGGCCAGGCGGAGGGAATCTTTACTTCGAAGCTTCTCAATTGAGGATCAAGGTGGAGAATTGTTATTTTGACCCCCAATTATTGAACTAAGGTAAAAATGACACTTTTGTAATGTGGTACTGCTCACCTACACCATCTCATCTACCGCTCACCTACCGCTCATCTACCTCCCACCTATCACTCTCTTGCTTCTATAAATAGAAAGGGTGTGAGGCTTAAGAGAGCAAGGGAATGGATCTTAAGCTGCCACAAAGGAGGAAAGAATAGCTAGAGAGCTAGAGAGGAGGAGAGCACCTTGAGGCCATGTATCAAGGTGTCGCTTGAGAATCACTTGAGAGGGAGGCCATAGAAGAAAAATGAGGGCTCATCTCTATGTATAAGCTATGTATTCTCCATTTCTTTTGCCTTAGTGAACTATTTGATTGATTCCCTCCTATGGACGTAGATACAGTTGGATCGAACCACGTAAACGATCTGTATTTGCTTGTATTCTTTGTATCTCATTTTTATGTCAGGAAGTACATATCTCACAACATAGGGTTCAGGCTGGTGTAGTGCGTTGACGTCGGCAGTGAGATGATTGGAAGCTCCCATTCAAGGTACCATTCCTAATTTTGGCTCTAGGAAGCTAGGAAAGCTAAATTTTCCGCTGGTTTGTTGGGTAGGTAGTTAATGTTCAGCCAGTGCCGTGTGCTTGGTGTGGGGTGGGTGGGGGGAGGTGGTTTTCTCTTATTTTTGTTTCTGATCAAATGGATTTTTTAATGGATTGTTGCTCCTTCCACGCCCACGGAAGGAGTTTCTACCACCTCCTCGTTGCGAGTATAGAGCCATATGGAGATCTAGTTGTTGCTAACTCATGGAGTTGTCGGGAGAGAGATTTATCTCTTCACTCTGGAGTAGAGACTATAAATCTTCAAGACTTATTGGCATTAGAGAGGTCCGGATTGCTGATTTGAAAGCCCGGTATGCTGGCGGTAGCCCTTCGAGCGTGTAGAGTATAATGTCCTTTGTATCAACATATGAACCTGATGCCGCTATGTTGTCTCCTAAGACTTTAATCTGAGAAAAATACTATGCCTTAGTTGAAAGTAGAGGTAGAGGAGTCTTCCATATATGCTGTTAAGCAAGGTAACCGTGAGGTAGTGGAGAGCAACCCTTTATTAGCAACAACACTTGATTATAGTTTAATATATTTCCTGTAGCTGATCTCATCAACTGTGAATTTCTGTTCATAATCTGTTCTGCACTACTTCATTCTCAAATAATGGAAAAAGAGTTCTATAATTTCTGAATTTATAGTAAACAAACGGTTTTTCCTTTAAGGTTGGTAATTAAATATTATCAGCACTTGCCAAACTATGTTCTGGATGGCAAATTGTTTCATACCATGCCTTGATCCGCTTTCAATAAGAATTTAATTCAATTGAAAAGTTAAACTGAAAGAAATGTGACTCGTGATACAGTGCATTAATTCTTAAATTTATTTCTTAGTTATTCGATTATATTAAAATAAAAAAGTGAGAAATTATTCGTTTACATTTATTTTTTACCAGCACACTGCATGAAAAAGAAAAAAATATTATGTCAGGACTCCGAACGTTGTAAGATTCAAACCTTAGAGTAGAAAAAGTAAGAGACAAAAGGAAATTCCATTCAAGCATCTATTTTATCTATCACCTTTTTCACGTCTATAGATGTTATACAATTCTATGCGTACTGCTCAACATATGATGTAGCATCTGAGCTGGTCATTGGAAACAACTCAATGAGCCATCCAGTAGATGGGGAGATGTGAAAATCCTTTGATTGCTTATATTCTGTGTTTTTTGTGGAGGCTCGTAACTTCCAACTAGGTTTACCCTCTGACAGCTTCACACTATACTATCAGACCACATCGCCTTACTCTTATTGGATGGTGATTTTTACCAGATATAATCTGCCACTTGAGATGTGCATGGAAACTCTATTCTACTTCATTTACTTCTTAATTTGGCCAATTAAGATGCTAATATATGTTCTGAGAACACGTAAGATCCGTGATGGTATTTTCTTAGTCAACTAATGGTGAAAATCATATGAGATTGTATGGATGAGAATGTAATTCATATGGTTGAGTGCAAAGCAATAGTGAAATAAATTTTGAAGGTTATAGAGTTAAAGGACTTTAGAGTGAAAGGCTAAAGCCCCTAACTCGGTTTATTATTTTAGGTTTTGATACGAGATGCTAGCCTTCAGGTGGAGGGAGAAGAGGGAACTCTAAAGTGAGAGCTTGTACCATCCCTATCTAGTTTGTCTTCAAGACTACTCAAACTTTGAATTAGCCAATGTTCTTTATAGCATCTCTATTAAAGGTAAAGAATAATATTGCTCTTATTTGACACAACATAATTTGAATACTTTCACAACATACTTACTATACTTGTTACTGATTCTTGATAAGAAAAAAGATATTTTATTTACAATGTCTTCATCTTATAAATATCTAGTTAAATTTAGTTAGTTGTATACTTTATTTTCAATAATATAAAATTACCAAAAAGAATTGAACTTTCATTTCTATTATAGCATATATAGTTTGAGTAAAAATATTTTGCAAAATAGAATTTGTTATCTAATTTCTTCTGACTTATTTAAATACTGAAATTCTCCCTATGGGTTTGATATTCGGAGTTTAATCAAAATGTCTTATATTACTTGATAACGATATGTATACTTGCGTAATATCTCATATTTAAATATAATAATTGCATTCTTATTTGCTTTGGAATCAAGTTTTTGATGTCATTGCAAAGTAAGAAATATAAGGAAAATTGAGAATATAATCACGTACTTTGTAGTACTGTCATAAAAGATCGGGATCAGTGAGGCATTGATTGCAATAGGTAATAATCATTGCATGAAAATATGGCATTCGAGACACTTCAAGCCAATATTTTTCGTATCCCCAATGCAATACATCAACTTACGTTAGAAGCACTTAGAAAACTTCATTGAATGCAACAATTCAAAGATTATTTTTTCATTGATTAAATGTGAGACAATATGTATTTTTTGGCATTATTATTTTACTTGCATTTTTCTTATATAGTCATAACCGTCTCCTATTGAAATACTCCTTCAGGTCCAATCTTGATTATATGTTATTTTTTATTTTTTTCTTGATATTCATAACTGCATTAAATAGATTATCAAAAAAATTCTTCCTAATATGCATAACATTCAAAATATTCCTAATCTGATTGGTCGTTTAGTATGGAAGATAAAAAAAAACTTTGTTCTCTCCAGTTATGTGTAAGGCCAAAATCTACAAGACAACTCGAGGCTTGTTCGGTTCTCAATGATCTTTTGTACTTCAATATTCATAAAAAATAAATCACTTCTATTTCTTCTTGAGAGCACTTCGTCTTTCAACTTTCCTTTTGAAAAGTGCAGTTTTATTCCTCTAGAATAGATGATCACGCGCTAAGAACTTTCGATGACAATCAAATCAAAAAAATTTTCTTCCATGCTTTAAAGTGAATGCTTTGGACGTGTCCATGCGGTTGGAACAAGCCAGTTTCTAGGTTGTGCTCTAACCAGATAGCATCCCATAAGCTAGAAAATCATTGATTGTCCATATAAGAATAACTCTAAGGTGAAAGTTCTGTTTCGTAGTAATATCATAAGTCAACACGTCTGTTTCTCACAATACCTATAGCTCATCAATAAGAGGTTATAATTACACATTAATGTTGACCTTTAGGCAATGTAGATCTAGTATGATCAACACTAGAGAGCAGAACATCTTAATCATAGAAATATCAGGGGATAATATGGCATGATAATAACTGACCAACATGAATAGAGTATTACAGCGTGACTGTACGTAAGGTGTGAACCTCTATGTCCATAAGTTAAGCTTAACGTTACATGATTCTTCTGTAAAGTCATGATAACTATGACCAAAGTATTTATAGGCTTCACCAACTGAAGGATGAGTCATTACATTAGCACCAACAGATGCGCTACTATGCAATGTCATATGAGGAGCTTTGTGTATAAAAGCAAACAATTGTTGAAGTCGCGGAAGGAGAGGAAAGTAAAAGAGAAGTTTGTAAGAAATATTATTCTACTTTTTACTTTTTCTCCCCCTTGGTTTGAACCTATGAACACTATAAAATTTGCATTTCGCCTTAAGTTCATCTTCCTTGTAATATAGCATGCACTTTTTAATACAAAAATCTATATTTTCATATAGTAAACCTAACTGTGACACTAATGTTTTTGTTCTATAAATATCTTAATGAACTAAATTATCTGCAGATTTCATCTATTTTAATAATGTTAATACCTGATTGAAGCATTCACTGGGCATGTTAAAATCAAATTTGATACTCATCATCTTAAGGCAACTGAATAACTTCATATGTGAAGTGCATCTTTCTCATAAAGATTTTTGGCAACATTTGTGCTTGACTATTTAGTTTTTGATGATCATCAGACACACTCTCAATCAAATGAGCTATGTTGGCATCAATAATCATTTCCTCATACATGTTATAATCATGAACAGTTGGAGGGGCATAACTTGATGAGTCTCCAGCATGAACGTATTGAATCTCTGGTTCAAATTCACCATGAGAACTCCAATTCTAATAATCAGGTTTAAATCTCTTACAAAATGTATTTAACTTCACTTTGTCTGGCGAAAATTACGCTTGATTCTTATGCTTCGTACAGGCACATCTAAACCTACCTTCTGAAAGGTAACAGGCAGTTATGTTGCCTCCTACACGAATTACTCAACACTAGCAAAAAATTTTTCAGTTGGTCATTTTATTCCTGGATATAATATGTTATACACATACGATCTCACTTTTCAAATATCCATCTGCAATATATATGCAGTTCTATATATCAATATAAGTAGATATTTGTCATATTGACAATACTAACCTTATGTACTTACATGAGAATTGTGTGTTATGTATGTAGTTGCTCTAATATCTAGTCTACAAAAAAAATTTCAAAACAATAATTTGTAGTGAACTATAATGAAAATAATAAGACAAAATTTATCAACAACCACCTTTTCATATACCTGCCCACACATTTACTTTATACTTCATATGCATCTAATAAATACCATAAATTGCCTTTTTAAGCCTCTCCAAACTAGCCATATATATTTTGAGTTGTTGAGTGCTAGTATAGACACCTCATTAAATCCACTTGCACTTTATCATACGAGGCACATCTTCCTATATTATTAAAGGTAGGCACTCATTTCATTATATCAAATCACACAAACTGCCTAAGATTCAAATTTGAAGTCATTCACTCTCACTATGGACTCCACCAAAAAACCAACATATAACCAACTTGACGTTTATTAAATCCAATTTTAATAAATCTATTTATTAGTTTGATTTAACAAATTTAGTACAAAAAAAAATGTATTTCAAATAGATTTAATTGGATTTAGTCTTAATTGAGTCAAACATTATTTGAGAATTAATAATATTTTGATTTAATAAATAGCGATTTTCCAGATTTACTAAGTCCTACTATAAGCCATACATTTTTAATGAAGCAAACTTCTCACACGTTGCTTTGCATTACACATAATAACCACATTACATTTAGTCATTACCTATGTAACACACAAAATAATAACAAATTTAGATGGAAAATGCCATGAGGAGAGACTCAAGAGAGAAATATATAAAATATGATATACATCTTTATATATATATATATATATATATATATATATATATATATATATATATATATATATATATATATATATATATATGAAATTTGAATATTAAAAATATAAATACGTAAATATTTCAAAACAATTACAATGGATAAATAAATAAATTTAAATTTTCTCAGTTTCTACGAAAGCAGGATAGAGCAGGCGCCAATTATACGGCAGAAGCATATAAATCTTGCCGGCCACCGATAGTCAGACCTACTCCTTCTCCAGTCTTCTTCCTCTCGACTCCTCCGCTTCTCTGCAAATTCCTTACACATCTTCTTCTTCTCCGATTCCCCATGGATCGCAGCATCGATGTAAGCCATTTTTTTCTTTTTTAATTTACACATTTGTGAGTTTTCCTAGAAGCACTGTTTGGACTCTTGCGATTGCGTGGAAGAAATTTGGAATCTGATGGGGGGATTGTGTTTCAGGTGTCGAAGGAGAACTGGATGTCGGTACCGGCGTTCGGGGATTGGGAGAAGCTGCAGGGTATGCCTGATTACTCCATGGATTTCACTAAGATTAGAGAGAATCGCAAGCAGAGCAAGACCGATTACTCCCGTATGTCCATGGGAAAGGAAGCCGACCTTCTTTCTCAGTACAGCACCGCTCCTCCGATTATTCAAGTGAAACATAGTTCACCGGTATGCTGCTTCAGTTCTCTTTTTCTCCGTTCAAGCTCTGTCGGGCTTTTGCTGATTACTGTATTTAACAGTATTATATTGATTTTCGATCTAATTTGGGTGATTTCGTTATCAAAATATCCTTTTCATGATTAAGTTCTTAAAATAAATGTGATGTCTTTTCGTTATGCATTGATCTTATTATTGATTTCGTCGCTTTCACATAGTAATTTTTTTTTNGAAGAAGGGGTGGGAAATGAGGTTTGGTCGGGATGGGCACAAATATTAGGGCATTTCTGACAACTTAGCATCAACCACCGCTACTAAGTTACTTGATAGAATTGGCAATGGCCGACACTGATCGATAACCATTGACATTAGCCACTGTGTCCTTTTTTTTTTGGTTGAGCTCTACTGGTTGGGAAGGTGACCTAAATTTGATGCAAATTTTGTGTTAAATTAAAGGCCAACACGAACTCTGATGCTAATTACTAGTTTTCCTGTAGTGTAGAAAGTAATGCGAGGGCTATTCTCATTCTAGAATATCATCAACCTCGTTATGAAAATTTTAGTCAGTGATACTGAAAAAACACCTCTAAAGAATTTCTTCTTGAAATATGTGAAGTATATTTTGACAACATGCTTAGAAGAAATAAGCAAGGAAAATATATAATTTCTCTCTTGGTTCTCTTGGCATTATACTAATCAAGCTCAACTTTTTATGATTAGTAAAAATGACAAAATGAATATAGAGAGGTGGTTGAATCTCCATATCCTTCCTTGAAAGCTAGCATTAATAATGATTAATCCTAAAGCCTTGAACTCACAACCTTCATAAATATCAATACTAACACACTAAAGCAACGGATTTTATTATGAAATGAAAATAATTAAATTTTACTAATAATGCCTTTCAAACATTTGTTGAACATTTGTTTTAGATTAAAAATAAATTAAATCAGCTTTTGAAGAAATTAGAGAAGCTTTAAAAGCTAGTTTTCTGACAAAAGAATAACCTTAGAAAAAGGAAAATCTAATATTCCTGTAATCAGGTATTCTAGCATTCAACCTTGACCTAAACTTGATCTCAATATAGGACCAAGTAATAAAAATTTAGAAAACTTTCTTTTTAATATTCCTGTAATCAGATGAATGTTGTTATAATTAGACTGATCTTGACTTCGTTGAAGTTTTTCAAAATCTTCAAACTAATAATTTTTTGGAATTAAGAAAATTGATTATCCAAAACCACCTCTTAAAAAGCATTATTATATCCTTCCTCTTATGGATGTCATTTTTCGTGAAACTTCTAGAGGACACCATACGACATATGATGTCATTGGTTTCACTTCTAGTGGACACCATACGACATATGATGTCATTGGTCTATGTGCTTGGAACATTTATTACATTAGTGATCATCAAATCCTTGAAGAAAGTCACTAACTTATGATGTACGCTACCACAACGCAAGCTAGACGATATGCCCCTCCCCTAATACAATCAAGGAGAAGAAAGAACGCACAAAAAAAATAAAAATTAAAATTAAAACTAAGCCCATAGAAGAGTTATAAATCAGCCCTAGTCATATTTTTTTTATTTTATTTGAAATAGTTTTTCATGTGATAAATAAGCACATAATATTCCAAACAAAAAAATAGTACTTTTCTTTAGTTTTCATGTGATAAATAAGCACATAATATTTGGAATAAAATAAAAAAATATGACTAGGGCTGATTTATAACTCTTCTATGGGCTTAGTTTTAATTTTAATTTTTATTTTTTTGTGTGCGTTCTTTCTTCTCCTTGATTGTATTAGGGGAGGGGCATATCGTCTGGCTTGCATCATGGTAGCATACAACATAAGTTGGTGACTTTCTTCAAGGATTTGATGATCACTAAGGTAATAAATGTTCCAAGCACATAGACCAATGACATCATATGTCGTATGGTGTCCACTAGAAGCGAAACCAATGGCATCATATGTCGTATGGTCTCCTCTAGAAGTTTCACGAAAAATGACATCCATAAGAGGAAGGATGTAATAATGCTCTTTAAGAGGTGGTTTTGGATAATTAATTTTTTTTAATTCCAATAAATTATTAGTATGAAGGTTTTGAAAAACTTCAACTAAGTCAAAATTGACGTCGATCCGCAGCCATTTTGATGTTGTAAGAATCCTATCATAAGATAATCAGATTTAATTTCATAACTTTTTTTCTTCTGTATATAAACTTGAAAAAAGATAATATTTACAGCATATATAATGTGCTGGCCAATTAAAATAGTTAGCCAAGTACTTGAGATAGCTTTTTTGTAAACCTTATTAGTTTTCATAAATATTGAGATAGCTAAATAACAATTATTAACTTTTTGTTATTTGCAGTTGCCAGACGTTCTTGGACTACTGTTTGGTATTGTACAGATGGTGCTCTACTGCTTCTATAAAGATGCCAGACCCAACCTCGTTGATCCTACAATTAACGAAATGGTCGTGCCTGAGATAGCGCTCGAAGTCTCTGATGACGCCTCGGCCGGCCATTGTGACACGAGAGTTGAAGAAAGTCGTTAGAGGCACTACAAAAAAAAAAAAAAGAATTTAGCAGCGTTTGTTTGAAGATATTTTTAAGAAACTGCTAAAAATATTTAAAAAATACAGAAAATATTTAAAATCACTGCTAAAAGTCTTTTTAGTCCTAACAATTGCAGCAATTTAAAATCCTTTGCAATGGAAAGAACGAGGATTTTTTCTATTGTAATTGATAGAGAGAAATAATCTACATGATTTGTTATACTAAGAGAGCTATAGTATAATTAGAATTAAAATACCTGTATAAGAAGATGTTGTAGGTGTACATCAACAATAGTTTGTATTTGGGTATTGTAAAATTGTGTTGTTATGCAAGCATTTTCAAAACTTGCTGATTTTACTTTCATTGGGCAATAGAAATCTATTGAGAAAATGATCATAAGAGATTTTATAAGACATTTCTCATCAAAACTTAAATTTTTATTATAGTTTGCACCTATTTTATTAATGGTACATTTATTGTATTTATTGACGCTTATGAGTACAAAGAAGGGTGGTATTTATATAAGTATTCTAAGATTTAGAACAGGAAGAAAAGTAAATTGAGAGCAGAAATTAAGCGTAAAAATCAGCATATGGAATCGGTGTTAATTACACTATATCAGGGCAATTAATGTCATAGATTTATTTCCAATTTAACATTGGGACAATTAATGCAATTGATTTATTTCCAATTTAACATATCTTTTAAGAAGAAAATACAAATTATAGTATGACATAAATGCTGATTCCAAATGAGGAATTTCTTATAATCATGGCCAAGTAGGTATATTTTGAATTGCATTGAGAAGTTGCTTCTTGAGACAAGTTTGGAATATTGATTTAAATATACAAATACAAACAAATTTATCGGCAGGCTTGTTTTGGCAGCAAAAAGAAAGGACAAAATAAGTATTGTATAGTAATTGATGCATGAACTATTAAACTCAATCTATGTTTTGTACCAGGCATGGAAGGTTTTATAGATACGTAGCAGGAAAGTCAGATATGAAGAAAAGGATATAAGAAATAAAGACAGTAAATATTTTAGTAATTGTTTTCTGATTTAGATGACTTGGCAGCTATAATTCTACTTTAATCTGGGCTGCTTATGTGGTCAATATTCTAGAGGCGACGAATTTTAGCATTTTTGTTTTTTTTTTTAATCCATAAAAATGCACATCGAAATTTAAGCTCTCATTTCAAAAAAATAAAAAATAAAAAAAAACTTCCAATTCTAATTTGTATAATCAAAATGAAAATTACAGCAATGAAATTTGGATTTTGATGTGAATTTCCATCGTGGGACTGAAAAATAAGATTTCAAAATTAGAGTTTAACTGAAGAATGCAGTAAAAACTCTTACATTCTAAGAACATATTTTTGGGCGTAAAGTCAATCTTGTAAGGTGTTGCAGTGACAAGCATTTTAGTTCTTTGATTTGCTTTACAGTTGAAAACAAAATACGAACAAATACGCTCATGGTAGGGTCGGAGTAACTAAAGTTATAGGTAATATTAAAAAGAGACACATAAAGTTTAAATAAACTGCTGAAAAAACTTTTTCTTAATATGAAATAATAATTAGTGCTCGAAAATTGACTGATTTTAATTTTGACTCGGATTTTTTTATGGTCGGCAATAGTTAAGCTTGAAATCAAAATGTTAACAGTTTACAGAGACTATTAGAGCTGTCGAAGATCGATAATGCGCGAACATTTATCGATATTTTATCTTTAATCTTGTTTGTCACCATAGTTACACCAACTCGTTCACGAGTATTTCGTCCACATTTTATCTGCAAGTGTAAAGCTAGTGATTCGTATGGGGTTTATGATTTGATATATTATTAATATTGCATTTGTTGTTATATGTATTTTCAAATTTTGCATGTTGAAATTGCACTTTTAAGGAAGATTTTATGCTATTTTTATAAGTTGTAGCAAGAAAGGGATAAATACGAATCAAACTAGAACGAATTGGATATTGCAGCAAAATTTGGTCGTTGGGCGCCTAGTCGTGTGACCACTGGCGCCCAGGTGCTAAAACCCTTTTAAATTGGACAATAAACCTGAGAGCTTGGCGCCAAGGCGCTAACTATTGGGCACAATATACTAGTATGAGCACGTAGGCGCTGTAATAGTGGGCGCTTAGGCATCAAATGAGCAGTTCCAAACTGAAAGCTTGGCTCGTAGGCAACTGCCGCTAGGTGCCGACCAACGGAAAATATGTTGAGATTTTCATACCTCTTTTATATTGTTTTTAATGATATTGCATTTTAAAGAAAGGTATTTTTGATGTTTTGTTGTAGGAATTATGAATTAAGGTCAATGGAGCAAAAAGATGCAAAAAGGAGCGAATTTAGAGCAAAAATGACGAAAATATGGAAAACTGCACTAGGGCGCCGACAACACACTCGAGGCCACCGACGACAAGATTTTTCCGAGGCTACAGGACAAGTTTTCTAGAAAGCCGCCGACGGCGGGATCGACGGTTGAGTGACATGTACAATGGATAAGACCCGTTTTTGGAGGGGTGCGTAAGCAACTCTTGGAAAAACTCATCAACATCTTTAAAGAGAACATTTTGGCTGAAAATAAGAGAGGAGAAGAGAAGAGAAGAAGACTTTTGGAAACATGGAGATTAGATAGGTTCCATTTGAGCTTGCTAGAGCGTGTAATTGTGAAGAATTCTTCGAGAAATTGTAAGAGTTGAGGGAAAGTGTGAGATTTCTTCCTCCTTGCTACTTCGAAGAGGAATTCTATGTGCTGTAAAGAAAGGAAGAGATTCAAAGGAACTTCGAGGATTGTTCTTGGGGAGAAATTTAGAGATAAGTTATTTACTTGTTATAGTTTGTATGGCTTTGATTTTATTTATGAATTCCAAATTGTGTTGTGTTTTCCCCATGAGTTCTGAGTAGTTTTCTCTGT
>NEWO01000365.1:338677-372406 GCA_003013225.1 Phalaenopsis aphrodite | reverse complement strand
ATAAGTATTGTATAGTAATTGATGCATGAACTATTAAACTCAATCTATGTTTTGTACCAGGCATGGAAGGTTTTATAGATACGTAGCAGGAAAGTTAGATATGAAGAAAAGGATATAAGAAATTAAGAAATTAAATATTTTAGTTACAGTTACAGGTAATATTAGAAAGAGACGGCATTTGAAAATTTTTTTTTCTTGATACGAAATAACAATTACCGCTCGAAAATTGATTTATTTTAATTTTGACTCGGATTTTTTTAGGGTCGGCAATAGTTAAGCTTGAAATCAAAATGTTAACAGTAAACTGAGGCTGTTAAAGCTGTCGAAGATCGATAATTCGCGAACATTCATCAATATTTTATCTTTAATCTTGTTTGTCATCATCGTTACACCAACTCGTTCATGAGTATTTCATTCACATTTTATCTGCAAGTGTAAAGCTAGTGATTCGTATGGGGTTAATGATTTGATATATTATTAATATTGCATTTGTTGTTATATGTATTTTCAAATTTTGCATGTTGAAATTGCACTTTAAGGATGATTTTATGTTGTTTTTGTAAGTTCTAGCAAGAAAAGGATAAATAGGAATCAAACTGGAACGAATTGGATGTCGCAACAAAATTTGGTCGTTGGGCGCCTAGTCATGTGACCATTGGTGCCCAGGTGCTAGAACCCTTTGAAATTGGACAAATAAACCTGTTATAAGCTTGGCGCCAAGGCGCTAACCATTAGACATCAATATACTATATGAGCACATAGGCGCTGTAATAGTGGGCGCCTAGGCATCAGATGGACAGTTCCAAACTGAGAGCTTGGCTCGTAGGCACCTGTCGCTAGGCCCCTATGCGCCAAAAATGAAATTTATAGTTGGTGCAGTTTAGACTTCGAGATCATAGGGAGAAAATATAAAAATGGCGGAGACAAAGCTTTGGAGGGCTTTTTGTTATGTTTACTTCTGTCTTTAGAGTGGAAGAAAATTATGGAGGAGAAGGTCATACATCTAGCAAGGAAGATAAATGTTTCAAAGCAAGATCAAAGAGATGGGTGAGATTGAGAGATTGAGTGTGTGCTTGTAATTCATCTATATTTGTTGAACTTAAGGGATATAAGTATTTTAAGTTTTTTGTTTGTTATTGAATACTGAGACGCTTGTATATAAGTTTTACTTTCAATTCAATGTTGATGCTGATGAAATTTAGCATGCTTAGTGAGTAGATTTTTTTGTTCTTTTTAGTTGTTGTAGTGTAGAGATAAGTGTTAAGCAAGTTTGTGTGAATTTTCTTATGAAATTTTTAATTAATGTTGGAATGACATAAAAACTCATGGAACATTAATTTTGTCAGTTAATTTGTTATAATTAATCATGATTATATAATTTTGGAAGGAATCTTTACGGAGCGATTAAGTTATCCACACGATCTAATAAGAATAAGAATATCTCCTTTGAATTCATGCAAATTGATTAGGGAGCAAGATTGTCTTGGATTTTTCATTTGATATAGGGAACTAAACGAATGAATCGTTAACCTTTCTTAGACTACCGGAAGGAGAGAAGAAAGATTTTGTTGATTTTTTGTTTGAAACGTTCTATGAATCATTTTTTAAGTTAAATCCCTACATAACCACTTCAATGGAGAATTCTTGGGACATATCTTAATCATAATTACTTTCACTTTTAAATCCTTATATAACCACTTCAATGGAGAATGCTTGGGACATATCTTAACCATCATTACTTTCACTTATTTATTTTTAAAACTTAGGTTTTGCTAATTTTCAAAAATTAGGGTAAGAAGTTCTATTAAACCTCAAAACTTCAACTTTTCAAGCTAAAACTACTGATTGTAGGCTAGAACTTTTTCAAATTGAATTTATCTAGTTCCCAGTGGAATCGACAACTAGACTCAAATCCCAGTGTTGCTCATACACCATGCATACTTACAGAGCCACCCGAGCTTTACAAAACTTCATGCATGTCAAGTTTTTGACGTTGTTGTCGGGGAACGACAGTGAATTTGATTTAGGAAATTTTAAGTTGAACTTTTCAATCTTAGATTTGAAAAACTATAGTGTTCACTATTTCTTGTTCAATTAATTTTAGTTCTTTACTTTCAAAGAGCAAAAGTATCTTGTTTAAAATTTGATGGTTGTGTGTTTGTTTTTTATTTAGTAGTTTGTTTGAGTTATTTGTTTTTATTTGAACTATTTGTTATTTTATTAGCAAAACAGTTATCTAGTTAGTATATGCGTAGTTCAGGACCTTCTTGACTTGAATCCTACGATTACGAGCTTGAGATAATTGTAAAAAAAATTAGAAAATAAAAGAGACTTCAACAATTTTTAGGAAAGATGGCTAACAATCCTCAAGTTAACTAAGAAGCTCATAAACATTAAGAAATATCTAGACCTTTGAGAGAATTGCTAACCCTACAGTAGATGAAATCCATCTTAGTATCCACAACCCTGCTATAGAAGCCAATACTTGAATTGAAGCCTCTTATTATCTAAATGGTACAAAACAATCAGTTTGGGTAAACACCGCCTGAAGATCAAAACTTTCATTAAGCAAGTTTTTTTAGATATGTGTGATACCTTTCACTATATAAAGCTAAATTTGTTAGTTTCGGGATCAATTAGAATATGGAGCGACTTGGCCCGAAAATTCTTAGCAAAATACTTTCTACCTTCGAAAACAGCCAAATTTTGGAATGATATAACTTTTTTTTTTACCACCATGAAGGTCAATCTATTCATGAAGTTTGGGAAAGTTCAAGGAACTTCTTTAGAAGTGCCCCCACCATGTGTTGCCTGCTGTTGATAATTGAGTTTTTTTTATATATAATGAGTTAGTAGAATCTCTACTTTTCTTAGTTGATGTTCATATAGGGAGAATATTTTACTAATTTATTAAGAAATTTTTTAAAATATTTATGAGAAATTTTTTATTCTCATTTTTACAGTAATGATGATATGACTTTTATATTATATTTTTGAAAATATTTTATTATATATGTTTTTTATGTTACAACTTACTCTTGATAAAATTAAAAAAAATATAAAAAAAAGTTATATTCAAAATTAAAAATATTTATTCTTAATAATAAAAAGTTGGGGTAGGAAAATGACATCTAAAAAAAAAGCCTTTTTTTCCCTAACTTCATGTGCCCTGGAGAGTCCAGTATGAAGTGACCGCGAGGGACATCTAAAATTGCGACATATTTGTTCTTTACTTGTAAAAATAAAATTGTTAGCAGATTCAAGCTTAAGAAGGCAAGATAATTTAGAAGAAGAAAATTAAAATTTTTTAAAGATCAACAAACTGATCAAGTCCACCATCGACAAATTCAGTCGACGGGTCTATCTATTGTACCAATCGTCGAAACTGCCAAAAAGCCAGTCGAATGCAACAAGCCGACCGACCACTCATACCTCGATAGAAATGGCCTCTACGTGTTCATTCGCTTTGGTCGACCGAATCAAAACTCTTCTATCAGTTGTTTACCGTCATATCCAAATTCAAATTGTAATACAAATTTATTATTACATTAGCCCATTGATTGTATTAAGAGTGGTTTCCACAATCTCTCTCTCTCTCTCTCTCCGCAATTGAGGGTTATTTCCATAATTTCTTTCTTCTTTTTGTAATTGTAAAAAAGGGCATCATATAAATATGATGCTTGACCATGAATAAGAAGACTCTAGTCCAGGAACTATCGCCCAACCTCTCTATTGAGAATTTACTAACACTTCTTCTCTACTCCTCCCAGCCCTAACTCTCGAGACATGTATCATCAATAAAATTTGTTACAGAGTTGCTGGCACATGAATTATAAGCATTAAATATTATACTTGCAATTTATATTTTAAGAAAATTATTAGGATATCAATAAATTCATGATTTGTGGTAACGTGCAGTAAAACTCTCAAAATATAAATAAAAAAATGCAAAAAAAAAAGAAAAAGAAAAGATCTCAAACTGTCCTTAAACATTTATGTCATGTGAATCATAAGAAGAATGTACAACATTGGGCCTGTTTGGGGCAGCTTATTTGGTGCGGTGACGTTTTGAAAACGCACATGGTTTATTTGGGCAAACTACGTTTTGACAGCTTCTGCGTTTTCAAAACGCGGAAAACAACGTTTTCACACCGGACCTATCTAGGTGCAGTGGGAGCTTATTGACAACGATCAGACTTTTCCAAAAAAATAAAAATTTGTAATAGCAACCGCACCTAACTTATTAGCAGATTATTCAATAAGCTACAGCTGCCCCAAACAGACACTGAAACATGAAGCGTTGCGCCTAACGTTCCCGAATCCCAATCACATACGCACTTTCCGAATCCCAGTTACGTGCCTATAAAAACTATTGTGATTGAGTTTAGTAGTTCATGCATTAAATACTAAACATACTTATTTTGTCCTTATTTGTTTTCTGGCAAGACAATCCTGCTGATATACTTGTTTGAATATGTATATTTAAATTAATATTCCATCAATAAAATTCCATTATCTCGCACGATTTTGATGGTATTACACGGATCTCTGGCTGATTTATTTCAACAAAATTATAGTCAAACCGACTTGCTCGACCAAAAAGGCCTCAATGTTATCAAAATTGATCAATTAGATCCAATCAAGCCTAGATTGTCATTAAATCACTTTTGAAATTTTTCTGGACATATTTAGAAGGTCAAATGAATGTTGATTCTAACGTGACTTATTAAATCGGGCATCTTGACAATACGAATCCAACGAGCCCAAGATCACTCAATTCTATCATCATTAAAGAACTCAAATGTTCATCAAATGTCGTCCGATTGAGGGAAGCCCTTTGAGCTTTTCGATCAAAGTAATTATTATTTTTGCATTAATTGCACTCAGAACTCTATAAATATAGCCCCACCCCTCTCATGAGGGAGAGAAGAGAACTTAAGGCCTCAGGAAGAGCATGAATCTTCGAGAAGGAGTTGAAGTCCTGCACCACCACCGTCGAATGTCGTTTATCGTTATCGATCATCGTCAGTCATCGTCGACCACCACTGACTTTCATCTACTGCCCTCTGACCATCGTCGATCACAACAAATCTCCTTCGACCACTGTCAAACGTCATTGATCATCTTTGAACGTCGTCGATCACACCCAATCTCCGTCAAACATCGCCAAAAGCTGTCAATCAGTGCCAACCACCGTCGACAACCACTGACTGGACATTGTCAAACATTATCGGTCACCACACGTTTTTAAAAATAAATTCTTTAACATGTCGACGTTATAACTTGGGAAACCTAGTAGCCCTTTCCCACCTGTGGAAGGAGTAGTTGCAACTTTAATCATCTTTCTACAGTGGACCTCTTCAGCTGAGCAAGACCCCATGGTTTTTCCCTTTTTCAGGTTTTCCACGTAAAAATTTTTGTGTCATTATCAGTTGTTTTCTTTCATCTGAGTCTTTTTTGAATTCTCACACAATGCTAAGATGATAATACAATGCTCTACCGCAGTGAATGTTCTACCACACATCTGTTTGGCGTTGTCTATAGGAAGAAAAGTCTCGTTCAACATGGTCTTCAACTCTAAGACATCATGCCCTATTTCATTTTCCAATGATGTACATCAACCGGCAAAGGAACCTTCTTTACATCTTGAAGACCAATGTGGGCGTGAAACCATCACTGCAGTCTTGAAAGGTCGCTCACGTTAACGTCTAGGGCATGATTGTAGATTTGTTGTCTTCTTGCATATTATTCAGACACAAAATCTTTTACAACTTCTTTCAAGCTTGGGGTAACCTTTATAATAGTCTCGAAAGGTCATTCACATTAATGTCCTAAGCAAAACTGACGTTGGGTAGTCATCCCTCATTTCATTCACACAACAAGAATTGAAATTACTCCTAAAGTGGGGACAATATTCGTCACAAATAACTCTTCCTCAGCATCACCTCATCTTACTGGAGTTCTTCTTCAACTGGATCAAGATGTTGATCTCTTCAAGGCTCGACAGATGGGCTTTTTTACAAGCTCGCATGGAAAACACTCCGCCGGGGCGCAAAAGATTCAAAAACATAAATTAAAGAGTTTTCAAAAATTATTCTTGAGTATGACTACAACCATATTTCTAAGAAAATTGGTCCATTGCGACCTACGTCGTAGTCTCAAGAAACACAATATCTCTGATACCTCATTCTAGGCTTAATCTATCCTAGAAGGATTCACTTCAAACTTTTCCATTTGCAATCGTCAAGGAAAAGCCTCGACATGTAGCCTTAGGTCAAAAATTCTTAGTGGATTTCCTTTGCTACTTCCATAACACATTACGATTGTTAAGCAAAATCTTCGACCAACAACCTAGGATAGGTTAACCCTCCTCAGTAGATTTCATATGACTTTGTTCATTACAAGTTAATATCATCGAGCATCTCTGATTATACAACTTAGAACTGGTCTTACATCCTTAATAAATTTTATTTTCAACCATGCCCTTAGAGGTCAAGCTAAAGAGGCAAAACTCGATAGGAAGATGCAGAACCACTGGAAGTTGAGCTTATGAGGCAAGACTCGGTTTGAAGCTATGACACTCCTAGAAGATAAGCTCAAGAAAGAAGTCTCGATAAGAAGCTACCATGCTCCTGGAAGTCATGCCCAAGTGACAAAACTCGTTGGGAAGATATGATACCCATGAAAGTTGAGCACAGGAGGTAAGGCTCAATGGGAAGCTCATATGCTACTAGAAATCAAGCCTAGTAGGCAAGACTTTATGAGAAGCTACCATGCTTCTGAAAAATGAGCCCAAGAGACAAATTTCAATAGGAAGCTAGTTGTGGATAGGGTCCACACTAGAAAGACTCTAAGATAGTATATGGTTGGGATAGTCTCCACTAAAAGGCCTCAGAAAGCTACAAGCTTCAGAAGACACGGGTACATCAAAGACCTGAGAAGGCTACAAACCTCTGAAGACATAGATACATCAAAGACCTTAAAAGGCTACAAACCTTAGAATATAGAATTACACAAAAGATCTCAGAAGGCTATAAGTCGGAGAAGGTGTCAGATCAATTCAAGCTCCTATAAGGCATATGCTCGAGAGGGCACAACCTCGAAAAGCATGAGCCTGAAAAGGTACTTGATTCTCTATTTTATAATGTGTATGTGCTAACTTTAATTATAAAATTTTGTATAATTGAGAAGCCACATCAACCTTAGAAGCAACATCAAAGACGAACAAAGAAACATAATATCATTATCTACAAATTTCAAATCAGATAATTAAAATGTTATAAATATCCTTGTTACAAAGGCTATAAGAGATATAATCACTACAAAAGCATGAAAATATCCCCTCAAAGTGTGGTGGGAAAACTATAGCATTTCCGAAGATCCCATTGGTCACCTGCTACACAGAAGGTGAACAACTTTCTTCTACGACGCAGTATGCAAGAGGACCTCGTTTATCACCTGCTACACAAGACAAGAAAGACTTTCTATAGTGTCATAACACAAAAAGGGATCCAGTTACTTGTCTTCTACACAGGTCGGGGATGAATTTTCTCTCGCAACAATGTGAAAGATGATCCTATTGCTCGTCTGTTATGGAGGACGAGGATGACTTTCCTCTTTGTCACAATGTGAAGGAAGACCCAATTGCTCGCCTGTTACGTAGGATGGGGACGAATTTCCTCTTCACTGCAATGTGAAAGAAGATCTCGTTGATTGCCTTCTACATAGGTAGGGGATGAAATTCCTCTTAGCCACTACATAAAAGATGATCATGTGATTGTCGTTACGTAGGACGGGAAAGACTTTCCTCTTTGTCGCAACATAAAAGAAGATATTGTTGCTCGCTTGTTATGCAAACGGGGACGACTTTCCACTTGACTACCATAAGAAAGAAGATCTCATTACGTATCAGGCCAGGGGTGTCTTTACTCCTTGTCGCAGCATGAAAGAACATCACGTTGCTCGCCTGCTACGCAGGATGAGGACAAATTTTCTCTTGGTCAAAATGCAAAAGAAGATTTTGTTGCTCGCATGCTACACAAGGTGGGGATGACTTTTTTCTTCTGGAAAATCTCACCAGCAGAAAACTCCACTCGAAACGCTCCCTATTTTTCTCCTTCTCCTTCTCTTCTCTTATGGTTCTTTCCCTCATCCGTGACTTTTATTTACAAACTTAAGAGGAGGACCGGAGTCATAGACAATCATAAAAAAAACTAAAATTTGCATTAATTCGTGTCATTTCACCTTCCAGATTTTAGCCTTCCATCTCCCTCATTACGAAAAAGTGATTGCTGTTAAAAAAAAGAGGAAAAATCTTCTCAAATTCACCTTTTGGGTGGCTAAAATATGTTCAAATTCCACCTTTTTCGGTCAAAATCTTGCAACAGGTCCAAATCCTGCGGGTCCAGGTTTGCGCGGGTTCAAATTCAATCGGTTCAACTCCAAGACTGGTCTAAATCCCACAACCCGTGATCTGAATTCCCTGCGTCGGTCCAACTACCGTTGTCCTGTCTTTCAAATCTCCAAACTCCCACGGTGTTGTCCTGCCGGTCCGGCTCCCCACTCCCATTTATCCTGCCAGCTGTGCTAGATCATAGTTGCATTTTCATGGCCCGCCCATTGGTCCACATAACGGTCCGACGAAAATAATAATTTTCGTGCTTAACAAGAGATTCAAACCACAAACCCCATGCAAGGAGCAACAGGAGGGCACCAACTAGCCTAAGCTCAATTTTCTTTTTAAAATACATTCTTATTTTATTTTAACAACAACAATATATATATATATATATATATATATATATATATATATATATATATCATGAAAAATAAAAATGCTTTCAGATTTTAATATTTTTGGATGATGAAATTGATATCACCCGAAAATAGAGGGGCATTGATATTACCCAAAAATATGGGGGCTACGGATATGCCATCAACAAAAATTCATCACCGACACAAATCTCGTGGCATGACATGGATCTCAAGATGGTTTTTTGAGTAAGAAATATTCAATCCTCAATAAAAGATCATCCATAAATCGAATTTCAGCAAACTTACAGTTAAACAGACCAGCTCGACAAGAAGAATCCAATGTTACCAAAATTGGTCCAATCCGAACCAAATCAAGCCCAATCAAGTCGTTAAACTACTTTTGTATGTTTTTTGGACACATTTGGAAGATCAAACAAATGTCATTTCTGACGAGTCTACATTCAAATCGAGCATCTTGACAAGAAGAATCTAACGACACCAAGATCACTTAATTCTAACATCATTAAGCCACTCAAATGTTCATCAATTGCCGTCCAATTGAGGGAACCACTTTAAGTTTTCTGATAAAAGTAATTCATATTCATGCATTAACGACACTCACAGCTCTATAAATAGAGCTCCATCAATCTCATCAAGGGGAGAAACGAGCTTGAGATATGAGAAAGAGCTTGAAGCTTTGATAAGGAGTTGAAGTTTAACACCACCGCTGCCGACTATAATCATCTGTATTTATTTGGGGCATAAATATGCAGGTTTTAAATTTGAAAATTTGAGTTCAGACAACTAACCAGTAAATGCTTATATTTTAAATTTATTACAATGACATCATAGATCATACTAAGAAATTTTACCAACTACAAGGCAAGAAGAATGACGGTAAACAGAAGTGCAAACATTAGTAAAAACAGTATAATTTTCTCACAATGGAAGAAAGGGCATAGCAAGGATAGTAATGCAGAAAGTTCACCATTAAAATATGAATGCAGAGACAATGTAGCTCTGCAAAAGGCAGACGCAGACGTGAAGTACTCATAAATATTGAAATCAACAGCAGTCATGTTTAATGAAGAAGGCATTCAAAAACCATGCTTAAGGTGTTCAATAGCCAGCGACTAAAGCAATGCAACATGAATCTTTTCATTACAGAATATAGAATCTATAGTTGTTTAACTATAACATTTTCTTGCGCAACAAAATATCAAAAATACAATTCTTTCGCCATAACATTTTTCCATGACAAAATGTCAATAATACAATTGCTTGGTTATAATACTTTCTAGCTCAAAAAAATATCAAAAATGTTGTCTATAAGAGCTTGATTAGGTCTTTCTAAATCTTCACAGTATTCCATTTGTGAACATCATATCTGCTTCTATCTTTGTTCTTCACTTTAATCCAAATTCCTTTCAATTAAATACTACCAATATATTGTTTGTACCAGTTCTCTTGTAAGAAGTGTGCATAAATGAATATAATCATGTTATAGACATTTTCGTAAAAAATATATTATTGAAACATTACAATTGATTGGAGATCGGATTTATTATGCAAACTAGAAAACGTATATCTTACATAAAAATGATAAAAATATAAGAAACATGGTAAGAAAGATCTACCAAACTAAATCAACCTAATAAAAAAAATACTACTGTTGGCATGAAATAAAGCAACAAGATATTGTGTATAAACTGTGTCTTTGTATCATGATAAATTCAAATGTCTCTTGCAACAAAAAAATGATGGGTTCACTACAATTTCTTTTGTTTTGTTTAGTCATTTTGAATGTCGTTTAATTTTGAATTTGATGTTTTGTTTTGTCATTTTGAATTGAAATTTTTTGTTGGTGAGGAAAGCTTCAGAAGTAAAACATTGTGTGATGTGTTAAAAGCAAGCCAAATTCAGAAGGAAATGAAACAAATTTGAAGTTTATGACCCAGCCCAAAAGATTTGGAAAGAAGGGTTGATTCCACAACAAACTCATTTTGATGCTTATCTCTCCTAACACATCGCCCTATTGGGGGTCCAACTCACTTTAGACTTTTAAAGATTCTGGAACATCTCTGTTTAAGGGTGATTAAATAGAATGTTCTAGAATCAAGGACGTAGTTAATTATACCTGCCTAAGAAAGAAATGAGTGAGATACATCAACATGAAGAATGGTAGTCTGGTCCATGAGAGACATTGACACGCTACCGATGTATGAAGACAAAATCACCTGATTGTAGTAGGATAGAAAAATTACTCCCCAGCGGAGTCGCCAGAACCTGTCAGTCGATTTTTTGTTGTTTTGGTAAATATATATTTGGTTTATGTTTAATAAGTATATAATTTGTAATTTGAAAATAGTCTTTTAATTTTGAAAGATGAAATCGAACATATCTCATATGTCTAACAGTTCAAATAATCGAGCATAATATCGTAAATGAAAGTCATCCCAAGAGATGATCGTATCACTCGACAGTAGGCTCGATTATATAAAATAAGGAATTTATGACATTCATTTATGCTGTAAAATTTATGACCTACAATTCCCCTATATAATATAAAGACTAGACAGGTTTTAGATTATCTGGGTTTCTAATTTCTTATAGAGGCAAGCCACATAGTTAATTTCATCTTATGCAACTAAAGTTGCCTAAGAAAACTTTAGGTGATTGTCTAGTGCACATGGGTCGTTAAAAGGCTTTGCAAATCAGACGAGGTGTTGGTCCTTTTATTGGGAGCAGTTTCAACTTTGTAGCTGAACCTCCTTTTCTCTTCATTATAACGGCATCATTTTCACTTCGATGGGTATAAGTTCCATCTCTTGGAACTCCACCTGATAGTGATAGGATAGGGTTTCCTTCCTTTGACCTTGGGGCTATCGAGGTTCCAACAGATGATGCAATTCATGGATTATTGATCAAGGATCTCTCGATGTGTTGAATCGTCTACCTTCACGCCAGGCATACTTAAGATTCTAGTTGCTTGGGATGACGGGTCTGTAATACTCTGACCCGACTACCTCTACCTTTGGGGATTACTCCTCCCTTCTTTTGACTACCCTTGTTGAGCCCTATCGCTTCTTTTGTTTTCATTGATATCATCCCAATGACCTGATTATCAATGAGCTACCACCCATTTTGGATACGAAAATTTTCATCTACCCTTATAGCTCGGTGTGATTTAACATATAAGGATACCCCCGTCAAGTCGACTTGTTTATTTTGTAGACTTTGTATGTCGATGAGTCCTTGAAGCACATGGAATCATGAGAGACTAACTCTCCGCCCCTTGGCTTAGCGGGAGCTATGAAAGCATCGGAGCATTCCCATGCGAATTAACCATCCTTTGATAGCCCTGTACTAATTATCACTACTAATGTAAGCAAAACTCGTTTGGATCAAGAGTATTTATAGGCAACCCCAGAGATGTAATTAACCAAGTAGGATATGTCCCTTTCAGAGTACCCTAGACCCCTAAATAAGCAAATATGCCCAAATCTTTGGTTGTAGGTAGTCTACATTGTTTAGGTGGACATACTTGACCTATTCTTTCAAGTTTTAACACACACAAACTTTCTATTTTTTCTTTCTCTTATATGTCATCTTTGTCATATGTATATTTTTTCTGGTTCCTCTCTTTTCCTGATCATTCCTACAATCCGTAAGAGAGGCTTATTTGGATAAAAGAATTATACAAAAATTGACAAGCTGACGACTGCTTTTAAAAATAAAAAAGAGAAAGGAAAGAAAACATATTGTGGAAAGTGTCGTGGCAAGAGAATCTGGGAGGAATGACGAGGATATGTTACTGCTACATCACATATGTATAGGACATTATAGTCTTAGTTTACTGAGTCGGTTATATCCATCAATGTATAAAAATACGAATAAGGAGAAACTAGTATGTGATATTAATGAGTTTGGCAAACTCAAGACGAGCTCTTATGTCAGTTCTAGGAAGAGGAGCTATTATGCATTTGATTTGATACATTTTTATGTATGTAGAGCTTGTCTTACTAGTTCTATGAATGGTTATCATTATTTTACTATGTTTATTTATTGCTTTTTTCATGTTAACTTGATATACTTGATGAGACAGAAGAGTGAGGTGCTTGCTTGCTTTAAAAATTTTCACAAGGCAATCTAGACCCAATATGATGCATTTGTGAAGGTACTGAAATCTAATAATATAACAAAATATATCAACAAAGCAAGACCACTTGTCAGCTCAAAGGATACAACACCAAACCACATACTCATATGCACCAGCACATAATGGAGAAGTAGAGAGGAATAATCTGCATCTTCTATAGGTAACTAGGAGCATGATGATGGAAATGAATGTCCCACAGCAGTTATGGGAGCAAGTGTTGTTGACAGCTGCTCAATTGATTAACAGGTTGGCCTCAAGAGTGCTGGAGTGGAAGTCTCCTTGTTAGATGTTGAAATGAAATAATGTTGGGATTCTTCCATTCAAATTATTTGGATGTCTATGCTATGTGAAAGACAACAGACCATTTTTTAGGAAGTTGGAACCCAAAACTGTGAAATATGTGTTTGTGGGTTATTCAGTTACTCCAAAAAAGTTATGTCTGCTAGAGTCTGATTGAGAAGTGATTCTTTATGAGTATGGATGTGTCATGCAGAGACTTTGAACCATACTACACTTTGGAGCTGAATTCACCCTTCAATGATTGAACAGGCACTGAAGATAAGAGGCAAGAGAGTGAGTAGTAGTGGTGATGGAGTACTGCAAGTAAGAGCAATGCCATGTCCTATGATGTGGGATGAATTAACTAAGGAGATTGACCCCATAGGTGATGGGACTCATGATGAAGGCGACTTAAGGTTGTATACAAGAAGAAGTAAGCAACTGAGGGAACAGAGTTTGCAGTGCCAACAAGTCTGTTGTCCCGGTCTTCCCCAATTATTAAGACATCTACACCATCCACATTTAATTCAAAACTCTCAAGCGATATTATTCCTCCATTGTGCACTCCCCCCCCCCCCGTCCAACGTTAAGGAAGACATTTCACAGCAATGCAAGACATCCTCCTGGTCATTTTTGGGTGAGAACTTGACATTATGAACTTTATTTCTTATTCTAACATTTCACATTTGCATGGAGCTTTCATTGCATCATTGGATGCTATCTCTATACTTAAGTGTTGGCATGTGGCTAAAGAGGATCCCCAGTGGAAAGCAGCGATGCACGATGAGCTTAGAGCACTTGATAAAAATTGAATGTGGGAGATTGTACCACTACTAATAGGGAAGACAACTAAATGAAAGTGATCTTCATAGTAAAGAAAACTTCAGAAGGGGAGGTGGAGAGGTACAAAGCAAGATTAGTGGCAAAATGGTACGGTTAGATGTATGACATTGATTATGATGAAATCTTTGCAACGATCGAAAAATGAGCAAGTTGAGAATAGTGGCTAGACACTCCACCAACTAGATGAGAGGAATGATTTTCTTCATGGGGACCTATTGGAGGAGGTATATATGGAGATACCACCACAACTCAGTACATCCCAGACAGTGGGCAAGGTGTGCAGGCTCAGGAAGCTGCTATTTTGCTTGAAGTAGTCTCCTCGAGCCTGGTTTGACAAGTTTAGAATGATAATGATTAACATGGGAAATCACCAGGACAATGCAGACCACACAGTGTACTTTCGACAACATGAAGGTCACATAACCATACTTTTTGTGTATGTGGATGACATAAGTATCACTGATGGTGATGAGGCAGAGATTGCTCAACTAAAGGGAAGATTGGGGATGCAATATAAGGTAATAGATCTGAGACAAATCAAATAGATTCTTGGGATTGAAGTGGCCTATGGAGCGGAGGGATGGTCCTGTCATAGAGAAAGTATGTACTGTAACTTCTCGTGAACATTGCTATGCGAGGGTGCAAACCTGCATTCTCTCTAGCTGATGAGAAGACCAAGCGCAGTACAGAGACAGGTGAATTAGTTAATTGTGAGAGACACCAGAGGCGGAAGGAACATCTGATCTATCTGTGCCACACTCGACTTGATATTTCTTTTGCAGTAAGTTTGGAGAGATGCTTCATTCATGATCTGAGGAATTGCCATATAGATGCATTGTATTTGATTCTAAGGTGTCTGAAGAATATACCAGAGAAATGATTGATATTCACGAAGAATGGGCATGTAGATATTGAGGGCTTTTGTGATTATGACTGGGCGAGTTGCACTGATGATAAGAGGTCTACATATGGATTCTACATATTCATAGGGGGCAACTTGGTCTCTTGGAAGACTAAGAAACAATCGATAGTAGCGAGATCAATAGCAGAGGCAAACTATATAGCCATGGTCGTAGGAGTTGTCGAGATGATGTGGTTGAGAGTCTTGTTGGTAGAGCTAAAGGTGGACCAAGGAGCTCACATGAAGTTGTGGTGCGACAATAATTCAACAATCAACATTACGAACAACCTGGTGCAACATGATAAAACCAAATATGTGGAGATTGATATGTTTTCATCAAGGAAAAGCTGAATAAAGAACTACTGAAATAAAGTCATGTAGCCACTAGAGAGTCATGTTTATTTTGCACGTTTGTGCAGATTATCAGAAAACATCGTCTCTAATTTAGTGGATACGCGATCGCGGGTATATCCCCGTGATCAGCGTTCCAAACGCCCACGTGGCTAATCTTTTACCCGCCTGCCCCTCTTCGTGCGACCTCTGTTCTCTAAGCGCAATGATTCTGCTCCTCCCTCCGCACTTCCCACTCGCTCGAGAGTGGTAAAAAATATCTATCTTCTTCTCTCTTCTTCACTCCTTTATTCATTTTCTAATATTCTCCTCACCTGCATTGCCCTAGATCGTGATCACAAAGTTCTATTCGCCATCTCGATCTTTATCCCTGCTTCTGTTTGCCATGTCGATCGCGACTCTAGCCTCTGTTCACCATCTCGATTGTGAAATTGCCTCTGTTCGCCGTCCCGATTGCGACATTGTTGCTTTCTGCTTCCTTCAGCATCCATGTATAAACCTCTACCTCTTCTTCAAATCATGTGTGGTTACTTTGGGTGTCTGTCTTCAGCCATCTCGGGATTCAGTTATATGTTTTAGCTCACATGTTTGAAATGACATATATGTTTGAAAGGATATACTTGACTTTGCGGAAGTTGAGTTATGGTATTTATTTATGTGGTACAATATTTAGCTTATTTTGCAGCATTGGAGCATGCTTTTGATGAGAAATGTGTTTCATATTTCTTAATAATAGTTGGTCTATATGATTTCAGTTTGAAAATTTATAGTTTGCTTATTTGAGATTTTCATTTCATATGCTTTACATCACTTAGAACTTTGGGAGTCATTGATTTGGTTCGGAACCTTGTGTTTATGCGCATTGTAAGGTTGATGAGCTTTATTTCCTTTGTCATCCTTAAGCACTTACATGCATAACACCGAAATTTAAATACATATGTGCAGAATTTTCAAATTTTATTTTTTATGTGTTTCTGTGTATATACCAATTTCTGTAACCATTTATATTCATATGTTGAATTCTTATACTTAAGAAAGTTTTCATTTTTCTTTACATATCTAACACTTCAATTACACCCCTACAGCGATAGTTAGGAAACTTGACATATTTTCTTATAGTGATAGTATTAACTCAATGTGAAATATTTCATATCACAAATTCTTTCCCAAATGTTTTTTTCTAATATTAAGGTCTTCTTCAATGTTTAAGGCTTTATTGGATTTTTTGGACTTTTATGTTATAAGTTAATTGGATTTTTTATGTGAAATTGTTGTAGCATTGTTGGATTTTTTATGCTCGCGCTATTAAATGCATTTTTTTCTTATTCAACCTTTCACTAGTAAGTACAGCAATGAATAAGAACAAAGAAGTTGAATCATCTGCCATGTGGGATAGGGAAGCAACAAATATTTTATGTGATTTCCGTCTTAAGGAGGTGGAGTTAGGAAGTAGACCTATGACATTTTTTAACAAAGGAGGTTGGCAGAATCTTATTGTTAAATTCAAGAAATTGGCAAGAAGAGACTATGACAGGATGAAATTTAAGAACAAGTGGGATCAATTAAAGAAAGATTGAAAATTTTGGAAAGAACTTAAGAGGGGAACTATAGGTTTGGGTTTGGATCCAGTGCAGCGGACTATGGATGCTCCTGAGAATTGGTGAGCTGAGAAACTAGAGGTAAATACTTACCTTATACAATTTCCTTATTTCAATTTTGAATATATTGAACTGATTTAACTAATTCAACTTTCTATGTCGTGCAGGTCGTGCCAGCAAGTAAGAAATTCAAAATGAATGGAATTGATCCAACAATGGAAGAGAAGCTTGATGGTATGTTCAGTGGGGTTGCTGCAACGGGAGCACATGCTTTCACCCCATTTGAACCTAACTTCATTGACACAGCTGTTGTTCTTGGAACTGATAATGTAAGTGGCTCAGGAGATGTGCCCTGCGAAATCCATAGGTCAGTGGAATCCTCATCTATTCTAAAATGGTGTAGGGTTGAGAAAAAGAAGAAAGGAGCCGCATTCATCAGAAAGATTCAGTCCGTAGAGAATTTTTTGTGAAATTAGAAGCATAATACCAAGTCGATTTCTTACGTTCCTTCTTGGAAAGCTAATTGTTTGGAAACTGTTTGTACTGTTTTGGAAAACTATACTGTTTTGAAAACTGTTTTGATTTCTTACGTTACTTCTTGGAAAATTGTTTTATTTTGAAACTGTATGTACTGTTTTGTTTTGAAATGTTCCTTCTTACGTTCCACCCCAGCTTCTCGTTTTGTTTTCTCAAAACTGTTTTTACTATTGTAACAGGGATTGTTGTTTGTTTTCTAGCCTTTTCTTTTCTTCTATGCACTCCTTATAGTTAACATTGTAGTTCTCATAATTTTTTGGTTATATGTTTTATGGATGTCTTTATATGGTTGAAGGTTATAACTATTCTCTTTGAACAACTTTTCGTAGGATGAATCCAGAACAATTACATTATGTTAGAAAGATTGTGTTTATTCTTACTTATTTATATGACTACTACCTCACATACATCGACCGAACTCCATTTATGACATCGAGATATGGGTCGGTGAGTTACTACAAGGGCATCTGACACATTTCGCAAACATGTTATGTATGACGAATGAGATTTTCATCGATCTACTCTACGAATTACAACACCAACATGGTTTGAATGGCTCGACCAGAATGACATCAAGAGAGGTTCTAACAATAACACTCTATATATTATCTCAGAATGAGTCTATTAGAGGAGCCCTAGAACGATTTCAGCATTCATCAGAGACTATCAGCATGTATTTCTCCATTGGTTTGAATGCTCTAGTAATTTTAGCCTCTAAGATAATTTTGCCCGAGGATCCCACATTTCAGTCCATCCCGACACAAATTGTGAATGACTCTCGCTACATGTCGTTCTTCAAGGTATATCTTAAACATGTCATTACTATATTATAGTTATTTACCTCTCAATCATTAAAAGATTAAACATTATTACATTTAGGACTGCATATGAGCTATTGATGGAACTCACGTTCATGCACCTGTATCTGACACCGACAAGGTGGCCTACATTGGATGTGGTGGTTCTCCCACACAGAATGTGATGGCCGCTTGTGATTTCAACATGTGTTTCACATTTGTGATGGCCGGATGGGAAGACAACGCACATGATAGTCATGTTTTTAAGTTTGCAATAAGACGCCGAACTCATTACTTCCCGTACCCTCCTTCTGGTACGTAATTATAACAATTATATTAGACACTTATGAGTCATTTATAAATTACGTATTTCATACAGGTAAATATTTTCTGGTTGACGTCGGATATCCCTTACAAAGGGGTTATCTAAAGCCTTATACCGACACGAAATACCACATTCCCGACTTCAAGAGGTCAAGCGGGATTGCATGTGGTAGAAGGGAAACGTTCAACAAACGACACTCCTCTTTATGCAGTGTCATTGAGAGGTCATTCAGGGTATGCAAGATGAAGTGGGTGACATTACGTGACATGCCAACTTACCCATTTCCGAAACAAGTACAAATAGTTTTAGCAATCATGACTTTGCACAACTACATTCGACGCTACCCCTCTCGCTCTAACGTGGACTTTGCATCTGTAGAAGAAGACATGCATCATATTCTACAAGAAGCATTTAAATTCCATGTCGGTCATCCCATATCACATGAAGACTCAAAACATGCTTATAGTCGCGAAGGTGAAGGTGCAAGGGAAATGACCGCATTGCGACACCAGATAACGAACGAAATTGCTCGATCATGACATTGTTTTTCGTGGGTTCTTAAACTTTATTTTTGAGTATGAATATACATATCTTCGGAAGAAAATAAATTATAAACAAGGAAAACAGTTTATATTGGATTTTGGCGAAGTTCAAAGTCAGTTTTTGTTTCCTTTTTTTGTACAATTGTTAAATGTTCTGTGAATTTACCCTTAAGTTAGAACTAATTGAATTTGAAGCTGGTTCAATTTCTATCCTGCATTTTACGAAGATCTCTTCTTATTTTTTCAGGGTATGCAAATTCTGCTAAGTTAAATAAGCAATTTTCTTAGGACTAGTTCTCATTTTAAATCAGTTACTGTAATAGAATTTGAAGTGTCTGCTATAAGGTGGAAGTGTGTGCTTCTTATATGCATGTTGTGTTTGTTATAAGGTCCTGTTGAAGGCAGCAGCAATGCATCCAAACAATGGCAGACATCTGCTTGCTATGTTTCCTATATGTCCTGTTGTCCTTGTTTTGTGCTGCTCCTACTATTAAAATCACCTCTTATAATTTATTTGCAAGATTTTGTTGCATTCTTTTTTTACTGTATTTTGCTAACGAGCAGTTATGTGTCTATACTCTCAATTACTATAACTCACTCTTTGCAATAAATCGATTGATAAAAGTGCTTTTAAATTGCTAATTACGATGAAATGCATGAAGAATCCTTTCTGTTTCAATTTGCAAAGTACAATGCAAAAGCATGGTTTTGCAAACTAGATAATTCATGACTTGTATATCATGTATGCACATATTATATGTGTATAATAGTAATTCAAATGTGGAATTTTGATGTTAGAAATGTAAAAAGATAGGAATTGGGTGGTATGTATGTAAATACCCTTCTATTTTTAAAAGTTTTACATACATAACACAATTCTTGTATGTTTACATTTCCAATACTTAAAATTTGATATTTACTTATATACTCCTTATGCATGAAAAGATCTGAGTGGTATAGATGTAAAAATCAAATTTTAGGTGTTAGATAGGTTAATACATAAGATTTCTTACATGGCTGTTTTGTGGATTTATAAAATATGTTTTATCAAATGTTGTTGTAATTTGCTTCATTTACGATTATGCAGGTTTGAGAGGCTTGATGGTCATTTACAGTGTAGTTATAAATGTGATATTTTTAATGTGGTATGAAATTTTTGGGTGACATAAATGTAAATAGTAAAAGTTTAGGTGTTAATAACACATTTCAGTACTTGAGTGGCGCAAGGATTTGAATATAACACATTTCAGTACTTGAGTGGCGCAAGGATTTGAATTTCAAAACCAAGTTTCTCATCTGCAGTCTTCTCACACTTGGAGCGTAGCTTTGCCAATTGTTTCTTCCTCTCGTAGACAATATTGGCACGATGCTTCCTCTTCTCCTATAATTCCTGCAGGCAAACGATAAATTAATTAAAAAAAAAGAATACTGCAAAAGCAAAGCAAAAAAAAAAAAAACGGCCACCGATCTGCTATATAGTGTTTTTTTGGATTTTATTATATTAAATATTTTCTCATTATATTGCTATTGCAAACAGCTCGATTTCGTGTGGTCGAAATGATTATTTTTCCAAAAACAGCTATAAATAAACTGTTTACAAAACACACAAATCAAACAGCCAAACAACTAATCTAAAACAGGAGTGGAATGGTCATTTCTCCATAATCAGTTGTTTTCCAGACGCACAAACCAAAAAGCCACACAACTTATCCGGATCAGCAGCTCATCAGCAGATTATCAAGATAAACTATTTATCAACAGAAGCTGGATAAGCTGCAGCTGCCCCAAACAGACTATTAGTAAAGACATGAATGCAAAACCATGTAAAAGAAAATTTTATTAACAAGTAAATAGAAAAATGACTCAACATCATACGGTAATTATCATGCACTAAAGAGAGCGAATCATCAAATACCAAATATTGCTAGAAAACATAAACAGATTGAATCTCCTCAATATCCCTCATATCCTATATGGAATAAAGTTGATGCATTTATTACCTATTCTCTCCCTTGCTCTACCTAAAAATGTGCTCGCATAAAGTTGATGCATTTATTTCTCTTTTCCTCATAACATTTATTCAGTGGAGATCTTGATTTCCCATTTTCTGTCTGAGTTTTTTTTTGTCAAATTTTATTTTGTCCACTCCTTTCTGAAATATGCGTTATGGTTATAAGTATGTTGCATTTAAACCTTTACTTGTTTGTCTAATCATCTGTATTTATTTGGTGCATGAATATGCAGGTTTTAAATCTGAAATTATGAGTTCAGACAGCTAACCAGTAAATGCTTGTATTCTAAATATTTTACGATGACATCATAGATCATACAGTATAAGGAATTTTACAAGCTACAAGACAACAAGAATTACAGCAAATAGAAGTGCAAACATTAGTGAAGATGTTAGAAGTTTTTTACAATGGAAGGAAGGGCATAGGAAGGGCAATAAAGCAGGAACTTCGCCATTAAAATATGAATGAAGAGACAATGTAGCTCTGCAAAAGAAAGGTGCAGACGTGAAGCACTCATAAATAATGAAATCAATAGCAATCATGCTTAATGAAAAAGGCATTCAAAAACCATGCTTAAGGAATTCAATAACCAGCGACTAAAGCAATGCAACATGAGTCTTTTCATTACAAAATGTAGAAGATACAGCTGTTTAACTATAACATTTTCTTGGGAACAAAATATCAAAAATACAATTATTTCACCAAAACAATTTTTTTCTCGAAAAAAATGTCAAAAATACAATTGCTTGGTATAATATTTTCTAGCTCAAAAAAAATATCAAAAATATTGTCTGGCACAATTTGATTAGGTTTTTCTTTGGGTTTGTTTGTTGTATGTAGAGACAGAATTGTTCATTAAAGATGACATGGTGGGATATTAAGGTTTTTTTTTTTATGACGAAATTGAAACAATTGTAGGCTTTGATGTTGTCGGGGTAACCGATAAATATATGTTGAATGGAGCGTTGAGCGAGTTTGTGACGATATGATGGAAGGAGCCATGGAAAACAAGCATCTCCAAATGCTTGAAGATGTTTATAATTTGGTGGTTCATTGTAAAAGAGTTGATATGGGGATTGATTGCAAGTGTTGGTTGAAATAATTTGATTAATTAGGTACATTGCAATGAGGATTGTGGCAGGCTAAAATTGAAGTGGTAGGTTGGATGTGGCTATGAATGCTCGAGTTGTTTCAAGTATGTGGTGATGCTTCCATTCAGATAGGCCGTTTTGTTATGGGTTATAGGGTGATGAAGATTGGTGAATAATACCGTGGGCGGCTAGGAAGGTGTCAAAATGTTTGTTCCAATATTCGCCACCTCCGTCAGACCTGAGGTGTTTTATACATGTGTTAAATGTTTTCTCTACTTTTTGATTAAATTTTACAAAATGGCTTAAGACTTCTGATTTTTGAATTATGGGAATTACACAAGTTTATCTGGTGGCATAATTAACAAATATAACATAGAAAGAAAAACCTTGAATGGAAACATGTGGGAAGGTTCCCATACATCCAAATAGATAAGTTCTAATGGCATATAAGTATGATTTTTAGAGAAGATGGGTGTTCTATGTTGCTTAGTTCTAGTACATGAAATGTAAAAAGAAATACATTTGGAAATATATGTTAGGTATGACTCATATTCATATACCATAAAAGGGACAGATGTTGTAGCGGAACAGAGCGAGCCAGTGGAATTGAGCGAAAGAATCTGTCCAATCCGGGGAGTTTCGTTATGTGGGTTGGGGTTGCGGCGACAACGTCCTCGCGGTACGGTACAAGGATAATTTTGTAATTACATATTGTACTTAAGAGTTATATATATATATATATATATATATATATATATATATANCAATAACCAGCGACTAAAGCAATGCAACATGAGTCTTTTCATTACAAAATGTAGAAGATACAGCTGTTTAACTATAACATTTTCTTGGGAACAAAGTATCAAAAATACAATTATTTCACCAAAACAATTTTTTTCTCGAAAAAAATATCAAAAATACAATTGCTTGGTATAATATTTTCTAGCTCAAAAAAAAATATCAAAAATGTTGTCTGACACAATTTGATTAGGTCTTTCTATGGGTCTGTTTGTTGTATATATGTCTGTTTGTAACTCTAGGCATTGAATTCTTTACTATTTTTATGAATTGAAAGAAAGAATGTCGTCGTTTTGCTCCCGAAGACGTAAACATCTTTGTCGAACCTCGTTAAATCTCTTCGTGTTTTCTAGATTTGTGTCGATTCTTGTTTCTCTTCACCCTAAAATTCTCAACAACATCTTTATGTGGATGGCCAAGTCGATGGTGCCAGAGATCAACGGAGATGGATCTGGAGAGCATGGGTTGCTTGACTATCTATGCTGGTAGAGGTCATCACAACACAAACCTTGGAGGAGTGTTTGGGAGTAGTTTGATCCTGAATTTGATACTCGAAAGCATCAAAGATGATTTTGCAATTATTATCGGATGCAAGTTGGGAGATGGAGAAAAGTTCGTGGGTATGGGTGTAAATGAACAAAGCTCGTGTTCATGTTCGGTTAGTTTGAAATTACGTGTGTTTGAAATAGGCTCGTGTTTGAAATTGTTCGTGAAGTTACTGTTCGTGTTCGGTTTGATTTATTTGAAATATGTTTGAAATGTTTGGAAAATTTGAAATATTTGAAATATTCGAATTGTTTGAATTATTTGAATTGTTTGAATTGTTCAAAATTTTACAAATTTATTTGTATTGTTCGAAATATTTCAAGAACTAAAATCTATATGAAATTAATACTTAAACCTGCATGAATCACAGCACAAATGCAAAATAGTTGAAACACAGCTCACAATAAAACCATAATATCATTTCTCATTCATAAAAAATTCAGATCTAGAAGCAATATGCGAGATTTCACTCCAAAAAATTAGGTTTCACTCGAAGAAGCTATCTAAATTTAAAAGAAATATAAGAAAATTTAAGCTAAAAGACGAACCTGAAGATAAATACTAAACTATAGAATTTAATATAAGCTAAGAGACGAACCTGAAGTTCATATTATAATTTATAGGATTTAACTTTTTAAAATATGATAAATTTTTAGAGTATATAACTATTTTTAAAATAAGATATCTTTTTATATATAATTATTTTAAATGATTTTATATTTCGAACAATAATAATTCGAACATGATCGAGCAAATGACTATTCATATTTTATTTGTTTATAAGCCGAACGAAAAAAAAAATTGCTCGCGTTTGTCTCGTTTGCTTATCGAACGAATCGAACACGAACTCTCCGACGAACCGAACACAAACTGTTCGCGAACAACGAGCTTTTTTGACAGCCCTAATTGTGGGTGATTTGAGGAGTATGAAAGAGTTATGAAAGGAGAAGCTCGGGTGAAGGCCTTGGCCGGAGATTTGGATCGATACAACATTACCGTTACAATCAAAGTTCTAATCTCGACCATCATAGGGTTCAGGCTAGTGTAGTGTGTTGACATCGGTGGTAAGATGATTGGAAGCTCCCGTTTGAAGGCACCATTCCAGATTTTGGCTCCAGAAAGCTAGGAAAGCTAAATTTTCCGTTGATTTTTTTGGTTGGTAGTTAATGTTCAGTCGGAGCCAGCAAGTCCTTCATTTGAAAGGAGAGGTAGAGGAGTCTTCCTTATATGCTGTTAAGCAAGGTGCTCTGATACCATGTAAAATAGCGAGGAAAGGAGTAGAGAAAAGTAGCTCGGGAAGAAATTGTCTCATGTTACAAAGGCTGAAGCGAGAAAAGGAAAGAGAGAAGAGGGAGGCAAAGCTTACAAAAGAAATTTCCCTCACAGTTAGCTTTAGGATACAAGGCCTTTTAGAAACCAAAAAGAAACATACAGAGAAAATACTTGATTATAGTTTAATATATTTCCCGTAGGTGAAAAGGGCGTGCTTTTATATTGCACAAAGTGGTCTCAACCAAGAAGAACATTCCGTCCCGACGTCAAGTATCACCGAACGTCATGTTGCCCGCCATTGAGATGTATGAAGACGTGGCGGCTGGTGGTTGACAGTCCGAACGTGCGGCGACCGAGCATAATAGTTTCACCATTAACTGTGAAATTCTGTTTATAATCTGATTTGTCTCTACTTCATTCTGCAGTAATGGAAAATGAGATCTATAATTTCTGAATTTATAGATCACAAATTGTTTCATACCTTTATTCCCTGCCTTGATCCGTTTTCAATAAAAATTTAGTTCGATTGAAAAGTTAAACTGAAAGAAATGTGATTCGTGATACAATGCATTCAATCTTAATTTTATTTCTTTGTTATTCATTTAAGTTAAAATAAAAAGTGAGAAATCATTCTCTTACATGTATTTTCTTAGCAACATACTGCGCGAAAAAGGGGGTTCTGGGGCGCTAAAAATATAGCAACAGTCAAATTTACGCTACATTTGTTATAATGGGCCTTTAGCCGACATCGTAGCCATAGTTTTAAGTAAGAAAATCTACTTTCATTTTACATGATCATTTACATAACCTGAAGAGGATCAAAGATGGGCTCATACACATTCATCATTCAAATATATAATCTATCACATTATTTTCTCATATAATCACCCATATAAGATACATTTATAATAAAATCTCATGATAAAATGTGCTTTGAAAAAAAAATTAAAAAAAAATAACATGCCAACAATCAAATAGTTTAATAACACGCTCACATCTCCAAAATAATAGAAGTTGTACTTCTTAACATTGTGAAATCAGCTCGTGTTCGGCTCGTTCGTTAAGCCTAACGAGCCGAACACGAAAAATAAAAAAAATATTAGTAAATGATATATTATAATAGTTAATAATATTATAACATATTTTTTAACTTTTAATTTCACACACATTATGAGAGCTGTTGGATGGTGGAATTTGTACGAAGCCGATGCATGAAGTGTGTATGAGCAAAAGAATGGAGGGATTCGTGATATTCTACTACTATCCCTCCACTAGTCCAATAAGTTCTATCTTATCATTTCTATAAAACATATGAGTTGATTAATAAATTGGAATGATATAAGTAAAAGTACTTACTGTTGAAAGATTAAAGCATACTAACATATATGTGAGATAGTGTATGAATGTAACAAATAAAACATGATGACAATGAGCAATGCATAAACAAAGACGCGAATCAATAACCTGCATTTGATTAGTATGTTAAAAATTTGAACCCTCGGATAAGTTTTAGGTATGTTAAAGATTTGATTGGTATGCATGTACATACGAGTCTTTAGGTGTCAGATATGTAATAATGAGCATAACATTCAACCAACAAACTGCTGATAGCATATATTGATTTTTGCTGCCAAATTTCGAGTTTAAAAAAAGGACTGAAGAATAACATTAGAGAAGAAAAAAGTTCGTCATAGAATTATTTCAATTGGGATTGCATGATGGATTGAAAAAAGAACCAGAGCTTGAACAAGTGAAGAAGAACATTTCAAAATTAAAAGTAAGGATTTTCACACAAGCATGAGTTTGTCATGTATGGAAATTAAGCTTTAAGACATTGTTCATGCAATAAATTACATCATTATCATCACAAGTCAGATCATATTACTTTTAATAATAATTTAAAATAAAAAAAGCATTCATATATTGTGATAAAAAATAGAAGCTTTCCGGGAAGTAATACATGCCCAACGCCGATAATTCCTATTATGATACAAAGAATAATAAAAATAATTTAACAAACCAAAATACAATCACTTGTGTATCGTAGCTACTCTTCGAAATTCCAAACTTATTTGATGGTTTCTCACATTTAATTAACATATAATCTGCACAGTATGATATATGCACAAGTTAATAAAATCAATGTATAAGGATATATGTTTGCTTTCATAAATTTATAGGACATACAAGTACATGAAAACAATACAATTTTAACTTATATATGGTTAGACTGCACTAATATAAACAAAATAAGCTTAGTAAATACTAGGATGAACAACTCATAAAACACTCAATATAAATTAATGAAAGATGAGAATCCATAGAACTAGCAACAATGTTATCATCAGCATGTGCCTGACAAGCAGAATCTTCCAAATTATACACACTGGTTGTACTTGCAGGTAAACTTCTATTGCAAGAGGATAAAATATAGTTATCACACCTTTTAATAGGAAAAAAATACATAACATAGACCAAAAGTTGAAAATCTATCTATCACAAAAGAGAAAGGGTATACAATTTCCATCCAACTTCTCAGGACTCAAACGTTAAAAAATTTGGCATCCCTATATTGCGAACACATATGCTTCCATATATGTGGTACCATACATATAGCGTGAGAGATATTTTCTGAGCAAGATAATCAACACATCAATAATGCATCATTAGCTTGTGTGAGACAAGAAAAATCCTCCACATAATACTACTATAAATAAACTGACACAAAGATGAACAAGCATGTAAGCATCCAATTGATAGAAGAGAAGCAATGATATCGTTCCATGCTATGACATCTTTAAGAAAGTATTGTTGAAATCCATCAGACTTGACTAAAGAGAAACTTTCTCACCAGTCACATAAGACATGAACCACTAAATGAAAGGCAGTGTCATGAATTGGTCAAGGTGCTTCCATCCACTCTTGGTGCTTCATATGCTTCTTTCATTACAACCTCCCAATCTAAAATATACAAAACATGATTAGATTAAAAAAGTTAAAAGTTAAAAAGAGGTTTAGAGTGCAATCCATTAAATGAGATAACTAAATCAGGACTGATTAGAACTCATGAAACATCTCATTTTTATTGTTCTTCCAACCAAAAGAAATCCAAGAAATAATTTTTTTAAGATAAAATAAATGTTTATCACTGCAATCAGACAACGATTTTGAAGCACGACATGGAAGATCGCAGAAAGGGTCTTCAGTGTTTCGAGCGGAGAATGAAAAAGATGGAGAGATCGTTGGGTTTATGAGTTAAAATGTAAGTTAAGTGGTTTAAACTGGTAAAAGAATAGGGAACTAAATCGTCATAATATTTTATGGTTTATACCACCGCGATAAGGGACTTTTTGGTAGTGGTTTTAAGATCGACGTAAAAAATGATACTGTCTTGTTTGAATATATGCTTAGGACTGCTTATTGAGTCTAGGTTTAATTTAGTAAAGTTTGTTCCTTAATCTGAGGTGTTAGTTGTTATTTTCTTGATCTTGTTTCTTGTTTCTTTCTTAGTTGTTTTCAAGTCTTTTTCTTGTAAGTTCGTTATTAGCTCTAAGCTTTAAATATTGTAAGGCTACACAAAAATAAGTGGGGTTCTAGTTTTCCTTTCAATCTACAGCAATTCTCTTAAGTTTTCTCTTCTTTCTTATTTCAAGAAACCAACAATTTAGTATCAGAGCTCTCTTCTTAAGGGACCCGCGTGTGAGTTTGAACGGCAGTGGAGATCAAGGCTAGTTTTTCCTCAGTTGCTCCACTAGTGTTTGACAGAGACAACTACTGGATCTTGGTAATCTGCTTGGAGACGTACCTGGAAGCTTTGGATCTCTTGGAAGTCGTGGAAGAAGACTATGATATTCCTTTTCTCCTTGAAAATCCCACCGTAGCACAAATTAAAGCTCAAAATGAGAAGAAGACAAAGAAGTCCAAGAAATAAACATGTCTGTTTGTTGTTGTTTCCTCTATTATCTTCACTTGTGTCATGTCGTTGAAAACGACAATGGGGATTTGAGATTATCTTGAAATTGAGTATGAATGAGATGAAAAAATTCAAGGGATGCAGGTGCTAAACTTGGTTCGTGACTTTGAACTGCAAAAGATGAAGGAGACAAAAACCATAAAGGAGTACTCTAACAGACTACTCAACATAGCAAATCGTGTAAAATTATTGGGTTCTTCTTTAGAAGATTCAACGATTGTTCAAAAAACCCTTGTGAAAATGCCTGAAAGATTTGAGGTTACCATCACCACCTTAGAAAACATGAAGGATCTGTTAAAGATTGCTTTGACAGAACACTTAAGTGCATTGCAAGCACAAGAGCATAGGTATGTAATGAGGGAAGAAGGAGTCGTCGAAGGAGCTCTACCAGTCAAGCATCGAGATGATGAAAAGAATAGGTGGCCCAAGAACATGAAGTTTCAAGCTACAAGTGGATAAAGCTCTGCACCTGGAAACAGAAGCAACACTGAAAATAAAAGATTAGGAGTAAAGAAAGATTACCCTCCATATCAACATTGTGGCAAGAAAGGTCATCCTCCTTTCAAATGTTGGAGAAGACCAGATGCAAAGTGCAGCAAGTATAATCAAATAGGGCATGAAGCTGTCATTTGCAAGAATAAAGATCAGCAGCAAGGACATGAAGCACAAGTGGCAGATCAAGAAGAAGATGTCCATCTTTTCGTTGCAACTTGTTTCACTAGTTCTGAAACTAGTGAAAATTGGCTCATTGATAGTGATTGCACTAATCATATAACACATAACAAGGAGTTGTTCAAGGATTTGAAGAGAACTGAGTCCAAGAAGGTCAAAATTGGGAATGGTGAATATATTGCAGTGAAAGGAAAGGGCACCATAGCCATTGCAAGCTGTTCAGGAACCAATACCAGATATTGATCAAAACTTGCTCAGTGTTGGTCAATTAATGGAAAAGAGATTCAAAGTGATATTCATGTAGAATACATGTGTGATAGAGGATGCTACAGGCCAAACGATGTTTGAAGTTAAGATGGCAGGGCAGAGTTTTTCACTCAATGCAATGCATGAGGAACAAATTGAAAGCACTATGAAGCTTCAATCAGCAATTGAGATGGTTGAGCATGTGAAAGTTGATGCAGGGCCGAGGGAATTAGAACTGGAGTCAACCTTGCAGAAAACAACTGTAGAGCTTTTAGAGTTGAAAGATCGTCTTTTGAGTATAGAAATAAAACTCCCAGCCATGTCGTGAATAAATGACGAATTGAAAGATGAAATGGATAAGGCAATGGTGAGCCAATTTGATTAAGAGCTGCGGCTGATAAAGGCTATTATAGAAGTGACAGAACTGAAAGAAAACCTATTGGATAAGGAAACACAGCTGCAAAGCATTATGGATGAGAATGAACAACAAAAATCGGAGCTCAAGAGAGACATGGAGCATCAAGATAATTATGTTGCAGCTATATTGGATGCAGAGAGAGCAAAAGCTATAGAACAAGAAGCACTGATGAGATTAGGTGTTGTCAATGGGGAGGCTGAAAAGAATAACAAGAAGGAAGCAAAGGTTTTGGAGTAGCCTCAGGCAGTGAAATCAGAGATGGAGGCTGAGCTGAGGAGGCTTAGGGTGCAGTCAGATCAATGGAGAAACACAGTTCAAGCAGCTGCAACAGCTCTCACACCAGGGAACAATGGCAGAACAGTTGAGAGGACAGGCTCTCTTAAATTAGACTACAATTCACTGCTACCTCGGAAGCTACTAAGCTCCCCTTTTAATGAAGGCTTAGATGATGATTCTCCAAAGAGGAAGAATGACAATATGTTGAGGAAAATTTTAATGAATCTCAATCTGGAGCAGAAAGAAAGCACTGAGAATTTTTGTTGACAACCAAGCTGTCATTTTCATTTCCCATAATCCTTTGTTTCATGGGAAAACTAAGCATTTCAACATCAAGTTATTTTTTCTAAGAGAAGTGCAGAAAGAAGAATTTGTGACTCTGGTTTACTGCAAATCTGAAAATCAGGTGGCAGATTTGTTACAAAGTCACTTCCAATCAGCAAGCTTGAGTTTCTAAGGCAGAAATTATGTGTTCGCAGCTTCTAAAGCAAGGAATGTTGGAATATATGCTTAGGACTGCTTATTGAGTTTAGGTTTAATTGAGTCAAGTTTGTTCCTTAATCTTAACAGTTAGTTGCTATTTTCTTGATCTTGTTTCTTGTTTCTTGTTTCTTGTTTCTTGTCTCTTTCTTAGTTGTTTTCAACTTTTTTTCTTCGAAGTTTGTTATTAGTTCCAAGCTTAAAATATTGTAAGGCTGGACAAAAATAAACGGGGTTCTAGTTTTCCCTTCAATCTATAGAAATTTTCTTAAGTTTTCTCTTCTTTCTCATTTCAAGAAACAAACACGTCTTAGCTGTTCAATTTTTGTACGAGAGAGGACGGTTGTTTGATACGTTATAATTAAAATGACATATTTAATAATTTTGATTATGAATTGATTATATAGAATGGTATGCAACGCTCATCTTCGTAAATAGGATTGTAATTAAATGTTTATCATTCTTAAATGAATGTATTAGCAAAAGTATTTTAAAATCATGAATTTTTGTTCGATGCCCTAGATAATAAAATATTAAAATTATTTTTGAAGTTATTAGTTTCTGACCCTACTAAAATGAGATGAACAAGAGTAAATAATCCTAATATGTCACAACATTTCAATTCTTTGCCGTTAAATAACATGATTTTCCTTGGAGCAAATACTTAATTAAATAAAGATTAATGTTAATGCTAATAAATGCTATAGATGTATCTATATATATATATATATATATATATATATATATATATATATATATATATATATTATTAGAAGAAATGATTGAACATTCTCTATATTGATTTAACCTTAAAAAAATCAATGATTATTCTGAATGTAGGAACAATATAGGAAGAAGAGATGACGACCGGCAGAGAAAAGTAATGAAAAATACAGACATAAAAAGAACAAAGTTTGCCAACCATTTATAGTTCAAAATGAAGACATGCCAATGGATGATTGTATTGTCCAACGCATTGTATCACAAATATTGCTCTAAACTAACAACCCAATTGGACAAATCAAGATATAAGCCATGTAACTTATTTTCTATAAGTTTGGGTGAAGTGATGATGGGAGGTGTAGGCAAATTTTCTTTCAAAATGCTTGTTTAAGAATAGATTTATAAAACCTTTAGAGGAAACGTCGTTCATTTTGGTGATATGGTTTGATAAATGTTAGATCTCAAATTGTTTGGTGAATTATGCTTAAGGTTTAGAGCATTGATCTGAGAAAAGAAATAAGGGGAAAATTTTGAATAATTGATATTTGTTTCTTTTAAGTGAGAATTCTTTGTCCACCTTTCGAGGATTATGCTCTATTTATATTAATAGGTATGATTTGTATGTTACATGATGATTCCTCAAATGAGAGGAACGTTACTATATCTAACGACTCATCATACTTACACATTTGTAACTTAACATTACTCCTTACATCCTTGTAACTGATTTACAACTGCTAGATTCCTCTAACTCCTTTGCTTTTAGCTTTATATTTGCAACTATTTGACCAAGATTTTTAATTGCACGTGGTTGTCCATCATTTGGTTGGTCAACCTAAATCATTTGGTTGTCATTAATGTTCTTTGGTCGCAATATTCAAATGTTTTTGAATGTGAAGATACGTCATCTTATGATAGGATTATTTCATCGGGCAGAGTAAATCATCGTAATCTGACAAGCAGTCTACTCTCAGATTATGCATCTTTGTTAAAAACACTACACCTTTTGGCGACTGCTATTTTCTAAGGTCATAGTTATGGGATAATTGGCATTGGCGTTATTTGTGCGATGCTGATTTGGTCGTTCGTTCTCTTTCGTTCGGCCACCCCCCAAGGATGGCTGATCATTTGAACGACTTATCTATATTTTTATTTCTCCAATCATTTCTCCTTAAGATTCATGCAAGCATATATCTATTGTACAAAAAGGCTTCAATGGAGTTATTCTGTTAAACATAACTCCTGATTACACGACTTAAACTTTTTCACCAAATTGATAAAACTATGAAAAAATCAACCATGGAGGAGAGATGCAATTTTTTTTGTTAGTGGAAAGTAACATTTCTCCATTGGACCATTTGTATTGAATGAACTCGGCATGTGCCTGTCCTGATTTGATAGATTGTGGAGGTTATAGTTTTGTTTGATTCTTAAGATCCATGTCGTAGTAGGGTTGTTGCCAACATATCCCAAGTATGATAATATGCATAAATTTATATGAAATTGCTCCATTGGTTTTGTACAATTTGCTTTATTAAGGGTTTTTTTAGGCTTATTGTCTTGCTATATTAATTATTCTTTTGCAAATTCCTACCAATCCTGGTATCCCAAAAAGAGCACAAAATAATAAGGATAAATAATGATCAAGTTCTTTGTCAACATCTTCAACAAATGTGGAGGATGATGTTGGAGAAAAGAATCATAAATACAAATAAAAAAATAATGCAAGATATTTTTTTTTTGTTTACTCAATACTTTACTGACCAAAAAATATAATCAATATAACTTTTCACATGAATAATAACTGACAATCTTTACTCTGATGTGAATATAATAATCGTTCCTCATCCTAATTGTCTTAACCTTCTATCTAATAAAAAATATGCACATATTGTATGCATGACAAACACTAGCTAACCTTAAGACATTTATTCTTCATTAACCCATGGATCCCTCATCCTTATTCCTATCCTTGGTGTAAATCATCTAGCCATACATACCTTTGGAACTCACAGTGTGATAAGGCAGTGATTGTTGGTGCTTTTGCGTCACCTATGGTGAGTGGTGAGTGTAATGTTGTGATTTGTATTAAATTTATTTTTTATGTCTAAAAACCCAAAATGAAGTTATCATTAA
>NEWO01000365.1:283528-313346 GCA_003013225.1 Phalaenopsis aphrodite | reverse complement strand
TAAAATGGTGGCATTTTTTATGTGATATGAAAGGTTTTAATGGTCTAACTGTCAAAATTATGTAAAAACATAATAATATTAAAGGTATGTATGTAAATTTCTTTTTTTTTTATTACGGTCAAATTGAAAAATAGAAACAAAATTGAAAATTTTTGAAAATTTTCGAACATTTCGAACATTTCGAACATTTCGAATATTTCGAATATTTCGAACATTTCGAATATTTCGAACATTTCGAACATTTCGAACGATTCGAACAATTCGAACTAATTCCGAACAAATCGAACCGAACACGAACAAACCTTTCACGAACAATTTCGAACACGAGCCTATTTCAAACAAATTATATTTCAAACGAACCGAACACGAACACGAGCATTGTTCGTTCGTGTTCGGTTCGTTTACACCCCTAGCTGTCCCAAACAGACCCTTAATTACAACAAAAAAAAGTTTAAAAAATTATCTCTAAGTTATTTGATTTATATGACATGAAAAATTTATTTAATAAAACTTAAATTCTAATATTTAATTTCAGAGTCAAGTTCAGGATCACCTAAATTTTAATTTCAGTAAATTTATATTTAAAAAAATGTCTATATGAGATGAACCACACAAAAAAAAAATTCTAATTGAGTTTATGTGAGAGCCTATCTCAAATCTTTGAAACATAGCTAAAATGCTTGGTGCAGGAATTGTACGAGTAAATGATCTAAAGTCTTGCATACATATAGGCATATCGAGTAACTTGATGAGACAATTCTAACAAGATAGTTTTTGACATTTTGACATAGCTTAACACATTCAAACACTCTAAAGGTACCCTACAATTAAGAGAATCATTTTAGGTCGTCGGATGACGTCTTTTAAATTTTAGCGATATTTATGAAAGGTATCACTCTCTACAACAAAAAACGATATTGAATAAAGATTTGAAGGAGCCCTAAAGTCTGATGGATCCTTAAATTATATGTATGATCACTACAGTTGGAACATTGTCATCAGATTGTCATCACATAGCCCTTGTTGTTGCACTCTCATCACCTGTTCATCATTGTTGGGTTGCCAACCCCACTGGGCTAACACCATCTCTGGCTTATGGTTGCCTCTTCTTCATTATTCAATGATGAATACATGACCATTATTATTCTTTCATAGATGTCTTATCATAGTCGCCCAACAAAGATTACCTAATCACGACTGTTGGACTACTATCACTTGAGTAGAGATGCCTGACTATAATTGACCAACTTTTGCTGATAGATCACAATTGTTCGACCATTGTTGCTTGACTATGATAACCCAAGCTCCATTACACGAGCATTGTTGCCCTTACACAATTACATAATAATGATAAATTGATTATGTCACCCTTTCCATCACCACTTAAGTATATTCATCTGAATGTCACTGCTCGACTGTGGTCTCCTAACTTCATTACTTATATATAGTTGCTAGAACAAGATTACTTTATTACGATATTTCAATCACTTTTGCCTGACTATGATTACCTGGCCACGATCACTTTACTTCTCACCTTTCAACGAACACTAAAATTCCTTTGCCCTACTACGGTGGGCAGATTATGGTAACTCAATCATCGTTTTCTGATTATACTTGCTCAATCACTATTGCCCAACTACATTCATTTGGCCCCCATTGCCCATTTCTAATCACTTGTTCCATTACCCTTCTACAATTGTTCAAACACTATATTTTGGATTACATTCACCTAATCATCATTATTTGATTATGGCCTCTTGAACAACATCACATAATTATGATTTTGAGATTATCAATTTTTGTTGACTTCATCAATCCAGATCAACCATAAATTGATGTATTCCATCATTGCATGTCATTGGCTTACGGTGTACTATTGCTTATAACGACAATATATGTTTTTGATGCCAATGCCAACATTTGAATGTTATATTGTTCTCTATTTACAAAAATACTGACACATACTATCACATATAAGACCGACGTATGATGTTAGCTCGCTTCACCTGTTATAAAGGCCATGTACATCATCAAAACAAATGGTAGCATCCATTAATTATTTGTTTGTTATTATTAACATTGATGCATGAGATTGCCAATAAAGGAAATGTACGTCATCCACACTAAGAATATATTAAACTTCCTAGTCACATGAGTCTTATTTTTAATAAAGAATGATTGAATGTATCATAAATGATTGTGTACATAACTCTAATGCTTTAAGACTCCTTTAGCTTTTGTTATACAATCCATTTTACATCATTCATGTCTTCTAAAATATATCAATATTTTTCTTAATTAGGAATAATGACATTATTTGTAATCTGTGTAAATTACTAGAATCATTTTAACAAAACATAGCTCTACAATTTTTTCCTTTCTAGGTTATCCACATAAAAAACTCTGGTATATCTTTTGAAAATATTTATTATTTGTGTATATGTTACATTTTTGTGTCAACTTAAGCACTTAGTCCCTAACGTAGCCACCATAAACTTACTTGCATGCAGCAATTTGACAATTATGTGTGAAGTGACTCTATAATGATGGGAAAATTATTTTGTCAAGACGCATAACGTGGAGAATCATTCGGAGTCCAATGAAATCATGCCACGTGGTGGTGACATAAAAAAAAAAAAATCGGCCCGGTAACATAGGGGAATATTCCTCCCGTGGTATTTCATATTATTTAACTGTTATTGTATGTTATTTAATTGTTATTGTGTTCTGTGAATATTTCCAGTGTTATAATAACACAATATAACACATCAATAATACTTGAATAACATACAATAATACCTGAATAACACAGGAGGATTATTCTCTTGTGTTACCAGATATATTTTATTTTTTTCTTGTCACCGCCACGTGGCGCAATTTCATTGGACTCTGAATAGTTATCTATGTTAGGAGTCCTGACAGAATAATTTTTCATCATGTTGACACCCTTTGTTTCATTTACTTCGACACATAAATTATTTATTTTCTTACTTTCATCGTATTAAAACTTTAATATTTTTTTTCTTATGATATTGATACTCTGTTCTTTTTTCAACCAATTAATGATAAATTAAGAATATTTCAGAGTAATATAGCCAAAAAAATTTTCTATCATATTTAGCTTTTAGAAGGATGGTCAATTTTACTTCAAAAATTTTCTGATAAAACTACAAGAAAACTGTGAATTAGCATTAGAATTAGTGCTAGAAATAATGTCGACACAAAATAAGCCATTGATTTGCATGTGATTAGCATCGCCGGCGGTTCCACTCCCAAAAGCATCAACACAGACGAATTGCGTTGAGTGAAGGTCACTAAATGGACTTTGTAGCGTTGGATTGGATTTGACTAATGCCGAGTAATACTAGCGCTGGCGTAAATGCCCTAAAATTAGGCTTTTGCAATGTTGTGGTGTCGGCTGATGCCGACACTGATATTACTTATTAGCGTCAGCATTAGTCAACGTTAATGCCGTCACAAAGGCCCTAAATTAAAGCTTTTGCGAGCTGCAGCCGCCACTTCTTGCCCAAACTCCTTTCCTTCCCTTCCAGATTTCCTTCTTTACGTCTGAGATTTCCCAGCGATTTCGGTTCTGATTCGCCTCTCCAACCTCTGCCATGTTGAGAAATTTTCTTTCACACGTCTAAGCTTTGATTCAGCATAAGTTTTCATATTTTTTTTTCCTTGCATAGGTGTTAGATTCGAATATATATAGATTTTTGCTCAATTTTTTTTTGTATTCCTTTGTTAGATATGCAATGTATATGAATTTCATGGGTTTACATAAGTTTAGAATGATTTGTGCTTAAATATAAAATCTTAGGTTTGAAATATGTAAATACATAAGAATTTTGTGCTATGTAATTTTAGATCTAATGATTTAACATAAGATTTGAAATGTTTGTAAATAATTTTTTTAGATTTGAGATATGTGAATACATTAGATCTGGGCTATGTATGTAAATTTGTGCTATGTATGTAAATATGTAAATATGAAAATTTAGGTGTGAGATATGTAAATACATAAGGAATTTGTGCCATGTATGTAAATATGAAAATTTTTTGGGTGAGATATGTAAATACATAAGATTAGTGCTATGCATGTAAATATGTGCTACGTTTGTAATTATGTAAAGTTGAAAATTTAGGTTTGAGATACGTAAATACATATGAAATTTATGCTATGTATTTAAATATGAAACATACATTTGTGGGCTTTGAGGTAGAAATTCATTGAAGAGCAACAATTCCATGAATTATTAAATGTTGCACAACAACCACTGTGGGGAAGAAGCACTTTGCGCAAATAGTTATCAGTCGCCTCAAAATGATCAGTATCAAATATGATTTCAGCATTGCTATGAAATGCTTTAATCAGGTAGCAATATTATTAAAAGAGACAAACCCTGTAGGTCATTTAGTTCTAGATTCTTTGTACAAAAGTAAAAGTTTAGTGGCGAAGTTGTGGTTATTATCTGAAAAGAAAGATTGCTACATCCATGACTTCATGTTATATTACAAGAAAGATGCACACGAGATGAAATATAGATTTTATAGTGCTGATAGGTTCAAACCATGGAGGAGAAAGAGTAAAAATTAGTAGAATATTTCTTACCAACATCATTGTTATTTTCCTCTCATTTCACGACTCTAACAACTGTTTGCTTTTATGTGCAAATCTCCCCACAAGACATGACATAATACTAGACCTATTAGTACTAATATTATCGATCATCCTCAGCTAGTGAAGCTTGGAAACACCTTGACTGCAGTTATTCAGATTTTGCAGCAGAACCACAAAACATTAGACTTAGTTTATGTGCAAATGAGCTCACACCTTACAATCACGATGCAACACCCTATTCATGTTGGCTAGTTACTATCACACTATATGATTTTCCCCCCTGATATGTGTATGACCGGGTCGTTCTTGTTTCTAACATTGATCAAACCAGGTCCATATGATGTGTACTTACAACCTCTTATAAATGAGCTATATGTATTGTGGGAAACCGACATATTGAATTATGATATTGCAACGAAACAAAACTTTTACTTTAGAGCTAATCTTATGTGGATGATCAGTGATTTCCCAGCTTATGGGAATATATCAGGTTAGAGCATAACTAAGAAATTGGCATATCCTTATTGCATGAACATGTCTAGAGCATTAAATTTGAAGCATAGAATGAAAATTTCCTGGTTTGATTGTCGTCGAAGGTTCTTAGCACATGATCACCTATTCTAGATGAATAAAGATGTTTTTTTTTCAATTTATCCAAAAATGGTGATGACCCCTTCACTGCCTCGAAAATTTACTACTACATGGTACGTCAATGTCAAGGCATTGAGATCATTGAGCACCGGTCAGCCAAAAATGGCATTGTAGGTTGGTGGCGAGTCAAACACCATAAAATATTTTAAGTAAACTTTGTCACCTTTCCTCCAAATGACTGCCAGGTCGATTACCCTCCAAGGCTTCCTTCCTCTCATCAAATAAATCATAAAATGGGCATACCGACACATTCAATTGATCATGTTTGAATCCAATCTTGTCAAATATCAACTTGAATATAATATTCACACAGCTCCGAGTGTGGACTAATATATTAATAATCTGGTATTTACTTAATAAGGCGGCAACGACGATAGAGTAGTTGTAAGGATTTTCTCTGAAGCACAAGTCTATGTTAGTGAATGTTATAGGTGGATTGAGTGCTATGCTTTGAAGTGAAAGCGATTGCACAAAATTTCTCTTGACAGAAGCCTCTTCAGGCTTATGCATTGGAATGAATTCTATCTCCAACAAAATTTGTTGAAACCACAAAAACAATGTCAATATTGATCGCTTGGACTGGTTCATTCAAAGTTTTCTCAATTGGAGCCTTCCCTTACTTCTGGGTTGTTGTTTTTGGTGCCACAAACTTCTTGAGCTTTCCAACTCTGAGCAGCTGTTTAACTAATCTCTGGAGATGTCTGCATTCCTTCATGTTATGGTTGTGGTCCCTAAAGTATGCATAATATTTATTAGTATTCTATAGAAAAGCTCCAATCCTCATGGGCTGGGGGGGTAACTTCTTGAAATATTCCTTGATCTATATTTCCTCCACTAGCTTTGTCATTAAAACTCTCAGTGGAGTCTCCTTTGGAGCTTTGTGATAGCGTAATGGGTGCTAATTGTAATGAGTCGGCTACTCGTTGTGGTACCGAACTTGACCTCGTCAGTTGTAAATTCTATTGGGACTCTGTTGTTTCGAGATGGTCAATTATCTTCATACCATGGATGAATGGGAGGATGTTTGTCTTCCCTCAGCCTCCATCTATCACTTTACGGAGCCTTCTTTTACGAGCTAAGATGGATGGTTCTATCGTGGCAAAAACATGGGTGGTCCAACAACTTGGGTAAGGTCTTTGGTCACTAAAAGTCTAGAGCATACCAAAATGGTCTTTCTTTCAGCCCTTGAGCCAATGTGGCATATGCTAATTTGGGTTCTAGATCCCACACCTCCAACATCTCTTTTTAGAATCAAGTAATGAATGAGCATAAGCTTTTGCTTTACCCCTACCTGATTTGTAGCTTAGCCTATGAACTCTTCTAGGACTTCTGAGTGCTCGCAAACTATCGCATGAATATTTTCTTAAAGTATTTAAATGATGTGATTACTCCTTTAGGTAATTTGTTGAAGCATTTGAGGGTCGACTCCCTCAACGGAGTAAAGAATAGCTGACACTTTAACGTCTCTATAATCCTCAACAAACACAGTTGATTCAAAGGAGGTAATATGGTCGGGCAGATCAGTTTGAACCTTGTTGGATTCCAACACTTGTATCTTAAATATATCTGAGGGCTATACTTCAAAAATATGTCAAGAAATGTATTCTCTAGATGGCGGCGTACCTCAGCTCGCCCAAACTGTTGTCTATCTATTGAAGCTGACCAACTCTATTAGGGTACAAGGAATCTCTGACCCTATCGTCAAGCAAGGGTACCTTTTGACCGTAGGGTGTGAACGGTTCTTGTCTGAGGGTTTGCTCTCTTCCCTGAGCTAATATCTCCTTGAGGGCATTCATCATCTCCTCCTTTAACTCTCGGATTTGTTGGTGCACAAACACCTTAGAGCACTCCATAGAGGCAATGCCTCTACTATGGTTTTCTTCTACTTGTGCTACTCCTTTCTTGTTGTTAACTTGATCCATGCTGATTGCAAGTTTTAGGATTGGATCTTGATTTTTCTGTGAATCACACCTAAGGAATAGAGTGTCAGACAGGAGAAAGAAAGGGAGAGACAAAGATTGAAGTACATAGTAGCAGACACTAAGTTGAGAGAAGTCTGTAATAATCTCCTATTTTTAGAAAAAAAAAAGTACAATTAGTGAAGGTACATATATGCCCCTGTCTTTATTTGGGTATATAGGTTATTCTATTTATTTAAGTATGCGGGCCTAGAGTTTGGTTACTCTCTGGTTCAATTGGTTGGACTTGCGAGACCTTAATGGGTGTTATCGGTCTGCTAGGCTAATGAAACCTTTTTATGCGTGACTTTTTGGTTTGGTTTGGCAAACATTATCGATCAACCTACTTCCTATTGACAAAGGATTGGTAAGATCAAGCTTGTCGATTATGTCTTATCGGTCAATTAGTGGAAACGACCGTCGATCCTCAATCCTTGATGAGGAACTTTCGCCGACAAAGTGAAGCTAGGCTATCAAGCATAGGGTGAATCACCATAATCTGATAAATAGTCACCCTTAGAAGAAGAGATTTTGACGGATCACTAAGACTTGTTATAGTGATTCTTGATAAGGTTCAAGGAGACTGTTGGGTGTCTTCGGTAGAACTGTAGAACCTAAGGATTTGCTTTTGTCTTGAATTGGTTTCATCGTGGGGAATGACTTGGATTCTCATGTGCTTCACTTCCTGTCAGACCTCTCAGGTTCAGCTCATTTGGTTACCTTGGTTGCTCTCGGTCTTGATACCTTTGATTGCACAATTGGGCCTCCGAGTATTCAATTGGTGGTCTTCCTATGATATGCCTTGTCCCGCCTGCACTGTCAAGTCTCCTCTAGATTCATGCTGGCACTTTTCCCACACACGACTAGAATGTTTATCCGTTTAATTAACACATCAGGATTTTTTTTTTTCTATAATTGGTTAAAAGAGTAGGAAACATTGACTAAAAGTCACTCAAATATTTTATTTGGACAGTTAAATTTTAAAAAAAATATAATATTAATAATAGTTTTTACATAAATTTTAGCTTATTTTAACAACTATGATATGGAAAAATGAGGAAGATAGTCATTGTCATCACTTCTACGATCATAATAAATTTAATTTTTTTAATAACCAAATTGGTCACAAAATTTAACCAAGCGCATGAATATTATTGTTCCCACAGTAAAGTATTCGAGAGAAAAAACAAAATATTCAAAAAATCTAAATGATAGAATCCTGTTTATGAAGCTGATTCTTCATTAAAAAAAAAAAAAATCAATAAAGTATTGAAGCCTTGTTTTAGGCACAGGAAGCCTATTTTGGCTCGAAATCTAGCTATGAGGACCATTGACAGGTTTTTCGAAGAAATATATGAGCCGTGCTATTAGCAGTTAAAGAGCTTTGCTCACTTCTACATCTAATCCGTTCAACAACTAACGTGCCTTTCTCATGGAAGAAAAAATTATTGCATACATATAACACATGTAGAGATGCATGCGGTATCCGATCTTGATCGTGGATCACAGTGATTTATGGTTAGGATGCAATCAAATTTTTTTTTGAAAAAAAAATTTAAAGTGGGGCCCACCGAACTACATCCTCACTATAGATCACCGTGATCTACGGTCAGGATTGAACACCGCATGCATCTTTGCATGCGGTGTATGTATGCAATAATTTTTCTTCTTGGAGAGTCAAATTGAGCGCTTATTGTGTTTGGACACCGCATACAAATTTACGTGTGGTATTTGATCTTGATGAAATTATTGTATCAGGACGATACCCTAAACCCTAAACCCTAAACCCTAAATGCAAATTTGTATCAAGTGTCCAATAACAAGGTGCCACATGACAACTCGAGCCAGAACCGTGTATATCAGTGAGCCCAAATCGTCACGTGGCCCCCTGTTATTGGACACCTGATGAAATAATTTTTCCCAATCTGAATCACTGAAATACATCTTTTCATCTTTTTTTTTTTAATTTTTAAAGTGAGAATCACTCTAAATTTTGGACACTACTCGCACGTAAATTTTGTATGACCAAATAATTTTTCATCCAAATTTGATATCCATTGAGAACAACCAACATATTTACGAGGAAACATTGTAACTGCGTTGTAAAGTNCAGTAAAGTATTCGAGAGAAAAAACAAAATATTCAAAAAATCTAAATGATAGAATCCTGTTTATGAAGCTGATTCTTCATTAAAAAAAAAAAAAAATTCAATAAAGTATTGAAGCCTTGCTTTAGGCACTGGAAGCCCATTTTGCTCGAAATCTAGCTACGAGGACCATTGACAGCTTTTTCAAAGAAATATATGAGCCGTGCTATTAGCAGTTAAAAAGCTTTTATCACCTCTAAATCTAATCCGTTCAACAAGGAACGTCCACGCCTCACTTGTAGAGTCTCAAATTGAGCATTTTTTTTGTGTATGAACACCACACACAAATTTATATATGGTATTCGATCTCGAAGAAATTATTGTATCAGGACACTACCCTAAACCCTAAAATGAAAATTTGTATCAGGTTTTCAATAACAGGGTGTCACATGACAACTTGAGCCAGAACCGTGTATGTCAGTGTATCCCCTGTTATTGGACATCTGATACAAATTTGCATCAGGTATCCTGATGAAATAATTTCTCCTGATATGAACCACTGAAATACATCTTTTTATTGATTTATTTTTTTCTTAAGGGAGAACCACTCTAAATTTTGGACGCTAAACTAAATGTTGTATGACCAAATAATTTTTCCTTCAAATTTGATATCCATTGAGAACAACCAACATATTTACGAGGAAACATTGTAACTGCGTTGTAAAGTCGATCGGCCTCGATTGCTTTCAAATTTGATCCGTTCGACGAGGATTGCCGACACATCATTCAAAGGAATCTTAAGTCTTGCCATATTGGGCCATATGATCACCTTCTGAACTCCTGCCGAACCTTTTTTTCGGAGAAAAAAAATTAGAGCATGCGTCGGGTAAGTGTGGTTCGTATATCAAGGTTTTAGAACTTGGATCAGACACTGAACATGTAGAGGTCAAGAATCAAAACTGACATCAGAGTTGCAAGTGGACTATGTTACAAATAAAAAAAAATTTATAAATATGACACACAATAATAATATAACATATAGAATTAAAAAATATATATTATAAAATATATATTAAACAACTAAATATATGAATAAATAGCGATTTATTTTGTAATCCTCTTGATTCTTTTTATAATCAAAGTAGCAGACAACTGATAAACTGAAAATGTGCAACTCAAGAGCAAATGATGAGCGACCGAAGAAGGGGCTCAAGATCGCAAAGATAAATAAATTGGGATACGGTTTTTTAGTTTACTCTTTTAGTATATTATGGAATAAATAATTTTAGTTTTTATTTATTTATTTATAAATCTATTTAATTTTCTTTTTCGGGAGTGGTCAGCATAAAAGGCTAATATGGATGATTCGAACGATCACACGGTGAGAATCTACACCATCAACATCTATATCGGGGATAAGTTCACTTTTTTATTTTTATTTCGGGCCAACTCAAGAAAGAACCAACCAATTTTTCAAAACTCAGATCAGTTCTCTAGTTTGATGGTCGAACCAAAGGTTCAAAATTGTTACGGACGGTTTGTTGTTCGGGGTAATTTTTAATATTAATTAAATTGAACTCAGTACTGATTCACAGTTAAATCAGGTCGTCTACAATGGCTTTTAAAACTATCATATATATAAGAGTAAATGAAAATTTAGAATATTTCTAAAATTAATTAGAATTATTGAGAGCAAAACTAATTTTTTAAAAGATTTTTGAAAGAAAATTTTGAAAAAAAAAATTTAATTAATTAATTAAAAGGGGGTGAGCACTATGAGGGTTCATGTTTGCAAATCTAGTGATGGGCCTTTGGATCCTCATCTTTTAAGAAACAAATTTGCTTATCATTGTGGCTTGTAAATGGCTAGTCATTCTGGATGCTTGATCACATAAATACATTTTGGTATGAAATAGAGCTTGGGTAGCCTTTTTTGGCATTTTTTTAATCAAGGGCACTTTTTAATGTTTTCTTAAAATAAAATTTTTTTTGTCTAAAGTTATGATTTTTGACATTTTTTTAGTTAAAGATTTAGAGAAAATATTCACATTGACATTCATTAAATTTTCAATTTTGTAATCTTAGGACATAGATAATTTCAAGGACTCGATTTATGTTTTCAAATAATTAAAGACATTGAAGTTAAAAAAAATAAAGAGAAACCGATTCGCTCTCGAAAAATTTATTTGATTAAACATGAATATTGATGTGTAACTTCTAGAGCTTAGTTCATGATCACTGGGACTTTGATTTCAACATAATCAAAATCAATTTGTATGACCCAAAGAGACAAACCCAATAACATCCAAAATGGCCTAAATTAGCCATTTGAATAATGATTGAGAAAAATGAGACAGATGATCTTCAAATCTTACCCGCATATAACTAAATTGAGCATCTCAAGAAGAAAGTCTAAGATTGATTAAGTCTAATATTATTAACACAATCAACTAGTCAAAGAATATCTTATAATCAAGAAAATTATTCTAGCTATCAAGTGGTATATTTTAGATTTTAATATTTTAATGAAAACTTCTAATATTTATCAATGGACCACCCTTAACACGAATATTAACAAGAAGGGAGATATAGATTGGAAATAGAGATGAATTTTGACGTCTTAAGAATCCTTGAAATTTATATGACCAATATCATTAGATTTATATTGCTCGCCATATCGTTTCACTACTATTATTTGACCACCAAGGTGGGACTATTGTCTCCAAACCACTATTATTGAATCACTAGTAATGTCTAATATTGTTGGATCATTGTCACTTTTCCATCAAGTTTAGAGCACCACCACTTGACGATTATTATCAAATCAATGCTGCATGACGACAGCCACATCACTATTATTGAACCACTTTCACCATTGGGCTACCACCATCATAGAACCATGATCGTTTGACCATGACCATTTAGGGTTCGTTTGGCACCACTTATATACCATGGTGCGGCTTGAAAACACAATTAGGATCATTTGTTAATGCGGTGCAGCTACGTTTCTAGGAAAGCATAATGTTTTTTCTGTGATTCATTTACTGCCTTACCCAGCTAGAAGCTCTTGCAATTGCTTTTGTCCCCACTCTCCCTTCTCTTGTCTCTCACAAATTTTGCCAAAAAATTAGATCTCTTGATCCTCTTCGATCCGTGGGTTGGTTTTCTTTCCTTTCTCTTCTCTTCTCCCTCTTCCCTCTGTTCTTCAGCTAGTTGGTGATAGTTGTAGTGAGCTTGCCTCTCGATCCTCTTGGATCATTGGATCTTTGTTGCTGCCACGGTATTCTCTACGCCCTTCTATTGAGGCATTTTGATTTAGGGTTGAAAATTTATGTCCTTTGTTATGCTTTGATGTTTTCCGTTTCTTATGTTATGATGTTGGACTTTGAGTGGATTTCAGTTGATGGATTTAAGTTTGTGCGGTTGATGAATTTCTCTTTTTGGTGCTCTACTAGGTTGATGGATTTGGTTGGTTGGATTATGTTGCTAGATTTTGCAGTTTATTGGGCTCTCAATTATATTTTCGATTTGATCGTCATTGTTCCTTATTGACTATTAGGTTTATAAATTCAAATGGTTATGATATTATGTTGGTTGTTGCTCGAAATTTGGTGGTAGTGGTGGCTGCATCTGGAAATTAATTGAATGCAAATGTGTTTTCTTTGGTTGTACTATACAACTCTATTTGGCGATGGTGGTAATTCTGCAGTGGTTTCCCTAAATGATGGATTTTGGGTTGTATTCTGAAAGTGATGATGTGTGGTGTTTAAGGTGATGGTGTGTAGTGTGGAGGTGATGGGTAGGCAGTGGTGTGGGTGTGTTGTGTAGGCAGTGGTGTGGTGTAAAGTTTCTATATTCTGTTGAGGTGGTGATGTCACGTGTGTGGATTTATTGGTATTTGGTATGGATGTGGTGTTGTAGGTTTTAGGTTTTGGTGTGGTTGTGGAGGTGGTGTCGATATAGGCAATGGTGTGGTGTAAAAGAGATTTGTGCTGTGGAGGTGGATTTGTCGCGTGTGTGGATTTATTGGTATTTGGTATGGATGTGGTGTTGTAGGTTTTAGGTTTTGGTGTGGTTGTGGAGGTGGTGTCGATATAGGCAATGGTGTGGTGTAAAAGAGATTTGTGCTGTGGAGGTGGATTTGTCGGTATGTGGTATGATAGGCAATGGTGTGGTGTAAAGGTGATGTGTGCCGTGGAGGTGGATTTGTCGGTATGTGGTACGAGAGTGGTGTTGTAGAGTTTAGAGCTTGGTGTGGTTGTGATGGTGTGTGGTGTGGTGTGGTGTGGTGTGGTGGTGTGTTGTAGGATGGATGTAAATATCATCTACACAAAAATTATACTATATCTCTTGTTCTCTTGACTCATCTCTTGATGAAAAAAAAAAAGAGAAAGTAATACAGACTATTATAAATAATAACCAAAGTGCCGCGAGACTTACCGAACTTCCATCATGGAATTTTTCTATTTAAATCACATTTGCTTACCAACTTCATTAAAAACCAATGACGTATATTATTGGAATGATTTCAATTGGGTAAAGCCTTGTGATTTCTTTCTATTTCTGACTTTCTTACATTAAAACTCCAATGTCTCCTATGAAAACCTTTTTCTCTATGTTGGATCTTTGTACAGAGCCCGTATATGCTAACTTATCACCACCTTATAATCATGAATTTACTAGCACACAATAGAGCTGAAACCTAATTTATATAGAATGCATATAATCTGTGATGGAAGTTCATGTGTTAGATCACCTAGGCGTCAAAAAGTATCTTTACTGAACCAAAAATCCAAATTAATTTAAGAAAAATAATAGAATCAGTTTAAAAGCAGAAGAAGATGATGCAGGAAACCAAATTTCATATTATTTAACTGCATATAAAATTATTGCAAGTTCATTATATTTATAAATTCTCCAAAGGTCTAAAACAATATACACTCACCCTAGATTTTCACCACTCAAACTCACCCTTATCTACTTAAATTTCAAGCACAAATGGTTCTATGAAGTATAAAACTATAACCCAAGCTACTCGTTCTTTACACTATATCCACTCCTTTCCCTCTTCTCCCACGAGGCGAAGGAAATGAACACCAAAGTCTGGAGTTGGAGGCCCAAAAGAGAAGGTTTGCTTGATGACTAGCTTCTCTCCTCCAATCAAATTACTTCATAAACACCCCCATTAATACTCTGTAACTAAGAACTAATTAAGAAGTGCAGAGGCTTCATGCTACAAAGTCTAAGAATTGAGCTGCAATCCTCTTCCGGTTCTGAATCTCAATGCTTTCATAGCCATTCGAAGGGTGAGAAGCCTGTGGATTGTTGTTCAAGCTGCAGAACGCATTGGCTTCGTTCCCTATCGGAATGCTCTCGTTGGACAGATATGGCGGCTCTGTTCCTGCTAACGATAGAGACTCACAGTGTTGGAGTCCAAGAGTTAGAGAAACACCATTACCATGAAAGCTCGGAGTGAACTGCTCTCCGTCGAACCTCCCAATGTCTCCAATGGCGTATGCGTTGAAACCTCCCCCATGGTTCCCAACACCGTTCATCAGCGCGTGCTCGTTATTTCCCCCGCTCCTCGCCTCCATAAACTTCATGAGAAGCTCCCGGTTGCTAAACTCCTCCGGCTTCATCTCCAACGTCAGAGAATGCGGCAAGGTGTTGAGATGCAGAGTTTCATTGTTCCTCACCTTCTTCACAAATGGCTGCATCAGACATTCTTCATCATGGTTCTGAGATATTCTGAACTTTGTGACCGAGCTAGCGATAGATTTAGAAGGTTTTGGATCGTTGTATTTGTCCTGCTGCTTGGATGTAAAGCTTGTGGCTTGCTCTGTTTTTGTTTGGCTGCTTGCTTTGGAAGCTGAGTCCTCGTTGGCTTCGCTGTAGCTGCTCTTCTCTTCCCCCTTTAGCTGTTCTTGTTCCTTTATCTCCTCCACGTACATCTCCTCCACCATCGGCTTCCAGAGACGAACCCTCGCGTTTATGAACCAGTTTGAGACCTGCAATGGCATAGCTGATTAGAGCTTCTTGGCTTAATTAATCAATTTACGGAATTAATGAACTCTTTATGAGATTTCAGTTCCTGGAACCATAAGAAGAACTGAAATAGTAATAAATGGCCGAGCATGCTTGTTTAAGAACAAAAAAAGGTGGAGTTTTTTCTCTAATTATATGTTAATAGGAAAGCATTTCTCTGCTTGAAAAAATAAATCCTCATAAAAGTCCAATTTATTAAATTCTCACGACCTATCATCAATATCAAAAGAACTTACCGCAGTACGCACTTCAATGTTCATTAAATGTCTAGAACTGCAAGCATTCTGAGCATAATTTCAATTAGAGCTTTCATAAATTATCTATCAACTCGTGTGAATAATATGTTTCACTGCAATTAATCACTTCCCATTTTGCCCAGACATTGAAAAGAGTAGTTTACAATTTTGCATAAAATAAATTTAATACGTATGATTTTATTTATTATTTGTTGATGTTAACGCACAAACAACTACAGTTAATAAATAAATAAATAAATAACCAATAATGCATACATACCACCTAACTCCTATGTATTTACATATCTAACATCTAAATTTGCTTCTTACATTTAAACCACCCCCAAAAATAATATTATTATAATTAAAAAAAATAAAATACACAATTTCATGCAGTTTACAATGTTATATATCTGTAGAAAGTGAAATTTAGATATTGGGTATGTAAATACATAAGAATTGAGGTAAATCTTTCCAAATAAAAGAAAATGTCACGGCTACCTTTAACCCTTATTTATTTAAAATTCTTTTAATGAATGCAAAGTTAAACACCGCACCTGACTTCTGGTGAGCCCTGTCTGCTTTGCGAGCATGAGCTTGTCTGAGTCCTTCGGATACCTGCAAAATTTTTCACCACACACCAAAAAATTACAGAAACGCAAGAGACAATCTGCGCAGAAGCAGAGAAGAGCCAGACAAATAATGGATTCCATACGGGTGAAGGAAGTGCTCAAAGAGCCATGCACGGAGGATGGATACTGCGCGCTCGGGAAGACCTCTCTGCGGCCTCCAAGCGTTATGCTGCATCATGCCCAGCTGCTGAAGAGCTCTCTGCTGCCTCAAGTGATGGTCGACGAGCCTCAGCCTTGAACCTATGGACTTCGCTCCTCCAACAAGGCAATCTTCTTCTCCAAGGGTCCTTCCCGTCGCTTTTATTTGTCCGGAGATAGCGTCTCGCAGGCAACGGAATTGCTTCGAAATGGTTTTCAGAGCAAGTGCCGTGTATGTCCTTGCTGAACCATGGCCGGCCACTGCTTCGAAGGATGAGATAACTATCTGCATCTGATGGTGATACTGCCTGTACCTCTGCTCCACCTTCAGTCAACAGAAGAGGAATTAGATAATTATGGCGTTTTTTTTTTTATTTTTATCTATAAAAAATTTCTCTGTTTTGAAAACTTGCAATAATGCAACATAGTAGTTTTTTTTTTTAAATTTAGAATTAATAAAAGAACTGGAGCTTTTACTTACCTCACCAAGCATACCAACGAGCTTGGCTTTCTTCATCTGTAACTCCTGTCTCTCAGCGGTCGTGAGATCCGCTTCACGTTTCCCACTTGATTCCCCCTCACCCTTCCCATCCGACTCTTTATTACTCTTCATCGGACTCTTCTCGCCATTTTTCTTGAAAGTTTCTGCGCGAGCTCCTTTGCCGACACTCACAACCTCATCAAGCAGCTCCTGCGCGGCCTTCAAGTACTTGGAATTCATCAGCACGCTTTGGATTTCTGTTGCTCCCGGCGGCCCTGTTGTCCCCATGAGCTTCACGCTATCTTCGCCGGCAAGACTACTCATCTCAGGAACTTGCGTCGAAACCTCAGCCTCCGCTCGGTAAGTACCATATGGAGGCGGTTGTTGCGGAGAGAGGCTAAGCGATAAGCCTTGTTGAGTTGTGCCGCGGTTCATCAGATTGGTTCCCGGCGCCGGACTCCAGAGATTGTAGTGGAAGCGGCTAACGGTGTTTTCTGCCGGCGGGGGGAGGGGAATTCCGACAAAGTGCTGTTGTTGGTGGTTAGATTGAGAGGAGTGAGAGAGGTTTATTGGATTGAGGGAGGGGATACCGCCGGAGTTGAGGAAGACCATGTTGGCGGCCGCCGGTGCGCCGGATGGATCGGAGTAACCAACATAGCCGGGGTTCATCAGGTATAGGGTTTGGAGACCATCGGGGTGAATTTCAGAAGCGCCATGGAAGTATGTCGCCATCAAGCTCACAAAAGAGTTGCCTCTAGTGTAAAAAGCTAGTAGCAGTAGTAGTACGACTGTGCGGTGGCTTTAATTCTGCTTGTCGTCGAGATGAAAAAAATTCTTCTGTAACAGAAAGCAAGAGGAAGGATCTGAAATTATGAGAACTTGAAAATTAAGATGAACAATTATCAGAATTATTATTAGAACATTAATTAAAAAAGCTAAATTTAGATGGCAAAGAAGAGAGATAATCTTCTCAAGCAGAGTCTATGAAGCGAAAGACAACAGCTCCAATAGATCGACAGCGGATCTTGAAAGCTAAAGGCTTTGAAGATTCCATGATGAGAAGAAGAGACTTGCATGGCTTTAGAGAGAGATAGAGAGAGAGAGAGAGCAAGGGGAGGGATGAAAGAGAAATAGAGAGAGAGATCTTGGTGAGGGGGGAAATTAAATAAGAAAGATTACTTTTTTGTTTGGAGAGATACCTGAAGCATGGATGGAAGCTTAAGATCACGTGGGGGACGAGGGGGATTTGTATAATAGAAAACCAGCTCCCCTCTCTCTCTCTCTCTCTCTCTCCTTTTCTTCCTTTTTCTTAGGAGTTCTTACAACGACATAGAACTGATCATAGATCTCCCTGTCTGTCTCTCTCTATCTCGTTCCCTTCGCGAAGGAGGCAGATCTGAGAAGGAAAGAGAGTTTAAAAAAACAATATAATGGAGGCTATATTAGACTCATGTCAGACTCCTATATCTTTCCTCCCAACTGAAAGGGAAAAAAAGAAATGACATAAAAGACGCACTGTCCGCATAGGCCTGGAAAAAAGCCCTTCTCACTGCCATTATCCAAACTTTCTAATCCCCCCCTCCTCCCCTTTCTTTTTAATAGAAAAGGGAGGAGATTGCTCTCGTAAAAAACGAAAGGCCAGTATTACATCTCCATACGTCGACGAATTTTACATAAATATCCCGTCCCCTTATGACTTATGGATTCACGATTTATGATTATTATTTTTTTGTATATTTATACAGATTTGAGTGCTTTAAATATAAAATAAAAATTTAAAAGGTAGATATGTAAATATATATGAATTGAGTGGTTTGTAGGTACATGTTCATGACAAAAATTTGATGCACGCAAAATTGTTTTTAGCTTTTAATTGCTTTTTATAAATCATGCATTTTTTTATTTATAGAAAAGTACACGTTAAAAATGATGGTGCATTTTTAGTCATTTTGTTTGTTAAAATAAAAGCACAGTAGAGATATATAAAATTTAGTTATATTAAATGTTAATGATGATCCCATAATTTTAGTTATCTTTTTTTAGGGAATTAAATGAACCTCTATAAAAATTAACTGTAAATAGGGGTGTAAAAAAGTTCTCTTATGTTTTGGCTTGTTAGAATATTTTTTTCATGTCTACGGCTCGTGTTTAAGTAGGTTGTTCGTGATCTGCTCGATTTGAATTCATTTGCATTAACAAAGCTCGTGTTTGAACTCAAGTTAAATTTCAAGAATTATTATTTTTTTAATTTTAAATATTTTTAGAAGAATGAAAAAAAAAGATGACATTTTTGCTTTAAATTGCTACATTTTATTTCACATTTATAGTGGAATCTTAATTAAAAATTTGGCAATGCCAGGATGTGGGACAAAACTAAGAGCGCAAGGAAGGTGAAAATCTCCAATCTCACCAATGACATTTTTCTGGAACAATTGGGAAAAAAAATTTATCCATTTATATAGAAACTACCCAATTCTTTTGTATTTATATATCTAACATCTTTTTTTTTTCTTAAATTCTAAGAGGCATTTATATGCATACCAACCAATTTTTATATATTTACATTTCTAAAATCTAGATTTTATTTTTTAGATTTACATAAACCAAACTTTTATACCATTTCAAAGATATTGTTGATTTAAAATTTATGTAGTATTTATTTATTATTTAATTAGTTCGAGTCACAACGAGCCGGACACAAGCAAACAAAATTTTGTTTGTGTTCGGCTCGTTTATAAATTGAGTTCAAAAAATTTATCTGTTTTCAGCTCGTTCACTTAACGAACGAATCAAACACCAACGATTTAGGGAGCCAAACACGAGTTTATTTTTTCCAAATAATGAGCTTTTTTGACGGTCCTAGTTGTAGAAAATAAAATATGACCTATTTGGCATCATATTTCAGGTAGGAAGATGGGGATTTCTTTATTAATTGTATTATTATCAGCTGCTTTTTGGGTAGTTATTTAGATAGGTATTGAATAACTTATTTGATAAATATTTTGAAGGTTAATTCCAAGGCTTTAGGAGTTAACCCCATTACATCAAATTTGTGCTTAAACACTCAACATCTACTAAGTTTTTGAGATCTTAAAAGAGGATAATCCAAATTAAGTGGGATTCCACTTCAACCCAATCCCATTCATTTTTTGGTTCAAAATCTTGTTGACTTCTCTAGCTTTAAAGAACTCCTTCCCATTGCTAATGGGTTGATGAAAAGATCTCTGTGTCTCTTGTGATTCTCTCAAAATTGTGAATACAACCGACATTTTTTTGGAGTATTTCAATAGTATTGAATTTATTGAGAATTGATGTGTCATCCACAAATGTTTATTATAAAAAACAAATCTCGAAACATTTTATGCAAGAAACATTATGAATTCAAATTCAGAATCATCCACAAAGTCAAACTGAGCTTCTTAACAAGAGGAAAGTGATCTAATTTGATTGCAAATGAGCTCAAATCAAACACTTGAAGTGTAATTAAAGGTTTTGGTGCATCAAATGGATATTCACATGATATCAAAGTTTGGTATGCTTATAATCAAGTCAAGCATATCGATGAGAAGAATCAAATGAGAGCAAGAGGCCATTAAGACACTTAAATGTTGAATGAAGTATCTGCAATTAAGGGAATCAATGCGAATAGTCTGATGAAATATTTTGGGAAATTTGCTAAATTTACCAAAGGGGCATTCTTAAAAGCTATAAATATGTCCTCATTTTCTTACTTGAAGGGAGGAGGAGAAGAAATAAGTGAGCTGAGTTCATCAGCCACCCAAGATCACAGCCTATCACTATAGTTCACTGTCGATAACCAAATATCGTCATCAACCACCAAAGATCATAGTTGGTTAGTAGCTGTTGTCTATTATTTCCACCAACTATGACTTTGATCACCCTAGTTCTGCTATGATAGCTTTCTACAGATATGGTTTATGTTGCTAACTATATAATTGTTATAGCCTCCAACTATGGCTATCATAGTTGATGTCTGCCTAAAAATCGACAAAGGTAGAGTAATAAATTATTATTTCAGTGTATCACAAGATCCAACATACACACAAATAATATAAAGTTAAGTAGAAGAAGAAACCTAATATTTTATGTGGAAAATTCTAGAAAAGAAAAAATTCACGGGGTTTAGCTCATTCAAAATAATTCACTATGTAATTTAAGTTTATATGCTCACTCTGGTCTCAAATTAAAAGGCGAAATTACAATATTGGTTTACAATGGTAGTTTAACAATAATAGTTGTAATTTGGCACAAAAGTTGTAGTTGACTACTATGAAGGCAATAGCTAGTTGTGAATGTTGTAGATAGTGGGTGTAGATAGTGGTTGTAGTGCACTTCGGTCGTAGAGACCGTGATTGAAAAGTCATGGTAATAATTGACCATGAACATTGTAGATTGTTGCTTCAGGCGCATCAGTTGGCCGTTGAGTACATAATAGAGAGATGCAAAAGTTGTAAACTACATATGCCGCAGTTAGTTACATAGGATGTAGTGGTGAGTTGTGATAATGTTTGTAGTCCACAGATGCCATTGTGGGAGTTGAATGATTTGTGGACAACATATGTTGTAGTTGGTCATGTAGGTTTTAGTGGTGAGCTACAATTATGTCTACTTGCCATAAAGGCAAGAACTAGGAGCTACATGTGTTGTAGACCTCATAGGTTATAGTTGGTCGCATATTATACTGTATGATTCATCAACATTAACGAGCATATGGCGAAAATAGTAGTTGACGATGGTCAACGAGTGGTGGTCAATGTTGGTCAAAACTACGAGAGCAGAAAATGTTCGTCGATTCTTCAGTCAAGAATAATATTAGAATTTGACTCTTTCTTTTCCTGGTCTAGCTCTAGCTCTAGGTTTCCCTCCTCGGTCCGTGGTCTATCTTGGGCTCTATAAGCATGAAAGGAATTTGAACATCTCCATCAGATGATCTCGAGAGATTCTCGTGATTGAATAAAATTTTGTGGACATTTTAGTGCTTTAACACTGTTAGAATTGATTGATATTTTACATGTTGGACTCATCTTGTGAAACACTCGATTTGACTAAAAGCTTGTCTGATTTAAAATTCTTTTAACTTTCTAATTGAGCACCAAAAGCTTCTAAAAGCGGCTTAATGACTTGATTTCATCGACAAACCCCACCTGTTCGGCTCTAGTTTTCCTTATATGGTTTTTGGGGTGTATGTCTCTTTTTATCATTTATTTATTTTAATTAAATGCTATCCAATTCTTAAATGTATTTATTCTCTTAGCTCTTTTGTACATATGATGTATTTATTTTTTCTCTTTTATTTTAATTATTGTGCTCCAGCTCTCTTTATTTACATGAACCGAAATATCTGTTCTTACCTGAACCTTTGGGCCCCTAAAGCCAATTACTTGCACTGATTTTGATGCTTAACTAACCATAACAAAATTTGAAACTAACTAATCTCATATCTTTGGCATTTTTAAATTTGGAACACTTTTTGGAATTCAGTTAAGCATATGATGACATTCAAGTGCAGGTCAACTTTATTAGACGAAGTATTATTTCTAATTAAAACTCAAGATTTTATTGGATTTTATACGTTTGCAAATATTGCTGTCAAAACGGCTCGCTGTTCAGGAACAGCTCGTGTTCGGCTTTTTAAAAAGCTCGTGTTCAGCTCGTTCGCTAAGTTAACGAGCTGAACACGAACAACACGAACAAATATTTGTTCGTTCGTTCGTGTTCGGCTTGTTTTGGCTCGAAATACTACTAATCAATTATATGTATTTCTTTGATGAGTAGTATTTTTAAAAATTTTAATTGACTATAAGACTGCAAAGATTTATAATCAATTAAAAGTATTAATGAAAAAAATAGAATAAAAATTATTAAATTAGATTCAAATAATGTTTTAAATCTTGCCCCAATCCTTAACATCTTATAGCTACGTGATAAGGGTTGTTAAAAGGACTCTTTGTTCGTGAACGGCTCGTGTTCGACTCGCTAAGCAAACGAACCCAACACGAACACATTTTTTGAGCTCGAAATATGAACGAGCCGAGCACATTCGGCTCGTTTACACCCCTATTTGCAAAGTCTACTTGCAAAGTGAAATGGATGGTAGAATTGCTTGACATATTGATTGAGATAACTGGAATACTGGATGGACTCATGTAAGGACAATATAATGGCTTGGAATAATAAAAATCAAAATTTTTAATGAGAATCAACTAAAAAATTGTTAAATTGCAAAATCTATTTTTCTATTTTATAAATCAGAGCTTCAAAAATTAATTATTTAATACGATAGAAAAAAAAATTGTCAAGAAGAACAAAGCTAATTTTGCCACATTCCTAAATACAATATATTTTTTTAACATTTGCCTTATAACAATTGGATAGATGAGAAAACTATAGTGATGATATCACATTTTCTATGAGTTATATTTAAATTTAATATTTAAAAAATATATAAATTTGAATAAACGTAAGAGAAATTTTGTACCTACATATAAGTCAATTTGCTCAATTGTACTCAGTAGAATGCACTTACGTACACTAACTAGAATATATATTTAATTCGGAAATGTTGGAAAAGCACACTCAAGGAATAGAGCTTTACAGGGAAAAAAGAGAGAGAAAGACGGTTGTGAACAATAAAAGCGCATATCCTTTATTCTAAAAGTGATCCCTTATTGAGAGACATAGGGGTATGAGTTTTAGAGTTAACATTATGCCCTATAATCATTAATCTATGAGGGGATTCTTTTAGTAAATTACATGTGTCAGATGTATTAAATTGCAAGGGGCTGATTCAATCGATGTGGGCCCCGATGATTGGTGGTGTGTAACAGATCGTTTTCCCTCAATTCGCCTTGTTGACATTTAGTCGATCATTGCGCCTAGGTTTGACCGGTTAGCCTTAGGCTAGTATTCAGGCCTTTTAGGGGCTCATTCCCTAGGCTTGGCTTCTAGGGGCTTTTCTTTCTCTAGTTTTTATTGATCGACAAATATATTCCTCTGTTTTTTTGTCATTTAACTTGATTGTTGATTTACCTTGAGATTCGTGTTGATATATTTTTCGTATACAAATTGAGTTCCTCGATTCCATTGCTTTTTTTAAAAGCAATGCTGCGAAAAAGAACAATGAAATCTTTTCATGATACAAAAAAAAAAAAAACATATCTAATTTATGACAATTTGATTTCTCAGTAAATGACTACACTAGATTTCCATGCACAAGTTGTTATAAATAGAGAATGAGAGAGTAACAGCTGCATGAGAGCATTTTTGTCGTCGCCGGACTGGACGCCGCCACCACTGTCAATTTTCAATCTTTTTTCGGGTGACGTTGCTGTCAAGGAGTCACCACTCTTATGTCTATTACATTGCCCTTTTTTTTGAATTACTTCATTTCTCATATCATGTAAGTGACCTTAAGATCTTAAGAAACTCGGAGAAGAAAGGAAAGGGCAAATGGGAATAGAAAACTTACAAAAGAAAAGTGTAGGGAAAACTTCATTGTGGTAAACATTGTAGAGAACTTTGGAGTGTTTGACTCCTGAGATACTCGTACAAAGAAAACCACACGAAAATCTCTTAACCAAAGATTTAGGTATGATTTACATTCTGAGATTCTCATTCTACTATCAGAGCAAGCTCTCATAGTTAATTATATCTTAGGCAGTTAAGACTGCCTAAGAAAACTCCTGATTAATGTTAACATTTGTTCTCGAAAAGTTTAAGTGTTGTCTAAGGGTGATATGTTTAAAAATTCAGTAATACTTAAAAGTTTTGTTTATTTGCATTTTATTTTTGTTGTGTTATTGTTTTGTTATTTTGTTAAAAGTTTAGAGATTCACGATTTCACGCTTTAAAATGTTTTCCCTGTAAAACAAAGTTGGCACACTCTAATAAAATGTAAAGTAAATCTAGAACGCAACTTGCCATATGTCTTCAGCAGTCATGCAAAACAAAGTTTGGCTTTAAAGGGCTTTTCTTGCTTTAGAGTTTTTCAACTTGGAGACATTTTCCTCAGTTCGCACACAATTGACTTGACTGTTGGATTGCATCGAAATTCAATGATAACAAATATATATAAATATATATATATATATATATATATATATATCTATTATCATTAACGCGTAAGAAGCCACGAGTTGCTCTTTCAATAATAATAAAAAATATATATATATTGTGTGTGTGTGTGTGCACGCGCGCGTGTGAGAGAGATTTGCCCGCATTCATGTGACTCAATTTTTATAAATTTAATCTTTAATATTAACTTATATAACATCAAAATATATAACAAATAATATTTAAAAGATCACAAATATTTATTTTTCTAGAATTAAAAAAAATATTCTTTCATGCATATAATTTGATGTGATTGTGTTACTAAATGACTATATAAGTGAATCTTAAAATTTAAGTACTACATATATAAATATAAAAGAATTGTTTATTAGGGAAAGTTATATGCACTACACACAATTTCCACATATTTATAAATCTAACAATTAAAATTTTATATTTATATTTATAACATTTTGTTATCATAAACTGGGGCTGAAATGTTACATTCCATTTTTTTTAAGTTAATAAAAGTACTTTTCTTATGTAAAACTAAAAATTTAAATGTCATCCATTCAAATATTAAAACTTTTGTGTTAGATATATAAATATATAGGGCTTGTGCTGTATGTATAAAAATGTTTCCTTTCTATTAATATTGTTTTCAAAGCACCTTTCAAGTGTTGAGTCTCAAAAGAGACCTGTTTGCAGTATATTGTTAGATTTGACACCATCATCGGCTGTTAATTTTCCAAAGTAAAGTAAGAAACTGTATTCAGAATTGAAAGATCTGAACGAAGAGGAATTAAGAACACATTCTTATAAAGAGAGTAATTTACTGTTAAAAGAAATGACAGAACCTCAAGAGCGACAGACGATTACATAGCCCACATACGAGAAAACGTCAATTGTCAAATGTTGAATCAAGTACCTGCCATTATTTGAGGGAGAAAGGGATGCACCCTTCTCTCTCCCTTTCTCTAAAGCAGTAAAAATTATTGGGTGAAGTTTATACATGTATGTATATTAGTTGTATTTGTGAGTTGTCTCAAAAATACAATCAATACAATCGTGTTGCACCGAAGACTGTAGGTTTACATTATCCGCACATACTAACTCCTTCCAAAATAGATATATTTTTTTTTCTAAGCTTCATATTTCCTTTCTCTTTATTATTTATTTATTATTGAATATTTTTAGGATCAACAGGTGGGCTCAGCTCGACCACTTCAGTTGATAGTCGATCACTTCGAAAGATGAGCTCAGCTTGAGAATGACCTGATTTTGAATATGAGCCTTCAACGCCCTTAAGACATATGATTCTTACTCCATGCACTTGTAAAATAAAATAAAGTAAAATAAAATAGATTAAATAAATGGTTGTATCTTGGTATACATTTATATTTATGTTACTTTATTATTATTATTATTATTATTATTATTATTATTATTATTATAGTTGGAAGCTGGAAGTGGAAGATAAAGCAATTGAAAGCAAAGGAACCCAACCAACCACCACCATTATACCAACCCAATGGTTTGAGATAGAAAGGTGATGTTCATAGTACTTTATAATCAAAGATTTAAACGTGGAAACAAAACCGACACGTTGTGGATCTACGATATCTATTTTGTTGACACCATCCCAAACAAGTAGAAGGGAAAGTAGTGGTGAGAAGCTCAAGGGATCCAAATATACATTACAATGGCTTCCATTCATTTTACTTGATTTATTTTTTTATTTAATTATTTATTAATATTGTGTCATGGCCCAAATTTATTTTATTTTGGGCGTCATAAATATTTTAAAGAAGTTTTATATATTTGAATAAAAATATTATGAGAAAATGTATTTCTTTTGAAATATTTTATATGAGAGTAAATTTTTATCATCAAATTTGAAGTTGTTTTTTATAAAAATTAAAATGAGGGATAATTTTTTTGTATGTGAATTAATTTCTATTTGTGGGTCAAATATTTGATGAAAGTTGTGGGTCCCACAGCTATTATAGAGGGATTAATACCTTCCCATTTTATGTATGGAGCTACTTATTCTGATTTTCTCTTAAAAAGATGTGCAAACATGGCTTAATAATCGCCAATATTGTACAAATTGAAAGCATTAAAAAGTTTATTTTTTTTCATATGTGTTCTTCTCTTTATTTTTGTACAATATTTGGTTCCTTTTGTAAGGTCAATATGATGACCTAAAAATCATGATGTCTAATCATGCATAACTTAACTCAAGTCAACTGATTAGAGTTTTTAGGTTAGCATCAGAGGACATGTGGTTAGTAGCATGATCAATTTTATCTTGGGAAATCATTAGGTTAAAAAGAAATTAGCTAACCAAAAGACATGTTTTGTTAAGATTGATAGCCCAACTTTAGCAATTCACCATAAAACTTAAGAAATTATGACCAGGCAATTATCTGGAAACCTATTAGCCACTGATGTTTGCGTGCACTCTCTGTTTTATCCACTCCAAGGCAAATTTACATAAAAACTCCTTATTGTTTTTCAATATATTTGCAGCAAAAGGATGGCGTGATAAAGAAATTTATGAGGAAACTTTTATGCCAAACCATGATCATTTCTATACATGCTACATGCCATAATGAGTGAAGAACTTTCATAGCCTCCTATAAATGATAATACACTACTGAAAATAAAAAATTTCCTAAAATATGCTGAAGTGGACCACACTCTGGTCAGATCGGATCTGGCCATATATCCTCACCTATCCAAATTAATCTCTCCCACATCTTCTTAATAGTAGAGAACATATTCTTCAAGGAATCACTATCTTGATCCTCAAAGTTTCTCTACAACTGGCGGTGATGTCAAGCATCTTGCCAGAAAAGAAGTTGTCGGTTGCAACGAGCATGATGAGCACTTTTGTGGTGGTCGAAGTGGAAAGCACACAGTGGTGTTTGTCTCTATGGTTGCTCAAGAAGCACTTGGCTTCTTCCTAGTACATGCCAAAGATCATCAATCTATTATGACCTTATCCTTCTCTATCACATGAAGCCATTTGTAACAAGAATATAAACAAATCATTAGAATAATGTTACGAAGCAAATTTAAAAAGTAAATAACATAGGAAATAGCTAAATTAAAGCAGGAAAATACTAAACCGAATTAGAAGACAGCTGAACCAAAACAAGAAACTACTAAATTAAAATAAAAAAAAACCACTAAACCAAATCAAGAAAAAAAAAACAACACCAGGGAATGAAGTGTAATGAAATCAAGAGAAAAACTAAAGTGAAATAAGAAACACCAAAATAAACAAGTCATACAATTGTTAGGATTTTTTTTAGAATCATCGAATGGGTGAGTGCTTGTCATTTTATCCTAAATCATAAAATGATTGAGTGGAGGCTGAACTTATCAATCTCTCCTCTACTTCATCATATGACTCATGCACATCATGACTAACTTCTTTGTATGTACCACACCATGAGAAAACAATTAAACAACATCAACACTTACGCCGGACAAGTTACCATGCCAAATATTTATCTGCATTAGATTTGCATCTGGTTTGTGTTAATCAATATTCAGGATGTGTTTTGCATCATTTTATGTCGACGCTAAGATTTACTCTCAAGCTTAGCGGCTACATTATTACTCATTATCTTTGTCAATTAATAATGGGAGCAGTCACTAAAGGAATTTATCGATGGTTTTGCCCATAGTAAAAGCACAACACATTATCCAGACATCATTTGTTCAATAAAATGTCTGAAAATCATTGGCATATAATCAACTGGCCATAAAACTATCGATAAGCATTTGAAAACATGTATCATCATAAATAAAATTTAAACTCATCTTTCAACACTATAATTTACACACCTGCAATCGTAACAGTGCAATCAAAACACCGACAACAAAGTAGTAAAACAAATTAATGCATAAATCATGTACGAAAAAAAAGAAAAATAATTGGATTAAAACAAAAAAAAAGGCACATCTTATCTCCTCTCCTCATCATCATCTTCCGCACTCTCATCCAACATTGACTCCTTACCTTTCTGTAGTTCAGAACGCAACACCGCTTTGATCTCTGCCCTCATCTCCGATCTCAAGGCATCGACCTGAGTAGCAACCTTAGCAACAACCTACCGACGCATCTCCTCCTCCTATGAAGTGGAAGTGGATGCACCGGATGTGCTAGAGGTCGAGCATGCATCATTGGTTGACACTTGAAACCGCAAATTGTAGACCATCCCCTTCTTATTCCCTTCTACATGCTCTCTCTAGAGGTTGTATTTAAATGGATTATGAGATGTGCCCTAACCATGGCCCAACTACTGAGATCGGCTCTCCCTAAGCTTCTAGAAGGTCTCCTGGGTCACCTGTGATCTGTTATCCACCTAGGACTAATCCGACTGCTGCCTATAGGTGCCCCCGTGTAACTCTATAGCAGTTGGCTCCCATCCCTTCTCTAATGTTTGTTAGTGTAATGAAATAATTAGCATATTTCTAATGTAAAATAAGATTTAATACAAAAAAGAAATAAGTCTTATCAAACTCCTCTTGTACTATGTATGTAGGAGCGCTCCACCGGTGTGCTTCGAGGCCCCAATACCCCCCTCCCTCATAATCAGAGCGGTGATTTAGCTTTGCCTGCTCTCTCTTCCTCTAATACTCGAGAGAGTCCTAGACCCTGAGAAGTGTGACAAACACATCCTCATCCATCCACAAGAGGTTCTCACGTGTTCGATGTATATCAATGAGCTGGTCGTGCACACGATCACTCACCTTGTGTTCAAAGTTCCTGTGAATGTGTGCCTCCTCGCGAGGCTAGACACATTATTTCTGTAGATTGAATTATAATTTACTAGACTAATATATATATATACATCTATGTGTATATGTATGTGTATAT
>NEWO01000365.1:270972-283490 GCA_003013225.1 Phalaenopsis aphrodite | reverse complement strand
ACTCAAAATTTAATCACAAACATCACAAAAAATACAATTTCAACTAAATTAAAACGTCTCTACTGGAAGATCGGGAACCCTCGGAGGAGGTAACCTACGGTTGCTAACGAGTTTTCCCACGGTCTAAATGAAATTATGGAACTCATTAAGTTGAGTTTAGTAAATTTATTTGGACTAAGTGATTCCAATAGAAAATAGTGATGCCGGGACGACGGAACCGTGGGATCTTGACCGGTGTCGTTCTAATCAACTTTAATATGCCCCTAATAAAAATTTAAAGAACTTTAACCATAGGGTCACCTGATTTGACATTATAACCAAATGACCTAGAAAACTTGAACTCTGCTACAATGAGGAGCTTGGAGCTTACATGGTGGGCAGCTCGACCATCTTCAACAGCAAGAGGATCTACACTAATACATCCCTTCCTTAGCTTTAAAACAACAAAGCCATAGGAATTCGAGGTTGTTTGCCTAGTGCAACATAAATCCTCAAACATATTTTTTTTAGGCTTTTGTACAACCATATTGTACAATATAAGCCCTAAACTCATCTTATGATTCTGAGGTTGTCATTCGTCATGACCTAAATCCTCACATCTTCAAGGTTATTTGCGCTGATTGTTTCACACAAATGTAAATCCTAACAATAAAAATTGCAGGATGAAACATCTAAATGATTTCTCCCAAATTGAAGCCAAATAATAGGATAGCTTGGGAAATCACCGAAGTTCTCCTTCGGATCAGTGATATCCTCTAGTGTTTCCTCCCTTGGACTCCAAAACAAAAATGTTCCAAATTTGAAGCAATCTCATTCACACTTCTTAATCCAATATCTTTGAAATGTCCTTACCATTTGAACTCCTTGAAGATAATTTTTCTTGATTTTATTGAGAGTATTCTTAGGTAACTTCAATTTCCTAAGATGTAATTAACTATAGGAGCTTGCCCTTATAGGAAGCTTTTCCAGAACCCAGCATAATATAAACCCTATTTAATTCCTTATATTAAATAGGGGAATTTGTCGGCCAATACATTGGTTTCGCAGACCAAACGGATGTCATAATTTTCTTTAGTTTATTTGATCGAGCCTCACCCTCAATTCTTGTGTTTATCCTTCGGGATAGACATAGGATTTGAGATAAAGCGCTCTTTCATCTAAACTATGAAAATTATGAAGTCAGTTTGACTTCATCTTTTTCAAAACTAAAATTTTTAACGTCCTTCCGAAGCAGACAACGAAATTTCAATTCTGATGACCGACAGCTTCTTACGGGCAAACCCCACACCAAAAATAGTGCCGACATATATGTATATATATATATATATATATATATATATATATATATATATTGGGATCTCTCTTCTGGATAAGTACAGGTGGTCGTACTTTCTTTGAATTATATCTCTGATCGAAAGGATGGTCTATGTGGAGGGACTAAATATGAAAATAACATTTCATTGGTTATCTATAAAATTAAAAAAATTAAGACGGTAATTTCAATATTAATTTAAAATTTACGTGTTCCCTAGTGCCCAGAGCTGATGACGCCTGCTCGTGTTGTTCGAACTGGATGGCGCATCAATAGCGGTTGATGCCAACAATGTTGGTGGTGTCATGATCGTGGTTGGTGGCTGTGGTGGTGTTATGATTACAATTAGCGGGGTGGTGGTGTCATGGCTGCCAGTGGTAGTGGTAGTGGTGTCATAGCTGGTGGCGGTGGTGGTTTCGTAGTCGTGATTTGTGGAGGTGATGTTGTGGTAACTTGGGCTGGAGGCAGTGCCAGTGTGGCGGTCTCTGTACTACCACATTCATGACCTCATCGCTGTTGGACTTCTGCAAGTCAACACGTCCCTGACGAGGGGCAGCGTACCCCTCCCTCCAGAAGTTTTCCCGTCTTAAGAATATCCCTTACTAGATTACTTTCACACTTCAAAAGAACTTCTGAGAAGGAAGTGTTTCATAAGATGTAACTGTTTTCATTACTTCATCTAATGGAAAACAAATTTCCACTGCAAAAAAAAAAAAAAAAGATTTTTCATTAACGGAAAAAGTTAAAACACTTACATTATATGAAATACAGCATTCTTAGAACTTATTTAGATGTGTGTAAGTTATCTAGTAAGAGACATTGTTGAGAGAAGAATAGTTAGATTTATGATTGCCATTTCACTTGGAGATAAAATATGACACAAATATATTTGTGCGATGGCTAGTATAGTTACAGTGACATACAATATTAGAGACACGTCATTATAGATTGTGAATCAATGTTCGATCTATTAATGATTATCAGCAGAAATAACATTACTAAAATGCTAAACTTTCTGAGATATAGTACATCTTTAATGGTAGAATTGTGACAAAAGGTGATCAAATTTGTCAATAATGAACACATTGTAAGGGAAGTAAACATTTTAGATGGTTCAAACAATAACAATTGCTCGAAAATTTAATGAGTTTTTATTTTGACTTAGATAAAGAAAGAAAAGTGATAAACGACCCAATATTGAGCTAGAAATTTTGGATCAAATTTCTTTCAAGTCAACCACAATTAATCAAAGTTACAACACTAATAATCTACTAACGTTATTAGGGCTGTCGAAGATCGATAATCAATCTTAAATGTTTTCAAATTTTTAGAACTAACATTTTCAGTCACCATTGCTACACCAAACCCAACACGAGTTTATTTATTTCTCATTTAATTTTTCAAGTGGAAACTCAATCATTATTCTAAGCATTCTCATTTCCACAAATCCCATACACATTTTCCCGCACACGTGAAAATATGTTCTTAGAAGAAATATTTCATATGATGTAAGAGTTTTTACTACATATTCCAATGCGAAGTCAAATTTCCATCCTCATAATGAGAATTCACTTCAGAATCTAAGTTGTTAGCTCCAAAATAGAAATTCGCTTTGAAATCTACTTTGCATTGCCAAAATAAGAATTGCGGCAATGACAATTATATTTTGTTGTGAATTTCTTTTTTGGAACTGATAAATTAGATTTTAGAGTGAATTTTTATTCTAGTTGTGGAAATTAGACTTCACACTACAAATGCAGTGAGCAAACTTATATCTTATAAAAATTTTGTATTTGCTAATTTTAATTTTAATCCAAAGAACAGTCTAACAATATATCCAACACTAAAACTATAATTTTTTACATACAAACCACAATTCTTATGTATTGCGTATCTAACACCTATAATTTTATTTTTATATACAAACCACACAATTCCTATGTATTACTTATATAACACATATACTTCAATTTTTACATAAAAGAATTGTTCGGTGAAAAGAGGGAATGATTTACGTGATCATTTTTTTAACTGTTTGACGTAATTTAGCATAAATCCTCTTTAAAAATGGCTATCAAACGCTTAAATTTCTTTAATGATTCCCTTTTAAAGGCCAACAATCTGCTCTATAGAACATTGAGGATCTCACCACTGTCCTATAAAATTTACCTTTAATTCTAATAAAAGGCTGGATGGATTCATCAACTTCAACCAACCAAATATGAAATCGACCAATCACATCCCCATCTATATCACCATCACTTTGAACAAGAGACCCGAGATATCTAAAACATTTATAGCATTTAATGATTTGATCACCGTAGTTACAACTCTACCACTAGAGCTGCTGCAACTAAAATTACATTTCATGTATTCAATATTAGATCTACTCAAACTAAGGCCTTTAGACTCCAATGTTGACCTCCATAATTTAAGTTCATTCTAAACTCTTTATGTAGTCTTATGCATGAGAAGGATATCTCTGGTGAAAAGCATACACCAAGGTATATCCTCTTGTAAATGTAGTAAGAGCAGCCATAACTGAAGCAAAAACATTTGAACCTGATGTAATCCAACTAAAATAGGAAAATATTTGGTCAAATCTCTTTCTAGTACCTAAACCCTAAACCCTAAGTGCATTCCTCCAAAGAAATGAGAATGAAAATGAAAATAAAGAGAATTTACCTTGCTCAATCATTTTGAGTTGGAGAGGAGTGGAAAGATGTGAAAAAAAGTGACTTTCTGGTCACTGTAAGTTGTGTTCCTGTTGCTGCGTTCCCAGCTAGCTCCTGTTGCGACTGTCTCACGAGGGTTTGGTGACAAATGCAATGGTTTTGGATGAAACAAAGAAAGGGTCAGAACGAGAACTGGGCATTTTGGTGTGGAGTGGGCTTTAGGGAGAGAGGAATAGATGAGGAGGGGAGGGAGATGCTTAGGACAAGAGGGGGAGGGCCGCGATTTTGGTGGTATAATGAATTATTTCTAACGACTTACTGATGACTTCAAATGCATTGGCTCTTAACACCATTCCTTGCAAAAACACCCATTGCTTATTAAAAAAATGTGTCGGTTAATCCCCTGCTAGATGGCAGGTTCGAAGATAACCGATGAAATATGTTTGTCAGTTAATAGTTGGTTATAACTGACGGTTTAATGCATCAATAATACATCAAACCGTCAGAAAAAATATTATTGTTGATAATTGACGGTCTGTCATGTAGTTATGTCCTCACAAATAACCAAGATTATCAACTAACACTAGATGGACAAAAAATTGAGTAAGTTTTCCTATACAAAAAGAGGTCATTGGTTTTGTCGGTGGTTTAGCGTTTTTTATTATAATGAGTGTGAATGTTAAGGTCGACCTAAATTTTATAGAGTTGTACGTACCCGATGTAAATCTGATGCCTAGCTCTTAAAATTTGGACCTATGCCCACCAGGCTCATTCTCGCTCTTCACTAATCTATTTCTAATACTCTACATCCTTGTGACCGTCTATCAAACCTGCGATCGTCTCGCATTCTTATGATCGCTCTTCTCCAATGAACTTTTGACTATCATTCGACGACCTCACAACCTTTCCTCTTCCTCTTATCCGAGTGTTTCGAGGTAAATTTTTTCCCCTACATTTAATTATGTTGATTCGTTAAATTTTTCTTTGTCAAATTAATCCATTTTCTTTAAGTTTATGTGTTAGGGTTTAGCTATGCTTTAAGAGGTGTTTGGCTGCAAGTAAGAATAATTATGGTTGTTCGAATTACTAAATTCAGAAAGGGGCATTTGCATTCAAACAACCCAATTCGTAAGTAAGTACATATCTAACACCTAAACTTCTTTGTTTACATTTATACCACCCAAATATTTCATACCACATCAGAATGCATCTATTTTAAATTTTACAAAGTGAAAGACACCATTTTATACTTAGGAAAGGTGGCACAAATCTAAAAATTGAATTATATGTGTTGGATATGTAATACATAAGAATTGAGTCGGAATGATTGCTAATACATAGGAATTGTGTGGTTTGTATGTAAAAATTGAATCTTATGTGCTAGATATGTAATCCACATGAAATGGGTGGGTTGTATGTAAAAATTGAAGTTTGCGTGTTAGATCACTAATACATAAGATTGTGTGGTTTGTATATAAAAAATGAAGTTTTTGTGTTAGATATGTAATACATAAAATAGTGTGGTCTGCATGTAAAACTTTTTAGTTTATGTGTTAGATATCTATAACATAAGAATTGAGTGAAATGAGTATAAAAATTGAAGTTTAAGTGTTAGATATGTAATACATATGAAGTGCCTGGAATGCATGTAAAAATTGAAGTTTAGGTGTTAGATATGTAATACATATGTGTGAATCATGTGATAAAAATTATCTTATTTTTCTGGCAATTTTTTTCTACTATTTGTTCCTATTTATGTTTTTCCATGTATTGTTGTGTAAATTGCAGGATACAAGCATTTATGGAAGTATTGAAAAGGCCTCAGCAGTTAGTGGATAGAAGAAGAAGCAAGCCTGGTCATACACTTAATCAAATGGAGTTATTTGCTTAAAGGGGTTGAGTTGCACCTACACCAGTTTTTGGGCACCTAGGCGCCACCCATGTTTCTGGCTCTAGAGCCTGACGTGTTTAGGCCAGGTGTGGGGCACCAAGAAAAGCAAACTCTTGTTAAGACACCACCTTAAAAATAGTTCAGTGAAATCATTCAAGAAAAACAAAATTTTAAACTCCCACTTCACCAATTCAAGGGAGAAAAGCTAATTCTACTTATTAATCATGCTTAAGAACAATAAAACCATCATTTCATTAAAAGGAAATATAAAAAACAAGAGTTTACAAGATAAAACCCAATTAATATACGAAAAAGTTTACAAACTTATCTCTCTTCCTTCACCAAAGGAAATGCTGAGACTATGAACACAGTTACACACTAAAAAATATCACAATTTCTCCTCTCTTTACTCACTTGCACTTGGATCCTTCTTCCCATAGTCTTTTCTTCCCCTTTGTGCGTATGGATACCTCTTTTCTTCGGCCGAAATGACTTGAATGCATTGGATCGCAAATTGGCTCCTTTGAATTGCTAAAACCAACAAAACGTGTGAACGGGCGCCTAGGCATTGGCATGCAGTTCATAGACGCTAGTCTCCAATACTTGCGAGCTGACGATATGTGTCTACTTTCCACCTGCTCGAGTCATGCTTTCGGGACATTGGGCTCATATGTGCTTGGTTTACGGTACTTATTACCTTCTCTCAAGTTGGGATCGAACACTTATTACTTGTTGCTTTCCTTTTTTAGCTATGATGAATATTGTTTAATGAACCTTGCAAAATACATTACAAGCATAAAAGTAACATAAAAAACATATTAAAATAGAACATATACAATCACATTTTCGGTGTATATATAAAAATAAATAAAATTTTTAACCCCCAACAACTATTATTTTCTATTCCAAAATCTATGTTTTTTAGGTGTTTCATTTTTAGAGAGAAGTAATTCCACATTTGGAAATTAAGAAGCTTGTAACCTTTTTTTCAATTGCTTTTGAATTTATTGAAAAGAAATCATGCGATATCCTCGATGTAACTTTTATTGGAATATGCTTGTCAATGATTGAATTTATTCTAAGGTTAGTTATATACTTGATACAAATTGTGGTAATGTTAAAGCATACTTTCTGATATAATTGTCTCGATTTTATGAGATAATGCCAACCATGAAGGTCAATTCAGCGTTCATATGTTAATATATTTTATTTTGATCAGTTATTTTCTCAACAAAATTAAAAAAAGGTATTCAAGTTTTTTTCTGATAAATTTTAAGGCTATTCTAGAATTCAACAATCTAAAAATTAATAATAATTATTTGCTCAATTTGTACATTTTTAAAGTATAATAGCAATTAATTTAAAGATTAATGATTGAAAAAACTTGAAATCTTAAAGTTTTAGTTGAAAAGAAAACATTATACTAACTCTTTTTTATAAATAATTATTTCCTCGTAATTCAAATATTTAATTATTTTTTGTTGGTACCGATTTTAATTAGCTTCCTAATTAAGAAACTCACATAACGATCACCTACTTTCTGAGCAACCGCTCACCTACCACATCTCACCTACCTCTCACCTACCGCTATCTTAGTTTCTATAAATAGTCTCTTATGACTTGTCATAAGCTATGCCAAGGTACAAGCCAAGTCCTCTAAGAGAGTAAGAGAGGAAGAGAGAGAGAGAGAGAGGAAGGGAGAGAAGAAAAATGAGATTTTCTTGTAAACGTCGAGGCAATCAACGGTGTAATTCCTTGAAGTAGTAAAATCCTCTGCAGCTCCGTGGAAGTAGGCAAATTTTTCGAACCATGTAAATCTATGTGTCGCTTTGGTGTCTTTTTCTTTACGTGCAATTTTTCTCATTCCATTTTTCACTTTATTGTCGTCTTTTTTTCACAACAACTAATATCAGAGAAGTTCAATGACATAGATTTTACTTATTAAAGGATGTAGATAGAGGACTACCTCTATGGGAAAAAACTTCATATTTTGTTACTGGGAAAGCGACCAAAAAAGATGGACGAGGCGGAATGGAATCTGTAAGATCAATAGGTTCTGGGGGTTATTCGATTAACCCTGTCGAGATCGGTTTCCCACAACGTCATCAAGGAGAGGGCTGCTGCAGATCTCATGGCGGCTTTATCATGAATGTATGAAAAGCCATTGGCGAATAACAAGGTGCATCTGATGAAAAAGTTTTTCAACTTGAAGATGGCGGAATGTGTGACTGTTGCTTAACACTTAAATGATTTCAACACTATCACAAATCAATTGTCGTCTGTTGAAATTAATTTTAATGATAAGATACATGTGCTGATATTGTTGGCTTCATTTTCAAATAGCTGGGAAGCCATGAGGATGACAGTTAGTAGTTCTACAAGTAAATCTAAGCTGATATATGATGATATTCGTGATTTGTATTTAGCTAAGGAGGTGCGCAAATGGATTTTGGCGAGGCCTCGTATTCAAGTTCGGCGGTAAATGTTGATTCCAGAGGGAGATCACATGTTAGGAACTCAAACAGAGAAAGATCAAAATCAAAGTCTGGTCAGTAGGCAACATGCTGGAATTGTGGCCAGTCTAGCCACATAAGAACGAACTTCAAGATTCCTAAGAAGAAGGAGAACGATGGTGCTAATTTTGTATTTGAAAAAATACATGATGCGCTATTTCTGGTAGTTCACAGTTTTGTTGATGACTTGATATTGGATTCAGGGGCTTTCTTCCATACACTTCCCGTCGGGAGATAATGTGAAATTATGTTGCAGGTAACTTTGTGAAGGTATATCTGACTGATGGAAAAGCTCTGGACGTGGTGAGGATGAGAGACGTTGATATTGCACTCCCTAACAAGAGCAAATGAACTTTGCAAATGGTTAGACACATTTTTGAGTTTAAGAAAAACTTCATCTCTATTGGGCGCTCAATAATGGTGGTCATTCGGTAGTGTTCTCAGATAACACCTGAAAGGTTACCAAATGAGCATAAGTAGTAGTTCGGGGTAAGAAAACTGACACACTATATATGACTGCAAGTTTACTCAGGCGAAGACACATGAGTTAGAGGTACATTATGGGGAAGCAGAAGAAAGTCAATTTCCTGAAAAGTGGTAGAGCGCCAAAGGCAGGAAAACCGGACCTTATATAGACAAATGGTGGAGAACCACAGAGTTATGAAGAAATCTTGCAAGATGAGAATTCGGGCAAGTGGGAACTGACCAAGTTGGAGGAGACAGATTCCCTGCCAGCGAATCAGACTTGGGAGCTGGCAGAACTTCCACTAAGGAAGAAGACATTGCACAACAAGTGGGTGTATCGGGTGAAGACTGTGTTTGGTGGCAGTAAGAGGTAAAATTCTAGACTTGTTGAAAAAAGCTTTCAGCAGGGGCATGATATTGCTCATGCAGTGGGAGTTATAAGTAGATACAGGAGTAAACCAGGAAAGAGCTTGGTGGTACAAGGTTACGTTTACGGTGATATGTCAACTGAGGGTGTCACTCCTGAGAAACTGAAGTTGTGATCAACTTCAGCTGGTCTTCTGGCATGAAGACAGGGGCTTCGAGTTGTAGAGGTGTGGGATATCATGTTTGAGGAAAAATTCAGTACAACTAATAGATGATGCAGCCAGTAGGTGATGCAGTTAGTGTCTCAGTCTCCAAGTGGGAGAATTGTTGGGTAATGTGGAGACCCCTTCCACCGAAATTTAATTAGCTTCCTAATTAAGAATCTCACCTACCGCTCACTTACTTTCCCACCTACCACTCACCTACCACATCCTACCTACCTCCCACCTACAGCTCTCTTGGTTTCTATAAATAGCCTCTTATGGCTTGTCATAAGCCTTGCCTAGGGACAAACCAAGCAAGGTCAAGTCAAGTCCTCTAAGAGAGTAAGAGAGGAAAAGAGTGAGAGAGAGAGAGAGGAAGGGAGAGAAAAAAAATTGACATTTTCTTGTAAACATCGAGACACTCAATGGTGTAATTTCTCGAAGTAGTAAAATCCTCTACAGCTCCGTGGACGTAGGCAAATTTGCCGAATCACGTAAATCTTTGTGTCGCTTTGGTGTATTTTTCTTTACGTGCAATTTTTCTTGTTCCATTTTTCACTTTATTGTCGTAGTTTTTTCACAATATTTTTTACCCCATCACTTGCCTGTGGAGTGTTTGTGGAGTATGCTAGGATGAGAGCCTTAAGAATCTTGAAGAGAGTCCGACTGATGTCTTCTCTTTGCTCGTTGTTCCTGATCTTCGACTTGAGCGGCATTTAATTGACCATCTTCAGATCCTGCTCCTAAGGAGTTGTAGTTGGCCAATCCAGCTTTTTAGTCTTCCACTTGCGTGACCATTGATAATTCTTCCACTTGCGTGACCATTGATAGTTCTTCTGTAGGCAATCCTTTTCCGCATCTTTATCTTGTAATTCATTGAACTTTCTCAAGATTCATGCAGATTCGTTTCTAACATACAATTTTAGCAATGTATGTCAATTCAACAAAGCTGGGACTTCAGTTTTTGCCTTCTCTTTTTTTTTCCCTTGTTTTTAAGTGGGTTTTGCTTATTTCGATAAAAATTTCTGTTTCCTTTGCTTAGATTTTGGGATCTCAGTTCTTTTCTTACCTATCATTTTGTTTGTTTTCTCCACTCTTCCTTACATTCTTACTTTGTACATGCATGTCTCTTCTAATTAATGATATTTTAATAAATTTTATTTTGATCTCTTACTTTTTCAAAGAAAAAAAAAAGGCTTCCAAGCTTTTTTATGAAAAATATTAAAGTTAATCTAGAATTCAAAATCTTAAAATTAATAATAATTATGTGCTCAATTTGTACATTTTTAGGGTTTAGTATTAATTAACTTACAATTAATGATGAGAAATTACTTTGAAAAGAAGATGTTTTATTAACTCTCTTTTTTAAAAAAATATTTCTTAACTAATATTAATTTCTTTTTATCCCATCTTTTAGGTGATAAAATTACATACGTTCATCATATGCACAGTAAATGGTGGGGATGCAAGAAAAAAAAAATTTGATGCAGGTAGACCACTGTGTATATGCGTTGTTATTGAACTGCGGTTAAAATATCAGATAATTTCCTCTTAAAATTCAAATAAAATATCAGTGCATAAAAACAATCAACAAGTTGTATATAAAAAAAAAAAGATGATAGTGAAATAAAATATTAAAATAATAGAAATAAATTATAAATGAAGAAAAGAGCCAAGCATCTATTCTCCCATATACATTAAATTTACAATAGGATTTCACTCCAATCACTCTCAATTCTTTGTTGTGATGGTGCACCTCAATCCTCATGGCCCCTCAAATGGTGACCCGTCTAGTACTGATAAAAAGAGGCAGCCTACTTTTGTTGAAAAAACAAATAAAAAAAAGTGAATTATGCTCACTTTAAGTGGTTCAATTATCCCACCTTCCCATTATTTTCAATTTTTTCCTCCTTTTGGAAAAACATTTTCTCTTAAAAAAAAAAGACTGAAAATTGAAAAATTGCATCACTGACACAAAAGAAAATAAAATAAAATTCAAGTTACGTGTAACTTTAAAGAACGATTATGGCTATCTGTAGTTGTCATGGTGAATGTTTTGTTCACAACACTAGTGTGTGTACGGGCATCCATTTATGTAGTTGTCCTTTCTGTTGGCCTTCTTAGCCTATGATGAATATTAAGTTGATAAGGTGGTGCAACAAATTATTTGATTTAATATTTTAATGGCACAAATGGCATACTACACTTATGTGCAATAAATGTAAATGTTTCTCTGCCTTTCCATGAAGAAAGGTAGTTGGTGGAAGTTGGCCTCGAGAGCCATTATTAGTTCTCACTAGCCCAATATATGATAAATTTATCCCAAACAACATTCATTCATTGTGGACTATAGTTTTGGCGTTATATATTAGCTTATCAAACTTATTAACAACTTGCATTAAGAGTTTAAGATAGGTGTCTTATAATTAGTGTCTTCCACATGTCCCGCAAGGTAGCTATCCCATGTAAATTTATATTTAATAAATGAATGATTTATCTTCACTTTGTTGCCACATTTGCAATGAAAATCAATAGGCATATGTAATTTCATTATTTTTTTAGAAGGGTTATGATTATATATATATATATATATATATATATATATATATATATATATATATATATATATATATAATTGTTCCCCTTCCTCAGTTTGTGGCCATATAACAATTTGTATTTAAACCTACATAAGAAAAGAGAAAAAATTTCGTGCATATATATCATGGTATGTGCATTCAATTGGTTCTAATGAATTTATTAAGCCAATTGAACTAAACAAAAGTATAAACAAAGCCAAGCTTACCAATTTATAGACAATACAAAGCCAAATTGAATTTTAATATAGTTTGATTATTTTTGCTTGATATTGGCTTAACTTATTTTTTTTAAGTAAAGTAAAATGATCAATTTTGATAATGCAAATATCAAAATCAAATGATAATATAAATAGAGAGTAAGAACCTCTCTGTCTCTCTCTTTCTCTCTCTCTCACACACACACACGTCACACACACACACAGATATATATATATATATATATATATATATATATATATATATATATATATATATATATATATATATATATATATAT
>NEWO01000365.1:238141-269546 GCA_003013225.1 Phalaenopsis aphrodite | reverse complement strand
TTAATAATCCCTTTTAATTACACGTATAAGCGAAATTCCTTCAGCACAATTTTGGGAATCAAACGTTGGGAAGCTGAAGCGCGATCCGGGAAGTGCAGGTGTAGGAACCGATTTTTTTTTTAATTATATTTTTTATTATTGAGTATTTAATAGCCCAGTCCCTGAGGCTATAAATATGTCTGAAGTAAGGTTGAGAGGGAGATGTGGAGTAGAGCCTCGACGACCCATTGCGGTGTAGCGTCAAGATGAGGCGTCACGGTGGAGCATTGCGGTGGAGCATCGCAGCAGGGCATAGCAGCGAGGCATTTTGGTGATACAACATGACGGGGCGTTGCAGTGGTGCGTTGAGGCAAGGCATCGCGGCGACGCAGTGCATCGAAGCATTGCGGCGACATGACACGTTGCGACAGTGCATCGTGGCGGAGCATAGCGGCTGGGCGTTGCGGCGACGTGCGCATGGCGGTGGTGCGTCGCGATGATGCGTTGAGTTCAAGACAATCATCTGAGATCATGATTTCCCAAAAAGTAGAAAGTCGTCATGTATAGCGCTGAAGAGTTGCGGGACAGAGTTACAGTGCTGAGTTGCAATGTCAAGTTGCAGTGTCGAGTTACTGTGCAGAGTTTTGGTGCCGACTTATGGCCCAGAGTTGTGGTGCAGAGATGCGGTGTCGAGTTATGGTGTAGAGTTGTGGTGTCGAGTTACGGTGCAGAGTTGCGGTGTCGAGTTACGGTGCAGAGGAAAGTCGTCCTCACCGTGCGTAGCAAACAAGCATGAGATCTTATTTCTCGTTGGTGTTGTGCATTCCGCAGGAGATTCCAGTGTCGCTCTTGCACATTTCCTCAAGAAATGTTGTAGTTTTCCTGTCGCTCTTTGAGGGGAAGATTTTCATGCTTACATGGTGGTGATCTATGGAGACCCCCTTATGAAGGACTGGGGTTTTAGGGAGGCGATGCCAACTCTACTCGAAGATGAGCAAATTTGTAATAACTTTTGTACAAGTATATGTTGGTCTTGTAGCATTTTGATCATCTGATGTGGTATTTGTATATGATAATGTACCTTTTTTGTTTCTTCCACGGTTGTTGTGGCTTCTTAATTGTGCAAAGTTCTGCAAATAAAGTTAGCACATAATTTTTTTTATAAAATGAAGAATCGAGAGCCTTTTGTGGTTCATGCTTTCCTGGGTTGTGCCCTCTCAGATCAACAATGTCTTATAGGAGTACCTTTTAAGGCTCATAGCCTTCCAAGATTTTTCTGTGAAAACCCTTTTGGGTTTGTCTTCCAGCGACATGATAGCTTCTTATCGGGTCTTGCCTTCTGGGCTTGACTTCCAAGAACATTGTTGAAAGGAGAATCCATTGAGGATGTAAGACCAGTTCTGAGTTGTATAACAAGAGATGCTTGATGATATTAACCCGTATTGAACAGAGTCGTATGAAATTCACTGAGGATGGTTGACCTATCCTATGTTGTTGGTTAAAGCCTTTACTTGACGACCGTAACCTATTATGGAAGAGATTGAAGGAAATTCACCAAGGATTTTTGACATATCTAAGGCTGTATATCAAATCTTTTGCTTGACGACTATAGCCTGTAATGGAAGAGGTCGAATCAAGTTCTCCTGGGATTGATTAAGCCTAGAATGAGGTGTCATAGTCACTCTTCGTTTCTCTAGAGTAGGGTGTAGATTGCAATGGGCCGTATATTTTCGTGGAAATATGGTTGCAGTCATACTCAAGAAAAATGTTTGACAACTTATTAGTTTTTTATTTTGAATCTTTTTGCCCCCCAGCGTAGGCGTTTTCCATGTGAACTTGTAAAACAATCCATGTATCGGGCCTTGACGAGATCAGCTTCTTGATCTATTTGAAGAAGAACTCCAGTACGATGAGGGGGCATCCCCCCCCATCTTGGGCGAAGCTGTGAAATACTTTGTGTCTGAATAGGATGCGCGAAAACAACCCCACTACAATCGTGCCTGGTACGTTGATGTGAATGACTTTTCGAGATTGTAGTGAATGTTTCCCCCTACATTAAAGATGCTTTGGAGATGATCTTCAAGATGCAAAGAAGATTACTTTGCCAATTAGATGATCTACATCATCGAGAAATGAAGTAGGGATTCAATGTCTCAGAGCTGAAGACAGTGTTGAATGATGCTTCGTTTCCTACAGACGGCGTCAAACTAATGCGTGTCAGAAAATTCGCGGCGGTGGAGTAATCGATTATCTTCTTAGTGTTGCACGAGAATTCAACACACACAGATAACAGAAGAGAAGTAAGTAGGAGGAGGCACCTCGACTTTTTACGTGAAAAACCCTTGAAAAGGAGAAAACCCACAGGGCATATCCCAGTTGAAATAATTCACTATGAATAATGAGCACACAGGTCTATTCTTCTCCTAAATTAGGGAAGATGGTATTACAAAGTTGTATGACTATAATATGGCTACAGTTCTTGGTGACAGCAGGTTGCAAGGGTCATTGTTGATTGTTGTGTTCGTAGTAGTCCATCGTGAGTGTTGTAGATGACTGCTCCAGAAGTGTTGATTGGCCAAAGAAACCGTAGTATGCATATATGGGATTTATGGACAACATAGGCCGTATCGGCGAGTATGAATGACGTGCGTAGGCCTCCAGGGCTGGAGTGGGGAGCTGCTCAAGCTGTGAACCACATAGGTCGTTGTTGACATATAGACCGTAGTGATGAGCTCATGTCCCACGACGATGACTGACAGTGTCTGATTGGTGCTGATCAACAATGATTGGTGATGATCGAAAGTGACGATCGACAATGAATGATGGTGATCAACGAGTCCGACGACGGCCCGGTGGTGGCCAATGGAGATCGACAAGGGTCGACGACAATCGGGATGGTGCTGGACTTCAGCTCCTTCTTAGAGCTTCCAGTTCTCCCTTAAGCTTTCATTCCCCTCTCATCTGAAGGGTGGGGCTCTATCCATAGTGTTTTGGGTGTCATTAATGCATGAATATGAATCACTTTCATCGGACGGTCCGAAGAGCTTCCTCCAATCAAACAACATTTAATGGACATTTAAGTACCTTAACGATGTCAGAGTTGCACAATCTTGGGCTCGTTGGCTTCGTCTTATCGAGGCGCTCGATTCGACTATAAACTTGCTAGATTCAACAACCGTTTGAACTTCCAAATGTGTTTGAAATTATTCCAAGAACGGTTTAATGACTTGATATGGGCTTGATTTGACTCAGATTTGAATGACTTTGATACCATTAGGTCTGTCTCATCGAGCCGGTCGGTCTGACTATAAGTTTGCTGAAATTGGAGCTCTAAATAAGTTTTCGTTAATGTTTGAACATCCATTGCTAGAAATATCATCTCAAGCTCCATGTCATATCTCGGATTCGTGCTGGATAACGAAGATTTGTTGGTGACGTATCAATATGTATATATATGTATATGTATATGTATATGTATACATATGTATGTACGTATGTATATATGTATGCATTAGTATTTTAAGTTATTTAGAATTAGAATTTTATCATTTTCATTTTTATTTTTTATCTAATCATTTCCTTAATTAAAAGTCCAAATAATTCTTATTTCAAAACAAAAAAAAATCTTAATAACTTTTAATTAATTAAATTAGATCAATCAAACAACTCAATTTATTACAGTTTTTCTATTAAAACTATTTATTACAAGAACTCTTGGTTCGATAAACGAGATTAAAAGAAATATAAGATTCATTATGTTTCTGGATAACAATCAATAGTTTGAAAATCACTCATATTTTCGTTTCATATTTCTTGCAAAAATATATTATCTATCCTATTCAATTATGTTATATACTGACCACCATTTACTTCTATCTTTACTCTTAGTTGGGCAACTTGTATAGTATACATAATGATCTAGTGTTGCTAATATGAATGATTTATAACTCATAAGTTTAAATATATATTTAAATTGAATTAGACCATGATGATCAACATTTAATCCTCATCTAAAACTATCATTCCAATCATATTTAAATAGTATACATATCCAAAATATTTAAAAAACACCTCCTCCTCTTCCTCCTCCTCGTCCTCCTCCTTTGCTAATGTCATTGGTCGCTTACCCCGGCGATCTGCTAAACTCTTTGTCATGCGTGTTGTGAAATTTTCAACCCTTTGCTGGTCTTGCATCATCTGCTCACACAACTAACAGAGCTCTTCATTCATGACAGTCACTTGTCTGGCAAGAGTATCTTGGTTTGGCTATGAAGAACATGGAAGATCTCATCCTCGAAGGCTATGCCCTTCACACAGAGGCCATAGACCCTCCCCTACTTCTTTCCTGCCTCTTGTGTCGATAGCTCGAACTAGGACCGTGTAGTGGTAGAATGACTACCACTATTATTGCAAAAGTCTGGGCGTCGATGGGTTCAGACATGTAGCTCCGCAACGGAGAGCTCACGGCTCAACTTCTTGGCCTGTGTAGGGTAGGAGATTGGTTAGCACCACATAATTATATCAAAAATTGAATTTTTAAATAATCTTAAGAATCTTACCAACCCCATGTAGTGCTCCATATGGGGGATTGATCCTATAATATAGAGCTCAGCTCCCCTAGTCCCGTCTCATGTCTGGTCCACCCGAATCGTCTATCTCGTCATCCAATATTTGACAGAGGCCCATACTGCAGTCAATCAACTCCAAAGCACCACAGCGATCCAGGGGAGCCACTCGCCCATCCAACAGGTTGTGGTGACATTAAAAATTTTTAGCAAATTTACATTGGCCAAATTAGACACAGATCAAACGTAAATTCGACAATATTTGAGGATTATAATTGGATTTATGTCAGATTTACATTTTGATTTTCTTCGCAGGTAATTTGAGGGTCGGTAATGTTAATTCTATCAATTTTGCATTGAAATATTCCGACACAAATAATTGGCATCATTTTTTTGCGTTGTCGCAACGTCGGTCAACACGTGCATCAAATTCTGCATCTAAAAATATCATAAGATAAAAAATATCGTCTAATTACCCTCGAATTTGTGTTGGATTTTATTGATGAACGATGCATCGAATTTTCTGACCCAAAATGACACAACTCCGACACAGAACTTTAAAATAGAAAATAAAATTCAATATCTCAATTATAATTTTATAACATGCATACAACATATAATTCACATCACAACAACATTAGATCCAGCCATATCACATATCAAATCTCTGAAAAATCTCCTCAGTGAAAAAGAAGATACTTTCACAATTCTAATTTATCAAAAATTTACAGCTACACCCTCAATTTAAGTTCAAACATTTCAGAAATTAAAAATACATAAAAACTCCTTCTAATCCTCCTACATTAATCACTATTCGCTCGCCCCGGTGATCTTTTATAAGCTCCATCAAGCGTGTTATATTCCACTCAATTCTCTGTTGGCATTCATGCGTATGGTGAATCTCCTCATTCATAACAGCGACATGCTTGGAAAGCTCTACAGTATTCGGGTGTGACGAGCTCGTGCCAGCCATAGAAGCGCTGAAGATCTCAACCTTCTTCTTCCCTGTCGTCTGCGTCCATAACTCAAACTTAGACTGCGTAGTGGTAGACTGACTGCCACTACTGTTGGCAGTGCTCGGGGTCTAAGGGGCCAACTGCCTCTCCCAGAGTTGCTCCCACTCTTACCAAATAAAAACCAATTATAAATCATCATTTTAAACATTAAGAGTAAAAAAAATTGTAGAAAATTCAATTTTTAGTTACTTTTACTCATAAGATGGGTAGTTGAATATGTATGGAAGAAAGTTCACGTGTGGCAAAAACAGCAGGAGGGAAAGTAGCAACAGATGTGGAAGAAGACATGCTCTTCTTCCTACTCTTCTAAGTATTCGCTATAGTCTGAAGAACTTGCGGTCGCTGAAATGCTGATCACCAACACCACATGTGGTCATCTGTAGTTGGACTAATTTAGGAGCAGTATACGCAAGTAAAAGAAGGAATGTGCAAAATCTAAACAGGAAACATATCGTAAATATGTCTAAAACAAAAATTCAAAAATAGGATAAGTATGACATAGACAACAAAAACAAGTAAAAAGTTCACTTCTTACCTTTGCTAGTGTCACTAGTCCATGAGTATATTACAAAAAGCTTAATATTTTTGTGTAGTGTCAAATGAATATATTACAAGGGTCACTTGGGGATTCATATTTGTTATTACTTAGAATTTCATAGCGATTATGGTTGGTTTGTTGCAAGAAGCATTAGAATATGCAATTTTAAGGATATTATTTTGAACAATTTTTTTTTACCATGGTGAAGAAAATAGATTCCTTTTATATCACAATCAATTCAAACAAGTCATAATGCATTTATTGCTTTACTTCAACCAACCAACTTGAATTCCACTAATCAGTAAATACATACCCAACCCATAAACATCAATTTATACATAAACATACCACATTACTTATACATTTAATTCATACATGTCACTCAATTTATATGTTTATATAAACCTAACACCTAAACTTCAATATTTACATGCATACCATTGAACTCATATTTATAAGCATGCATAGCTAACCCCAAAACTTCAATTTATACTTATTTACCACATTACATATGCATATAACTCAAATATCATGTATGTACAAACCTAACACCTAACTGCAATATTTACATCCGTATTATTGAACTCTTATGTATATATATGTCTAACACCAAAACTTTAATCTAAACATAAATATCACATAACCTATGCCAAAACTAATATACATATCACTAAATTCTTATGCATGTATAAACTTCAATTTATACATGCACGGCACATTACCTAAGCCAAAAGGCCCATTTCACTTTTCAAAAAATAAAATAAAAAAGATTGGCAGAAATAGAATCACATTCATCAATGTTTTCTAATTGGAGCGGAGTGAAAGGATGAGAAATACGGGAGTCTGTAAGATGTCCCGTCGACACCTTCCCAACTAACTATAATGATGACTGTATCGTGATGGCTCATTCGGGATGATGATGGTTTCGAGAGAAACAGTGAGGGAGAGCAAAGGTTTCGAGCAAAATGGAGGACGGGAGAGCGTGAAGAGAAGAAATGAAATTTAGGCTCGCGGGTTGAGTAAAATGGATCATCTACATTGGATTTCTGTCAAATTTGCGTCGGACTACTTCAACGCAAACAAACAAATTATTGTAGATAGAGAATGGAATTGAAAGAAAAATTTGCTTGAAATGTAAATTATAAAATGTGACTTAAAGAAAAATAATAATATTTTTTTCATCTAAACAGTAATATTCTTAAAGTATTTTGTTTGGGATCCCAATTATCAAATTCACATCAAAGTGGTTCACTCAACCCCCATTGAAGGAATTGAACGCTTCATCAAACTTGGTTGTTAGGTAATGCCGCATGCACAAAGGAAAATAAATATTTTACTTTTACTATCTTTATGGTTTATTATATTTTAACATCATTATTATTTCATAAGATATAAACTTCTAGCTAATCTTCTCTCGTTCGATGCCACATTTTCTTGTAACAAACACCAAAGTCTACTTCAAATTAGGTGAAGTGCGTATTCATTGAATGTCTAGTGTTATGAACGGAAAAAAATATTATGTATCATTGTCTGCACGTTCGGATAACTAATCGTGAGGAGGTCACGCACACTGAATGTGAATTTGAGGTGTCGTGATCTCCGTGAGACGGTGCACAATATGAACATCGCACGTAATATTCTTCATATCAACACAGCCCAATCACCATAAATTCTCGAGTTCCCACAAGATAGTTGGAGATGCGAATTTGACTATGTAATGATTTTTAATATGCCGAGACAATTCCGAAACCAATTTGTTAAAAAGTTTTTGGAGAACATTTTTATAGATGTGCGTACATATTCAATTTGTTGCTGATCCACAAAATTAAATAATGATATAACATAATATTTTATATAAAAATTTTTAATAGTGTTAAATCTAATTTTGTCTGGTAGATACTGCACCAAGGAAAGAGCACTCAGGATTGAGATAAAGAAAAGAGAGGGTGTATAATGGAGAGTCTGAAAATGAGGTTAGGTTTGTACTGTTCTGCTTTATTGTTGTATGGTAGTGATGCTCTTGCGTAGATCTGACCCACATTTATGTATGATGATGTGTACTGATTAAATGATAGAAACAATATTATAATAAATATATAATGAAGTTTTATATTGAGACATATCTTATGGTGTATGCAGAGCTATAATGTCATGTGTGGCATAAATAATCCTATATGTGACGCAATTGGTGTTTGATTGATGAGATAATTCAATGAGTCAGTAGAGTGTCGAATGAGTTGTGGATAGAGCCCAAACTAATCATTGGGCAAGTTCATGGTCCTATGATCTGGTGACTTTGCTGAAAGATTGCATCAGATTGGCTTGCAAGATTGATCGAAAGCCAGCTTTCCACAGCCATGGGTGGCTTGAGCGGGCTATATGATTCACATCTTGCCTTCTGAGAGTTCAAGTAGATTATTGAGATCATTTGTTTCTACCTTTGGGTGGTTGGAGGCTCTAAAATAGTATGGTCACCAGAAAGTTGTGGCTAGATTTGGGGCCTCTTTTGGCAGAGCCAAGGAGGAAACCACAGCCTTTGGTCAGCCTATACTTATTTTGGTTAAGGCATAGTAAGCTAAGGTGCTTGGGTTAACTCATTTGGTGAGTCTGTAAGCACCTGAACTAGCCTGACTAGTTAGGATTGGTTCAGGGCAACTCACAGTGTCCCTTATTATGTTCAATTTGGGTCACAACATATTTAGTTTAAGTATCATACGGAAAAGGGAAGGTCTCAGAAGATCCCTGGGGTAAATTGATTGGCCTTTGGTTAACCAATTTGATATTGGAGGGCAAGATCACGAAAGAAAAAAAAAATTATATTTAATTTTAATGTGAATCAATCTATTTGGCAAATAAAATCATAATATCTGAAAAAAATGCTTAGAATAGCTAAATAAAATATATAAAATGATGACAAAATTGTTACTTGATAAATCAATCTCATTGTATATCAGATGATGTTTTTCTCCCTCCTAACTTGCAAATTACTTCATATGTTTTGTAGGTTTTTCATATGATGGATAGTTCCTTAGCTCTCTCAATTTAAGTAGTACATTTAAAATAAAATCATAAATGAATGTGCATCGAGATTGTGAATGGGATCAACTATTTCAATTAATTCCAATTAGCAAATTTTGATCTATAGGTTTTCAATTAAGACGTCAAATCCCCATCAACATACTTATGGGCCCCAATTTATTATAATTATTTCATATTGAGAATTCATATGAGGTATAGATCTGTTCAAACACGCACCTTACGTACACTTATCTTTAGAAGTTACTTAGATCTTCTTAGGATCAAACTCAACTTAAATTTAGCAAATTCTATAAATTCATATTTAATAAAACTAGAGAAGATTGAAGTAAAAAAAAAAAAAAATTTGTTTGACATTATAATTATTAAATATTTCTAAAACCTAATAAATTCTCCTACTATTAGTCTAGACATACTTTTTGTGAGAGTGAGGAGTCTTTAAAGCCACTAAATTCTATGAATAGTAATTTATCAATCTTATATCTACATAATAATAAGAATGAGACAAAATTTATCAAAATAGTAAGATATAAAATTATAAATTCATTTGTTAAGATCTAAGCTAAATCTTATCCAAATCCTACCTAAAGTAAAGTTCAAATAAGTCCTTAATTAGCCCAATTATATTTCAAAAAAAAAAAATTATGTGTCATCCAAACATAAATCTTAATAAAATTAAAAAGTAGATGGTGACAATTCACCCAAATAATATATAAAACTATTATCATAAGAATGAAATGGGAATGGGTCCTCAGATTTCATCATATTTTCTCAATAGGAATACAATATTATGATATCATTGAGTCATGACAAGTCTCTGGATTACTCTACTAATTAAATCACATAAAATTGTTCAGAAAGTGATGAAAGACAGAGACGGCAAATAAAGGTGAAGCGTACCTGCCCCTCCTGGTGTGCATAAGTGCCACGTGGGTGAATGTGATGGAGTTTATGGTGGGCACTAATTATGATTAATTAACATATTAGCTGGGGGGAGCTGTCCTTGGCTAGAACCAGTAATGATGCCGTCGCTTTCAGGATTATGCCTTACTTCGGGCTGCTGGTTGAGATAAGGTTTGGAGAGGAAGGATTTAGTCCGGATGGGGGAAGTGTAAGGCATCAGTTGATTGCGTGCCAAATTGAGGGACGATTTAATTGGGTTATGAGACGATGATGCTCGCGCTTTCATTGATGCTATATTAAGTTGTGTGTGTGTTTAAACGATTCCTTTTTTTTCATTAAATTATTTTGATTTATTGAGAAATAATGCATGTTACAAAAACTATAATTGTATGTCGGGAATTCATCAACGTGAATCTCGGAGAATTTTAAGGGACTAAAAAATAAAAGTATGTTTAAAAAAGGCCCACCGAAGGAAGATCGGGAGCCGCGTCAATAGAAAATTAAATAAGTTGATTGACCAACTACAGCTCTCTTGGAGCAAGATTAGGAGCTGACCGAAGTAAGGTGGAGAGAGTTCGAGATCATAGCACAATGAACCGAGAGAAGACACCGACTTAATTCTTATCCCAATATGGTCAATCACTTAACAAGAGCCTTCGAGACCCTTCTGAGGCTTTGAGGTTCTCATCACTGAGTGCTTCGTGAACACTCCAGGCGAATCTTTTGTCAAGGGGGTAGATTGTTGGTCGGATTACGGTATTTTACTATAAGAAAAATTAGTCTATTTTGGTAGATAAATCGTCGGGAAAATTTTTTTTTTTCTATTGATAAAATGATTTTCTAGTCATCCAAGAATACAATCCCAATGGAATTTCTTCGGTTAAAAATGTATTTCAACGAGCTAAACTCTGCCAAAAAATAATTTACAGAGGCTTGCCATCTGATTAACCAATCGCTGAATTTCTGAACGATTACCTGCAAATATGTCCATTGGTAACTTTATAGATTGCAAGAAATATAAGACGTAATAGTTGTTCGACATTTTGGCATACATTGACGGTTGGTATTCATCTTATCGACAAACCGACTGAGAAGTTTGTTGATATTTCTAAAATCGGCAAAAAAAACAATGTAAGTCTATGGAAAACCTATTTCAGAATAGAAATATAACACCTTGCCTAATAGAATTTCTACACATTCAATCATAAAACAAAACACAATATTACTATACTCATATGATTTTAGAATAATGTGCAACCATATAAAAACACACATAAATCACATAAAAACAACCACAATGGATTACAACATAATAAATAAAATATACGGTACATAAGTGTCTCAAGGGAAAATGTATAGATAAACTGCAGTGATGCATGATACGACCCTAGTGCTACACACTAATGCAAGTCAAGTCCCCGCCAACAGCGCCAAAAACTTGACTCAACCCGCAATTATACAGTAATTTAGCTTCCAAAAGATGACAAAAAGTTGACCCAATTTATATTTAGCGACTAGTGTGCAAAATCAAAATGTTATAAAACTCAGAAAATAGTTTACACAGCAAGGGCACTACGCAAGTATACGTATCGTTTCAAGTAATATAGGATTTTCTTTAAAGACCCCAGTATCGATCCCAAAGAGAAGCGATGTAAGAAATTTTTTAGGCTAATTCTAATCTACTACTATCAAGTCTTAGTTTGGAATGTCGATTAAAGATATTTTTCTAGTAACTATTCCTAAATGAAAATCTTAAATATAAAGATAACTTATTTGTATAAATTGGTTTGGAGAGATTTGAGATGTTAAAAACTATCCTTCTCGTGCAATTACCTAGATAATGTATAAGAAGGAAATGCTTAAAATTTAATGTAGTCAGTGACAAATAGAAGCATATATATTCTTCACCCCCTCTCGGTGCTAGCAAAGAACAATAGCTAACCTTATGTTTGATGCAGCCTGTGTAATAGTGTTGAGTAGATTCTAGTCTCTCACTTCCAGTTTACTCATTGTGCCCTCTCTATAGAACCTATTATGGAGCCTTAGATCCAAATTCAAGATCAAATTGATAAAAGAATCTATCATGTCACCATAGAAACAGCAATTTTAAGCCTATCAAGGCTTATCTCCCTATCTATTTGCACTTTCACTCAGACGATCACAACAATCTCTTTCCAAAGTTAAGTGTGGTACTCACTAATTGGTGAAATTATAGCTCTTCCGGGTCATTATGTTTTGTCATAGATTTTAACATCACAAATTACTTGTTGGCAAAGTAAATTAAGAACCGATGAAAATATCATCACATTAATGAAATAAAAGAATATCTAAGTAAATCTAAATTTCTAAACATGCATCTATTCAATTGCAAAAGAAAAGTAAATTGAAGATAATGACATAAACAGTAAAAGAATTGATAGAATTATGTAATAAATTATGTGCCAACAAGGAACGTATGTCTACCTACCATGTTCCGAGTGTATAGGTATGCTTAGTATTTTATTAGTTTTATGCAACTATCTGTCACCTAGAAGCATCTAATAGAAATAGATCATTAAATTTTATTTCCTTCAAAGTTGCATTGTCGTCTAAACTATTTTACTAGTCAACCTGTCAATATGAGTGCACTCAAATTGCAAGACCGCTGCTCTCACAAGTCTTAGTTTCACTTGCAACAAATTTTAACATAACTTATTGCCACTTAAGTTATATCAATGAAGTAAAGGAGATATTACTCATCAGATGAAAATAAAATAATTCTATCATAAAACAAATTTTCCTATGCGTACCACTACTTTATAAAGAAAAGAGTAAAGAAAACTATTTACAAAACATGGATAAAACACGACAGAAAACTTTGTTTAAATCAAATAAAATTCACCAAAAATTGTTCACAACAATTACAAGATAATAAAGATCACAATACTTAGTTTTTTCTCTTCGAAAGAAAGATGAAAAATCTCTCTAATAAACTATTCTGCCAATCCATGCTCCTCTAATACTTCTTTACTCATATCTCTTAAAATTCCTCACCAATCTCTCTAGAAAATGGAGAAATCTACATATCCATCAACTTACGCCAAACTCTCTCTAAAATGCTTCTAAAACTCCTCCTAATTCCTTCCTAATTACTTATCATGAGAGGTATCAAGCCCATCTTTTTAAAGAAACATGAAACATCTCTTTTTTCAAGGGACACACATCTTCACTTCAAAAGACATACCTCTTCAGTCTAAGAGACACATCTTTCATCCAGAACTCTTTCTAAGTATCTATGTTTATTGAATCATTCCTTGGGGCGTGCAAGTTACCTGAAATCTTCCAAAACATCCCAGAATGGCTCGAAGTCACCCAAAAGCTGTCCAAAAATAGTCTTGGGCGCTATGGCGCGAGAATCGGCGCTATAGCATTTGTTTCTAGTCGTGGCTGGCTCAATAGCACCAGTTTGGGCGCTACAGTACCACCCTGTGGGCAACACACCTGTTTTTCTCTATTTTGGCTCTATTTCACCCTGTTTCAGCTCTGGTTTGCTCCAAGTGATATACCTGCAAAATAAACATGAAAATAACTTTTATTTAAAGTGTAAAGTCATTCAAAAAAATGTGATAAATTTAAAGGAGATTAAACATAGAAAGACATCAAAATACGTCGAATCAGAGTTTTCTTCCATGCTCGATTTGGCTCCAAATTCAATCGTTTTTGCTCCATTTTCTCCAAAAATTAATTTCTTGTACCTAGAACCAAAAACATGTAAAATACATTCCTTTAAAGTGCAATATCATAAAAAAATGTGCATAAAATGAATATTAAGTGTATATTAAAAATTAGTTATTTTCAAAATTAAAGGTACTTTAGTTTGAAAGTTTTATTTTATGGAAATATCATAAGTGATTACACTTATTTTTCATAGAATGTATATCTCTTCTATAAATGAACATAAATATACATCAATTTTTTTTCATATAGGTTTTACATAACTAATATGATCAATGTGAGAAACTTGAAGGGGGTAGTCGTGTATATCTCAAGTGGAAGATTATATAAAGTAATTATAACAAACCAGTATGAGTAGCTAGGGTATAACCATCTAACTATTGTGTGAAACCTTTGGCATAATGTTACATGGCTCTGGTATACATTCACGATAAGTATGTTCAAAATGTTTTTATGCTTATCTATTTTTTAGATGAATTGAACAAATAATTTTGTCTGATATATCATGATGACATCTTATATGTGAACTAGTAGTCATAAAGGAAAATAGTTTTTGAAGAAATGGAATGAATGAAAAATAGAAGAGACACTAGTGGGGAACATCTTTATGTCTATTAATTTTGTTATGATTTGAATTTTAGAGTCTCACAAAATTTATAATGAGTATCCATTGCATCAGTCTTATAAAGCAACATACAACTATTAGCATAGTAATCTTTCTTCTTTGACATCGAACTTAATTTGGATACAAACTCCTTGGCTTTATGTAGATCCAATACACTAAATTTTTCCTTGGATCTATCTCTTTTAGCAATCATAAAATTTGATTAAGGCACTCTCAAGATAAGTTATATTCTATTTTAATATTGAATATTCCAAGAGCCACAAATAAATTAGAATGTGTTATATAATATTCCCACAGTAATCTTGTGTGACATTCAGTAGTTCATAGAACATCTGAGCTTCTTTGTTTGGTGGCTCATTCTCCACTTAATCAACAATTGAGCTCTTATTACATCAAATATCATTTCTTCAGATCTATTTGAATCATACTCGGTTAAAATAGCAGAGCACGTTGAAAAATCAACTTAAGAATAAATATTTGGCTTATACTTGTAATGTAAAGTCTAAAACTAATAACTTGGTTGAAATCCCTAAAAGTAAAAGGGGAAATCTAACTTCATTTGGTGTCAAAAATCCATGATTCTTACGTTTCGCAAATGACATCAAAATTTATTCTCTGAAAGGTAAGTCGAAAATTGAGATGTCGTTTCTAAGAAAGACTCAACACCATTTAAAACATCATCAGTTAATTCTTTTCTACCAAGATGCAATTATTGTTCATCAAAGATCTTACAAAGTCGATATCCATTGAGAGTTTGATAATAAACTCATCAAGCTGAGCTAAAATAACTAATGAAATCACTGCTCTTTACCTATTAAATTGAGTGGTATCTAATGTGAAATGAAACCCTAAACTCTGGATATATAAATATATTAAAGTTGGGTGGTATGTAGCAAAATGTCCCATTTATATCCACACCATTCAATCATTATATATATTTACACATCCTACACCCTAACTTCTATAATTTTATACATAATATATATACCATATTATAATGCAAAATTCAAAGCATAAAAGTAAACTAGAAAACACATGAAACTAACAAAAACAATATTATATATATGTAAATATTTAGGAATTGAGGGGTGTGTATGTAAACCTTCACAAAATAACTGGCAGGTGCATACATACCACACAATTGTTATATATTTATGTATCAATCTCATAAACTTACATATTTACAAATAAACCTAAAAACTAAATGACTTCCTCAAAACAATTGTGACATAAAAATAATATTTGTAATTTCATCTTTTCCATTTAAGGAGGAGCAAATATATGTATTTTTAGTTGCATAATAGATTACTTGGACAAAATTAGATCCCATAATTTTATATATTGTTAGGATTTTTGTGTAAAAAACCTTATTGTTCTTTACCTTTTTATCTATGTGTGTGTTGAAAAATTATACTGCTCTATGTCCTACTAATTCATAATATGAGTATGTCTCTTAGAATAAAAAAAAAAAAAAAGCTTTAATGGACAAATTTATAAAGCCTTTAAAATTGCTAAACTTTAAAGGAATATTCTTAATGTCTTCTTTTCGAAAAATTATTACATCAGAACTCCACACGTAGAGCTACGTGCGAAGTTCAATGAAATCACGCCACACACGTGAAAGTGAGAAAAAAAAACGACCCGGTAACACAGGGAAATATTCCTCCCGTGTTATTCAGGTGTTATTGTGTGTTATTCAAGTGTTATTGATATGTTATTGTGTTATTATAACACCATAAATATTCTCAGAACACAATAACACATGAATAACATGCAATGACAGCTAAATAACGCGCAGGGAATATTCCCCCGTGTTACCTGTATTGCCGGAAATATTCCTCTGTGGCATGATTTTATTGAAGTCCGCACGTAACTTTACGTGCAGAGTCCTAAAGTAATGTTTTTTTTTCCTTTTTTTCTATGATGTCTATCATTTCCAAATTTCTCCTATTTCTTTAACCTACGTCTATGCAAATTAGTTTACTATTCTGATTCATAGGTCGATGAATTGCAAACCTCTTATGAATAGAATAAAGTCCTCGTTCAAAACTGTACCTATTTTTCCACGATAATTTTCTCAATCATTTAACGCATGGGACAAGAAACTTTGTGGAAATTTATAAGAATATTTATTGACGCTTCGCATTCACCACAGTCTTTGACGTGCCCGCTTGGTTTACTTGATGATTAAGTGAAGACAAATATCATACTATTAAGGAAGATTATAAAAGTCTTAGGCATCTAATTATTTAAGAGCAAGAAGCACTGTTCAGTGGTACATTAGTAAAAAAAGCAAATAGTGTAATTGCAGAATTATCCACTTTTTCTTTTTTCATGTTTGCATGATGCAATATGACTTTTCTAGAGTTTCCCTGAGCCAGATTGGCATAGAGGCACACTTAGTTTTTTTTAAGATGTAGATTTTCAAAGCCAAGGAAAGTACTTGATTTAGTCCATTTTGAAATATATATCTATGATGGAATGCCAAATGGTTGTAATGCACATTAAACATTATTCTTTTGGGTTAAAATTTTGTTTAATTATTACTGCATTTGGCTCAATTTTAATCTCTTTTCACTTTATATTCCCGAACAAATGATGTCATCATTAATTATTATGTTACAATGGACTGATTCATATGTTTTTTGTGGCTTTCATTGGTAATGTGCAACCTCCATGACATCTTTAATAAGTTTTAGAACCTATTTTTATTCCTACAAAATAAAATTTGAGCTTGAAAGTTTTAGTAATGGGCCAAGGTTTTGAGATAGGGTTGCAGCTAGGGTTTGCAGGGACAGTGAATCTCTCACTTGGGGAACAGAGGCATAACTCATGAAAGGTTTTCAGTATTTTTACCTATTTTAGTAAAAGTGTTTTGAAATTTGATTTATTTTATGTTTTTTAGTTGCTTTAGGTTTTCTATTTATAGAGTGGAAGGTGCCATCTTAAATATGTCTAAAAAGTTAGGATTGTAGTTTTTCTGAATCAACCATAAGAAAATTGTCAATGTTAATGATAATATGAATGTTTTATTTTGGGCAACTTGCAAAATTTCTTTTTATTTTTTTTTTCAAATGTTTCCACACATCCATCTTATTGTTGTTTTCTCATTACTTTTAAGATATTTTTGTGGTGGAAAGCTACTTTTGAGGACCAGGTCTGCTAAGATATGGTAGTTATAAGAAAAACTGATGACTTGTTTTCTTTTAAAAGAAAATATTTATAAAATTTTGCAACAACATTCAATGATATTGATTAATTGTAATATTAATGGTTACAAAATCGATGTGATAGTTACCATATCAATGGTAATAATCGATTTTTTCAAAAATTAAAATTTTCTTGAAATATATTTATGACTACTTTTTTAATATATATATATATATATATATATATATATATATATATATATATATAGCAACCCCAAATAGACGCATAGTTTTTAATTGATAACATTTTCAGTTTAAATGAGATTTAAAATTTAAAACAGAATTAAATCATTAAAATAAGTTTCTTTTAATAAACTGCATAACCTTTATTTCATATTTTTAAAATACACAAATTCTAGTTACTTTTGCACCATTCTTATGTACGTTTAAGGCCTTAATACGGGCAACTGATACTAATAAATAAAATATTAATGCCTGCTTATAGAGCTCCTACAATTATGAAAAAAGCTTATTAATATATGTTGGGACCCCAAAAAGTTCTTTCTAATGGAGCAGAGCAATTTCGTTCGATACATTTCAAAGGATTGAATCAAGACTTTAAATAATTAGAAAAATTAAATCATGATCCAAAGTAGCTTGAAAAGCCCGAAAAACTTGGCAAAATGACCGCTATGTAATGATAATTTCACCCACAAAAAAACAACAATGTTAAACTCAAATGAACATGAAGATGTTGAACAAAAATAGGCCAATTTGAATCAAATTGGCATGGACAAGCCTAAATTGGACCTATCAGCTAACTTAATTACTCTAGCATGGCCTTGCTAAGTGATGCATGCTAGAAAATTCGCGGCGGTAGAGTAATGGTCTTAGTGGTGCACGGGGATTTAACATACACTCAAATGAAAAGAAAACAAAATGTGATGACACCAGAAGTTTTTACGTGGAAAAACCGTAAAAAAAAACCATGAGATCTGGCTCAATTATAAAAATTCACTATAAGTTAATAATGTCCCACATACGGGAAAGGGTTACTAGATTTTCCAAGTTGCAACTTCGACTGACGTCGTCTGGTCAGCAGTGATCGGTGGTGATCAACAGAGTTCGGTGTTGGTCGCTGACAGTCGGTGCTATTCGACGGCGATCGACGATGACATGAATGATGTTGGACTAGAGGTCCATCTCCTCAAGTTCTCTCACCAGCCTCCCCCTCATGTGAGGGGTGGGGCTTTATTTACTATGTTCTAGGTGCAATTACTGCAAAATATGAACCATTTTGATTGGACGGTTCAGAGAGTTTCCCTCGATCAGATGGTGTTTGATGGAAATTTAAGTGCCTTAATGATGTCGGAATTGAGCAATTTTAGGCTCGTTGGATTTGACTTGTCGAGACGCTCAATTCGGCTATAAACTCGCTAAAGTCAACATCTGTTTGACCTTCCAAATATGTCCAGAAATCTTCCAAAAGTGGTTTAATGAATTGATCTGGGCTTGATCTAACTCGGATTGGACTAAATTTGATATCATTAGGTTCGTCTCATCGAGTCAGTCAATTTGATTATAAGTTTGCTGAAATCGGAGCTCTGGATGACTTTTTATCAAAATTTTAATATTACTTGCTCAAAATATTGTCTCGAGATTCGTTTCAGACGGTTGGTGGTGTATCACTAACATAAAAATGAAAGGTTATAGGCCATTCGTTCCCTACAAAAAAAGAGAGGGGAAACAAGAATATTGAAATGAGCCACCATGGAGAGTGAATTCAATGGCTCGTGAATTTTCTAAGAGTGACAAAATTTTCGTTTAAAAAAGGCTAAATACCTATTTTGAAATCATGGTGGACTAAATTTAAGTAATGAATCATGTGAAGGTTATTTAAATATCTACGACCATTCAAAATTTGATCTATCACCAATGCACTCATAACATCAAGATATAGCTTATATGATAAGTTTGACATCTATAGTATTATTGGTGCTATAGTTAATATACCATCGATCACGAGTTGGCTAAGTCAACCTCAATACTAATAAGCTAGCAAGTTCAGCCCATGCATGGTTAACGTCATTCAATCACATTTTTATCATCAAATGACATAATCTACATTATTTATATATTCCAGGTTATTTTAAATGAGAACTAGATCGCCCATCTTAAGAAAATAAAAAAAAAAGACAAAGTTAACCTAAAACTTTTGGTAATAGAATTTTTGTAGGATTAGAGAAGTATAAATAAAAGAATACTATATAGGGTTGCAATTGATTATTAAGAATTGCTAAGATCATAGAAGACTAGATCATTAAGACTTTTTTGCAATGGGTTGTCATCGATATAAGATGTTTTGCCTAAGACTATAAAGTGTAGATTTCTTGTGAAATCCTACACTTTTCATTAGCACAATAAAATTTTACCAAGTTTAGAGGAGACAAGATTCCTCAAGTAATCCAGCAAGAAACTACTATCGATCTAATATGATTTTCCCAAGACTAGACCAACCTAAATCCTTGAAAAATCTTTCGAAAAATATTATGAATTTGTTTTTTTTTTATGTGGAGCTCAAAGTCTTTGAAATATCTGAGTGTTAATAATCATAGTAAAAATTTTCAAAGTTTGGAAAACCTGATAACTCTTGAAAATTTTATTAGTAGATTTTTTCTAATACTAAAATATTTAAAAGTTTACTGAGACAATCTATCGAATGCTTAAAAAGTTATTATACGTTGATATCATTGCATCAATACATATATTACAGCCTAAATAAAACCATAACTATCTCCAACTTGGTGCACCACAAGTATGGTTATGTCGCAAGTATCATCTTTTTAAAATCTAAATTTTAATTTTACTTATGCCATCATTCCTCCAAAGCCTTTATTATTATATAGATGTGTATTGTATCCGAATTCGCACTATAATCACACATACACTGCAACCTTCTTCTAGATGATCTATACTACAACTTAACAAGTACCACATCTACTTCTCTCATAGTGTGTTGCATCCATTATTTATAATTTTAATATTATTGGAGACTTAAATAAGAGTATCTCCAAACTACCTCCATGTACACCACAACTCTAGCCATAACGCTCATTCATAATTCTTTTAACCATCATATGGGGGCTTGCAAAAGAGCTTTCTAGTTCCCCATTCCTGATTACTAATTGGCATTAGGCATCGAAGTCCTCCCAATTATATGCTGGTGGATCAGTATGACAAAGATTTTTCTTTTAATCAATTAAAATTTGATTGGGCATGCCTTATGAATTTCCCTTTCTAGCATTTTTTAATTAAGAAAAAAATATTTCCCATGTTCTATGTATATGACTATTCATATATTTGAGTTCTAAAATAACAAGATAATCTATAGATTAATCCCTATATATCTCCCCATCTTGAATTCCAAAACAAAATAGTATATAGTAGTCCAATGGAGCCAAGTAAGCCTCATAATTAGTGGGAGGACTTTTCCTTTGAGCTGAACTTAAGAATCCATTTTATTTTGAACCAAAGAAAAAACAAAATATAAATATAATTCATTTCAAAAGATATCTCTTTTTCTGTAGGAATTGTATACTGTAGTATAAACTAAGTAGGCATATGAGTTGGCAATGTTTGGTATTTTGTGTGGAAGTGTTTAGTTATGCGACTCTATGACTTGCTATTTTGTCTATTAGCGAACGTTTTCAAATTTGGATCTTTGAAGTCGAAATATTATTTTGCTGTTTATGCAGTTATGATATATCTGTATTAATTTGTAATATTTGATTTTTATCTGTAGTATTTCTCAAATTTATGTTGACTTTTCTTGCCCAGATTGTTCATGCCAGTAAACTATACACAAGCTTAAAAAAAAACATAGCTATACAATTTTTTACAAACCAAAACAATAGAATCTAAGTGTATACACCAGAAATACCATCACGATGGTCAAAGCTACTGACGGTCCAAATAACGGTCGAAGAATCGAAGCATCTGATCCATCAATGACTAATCGCATGATTATGATCTGCTGACATGCTATGACAAAGGGTTCAGCCATTGAGTCATGACTGCAGCCTCAACAGCTCGAAGTGCTACAAGAGCACCAGGCCGCAGTTGGTCGATTGACCCATGGCGATCGAGATCTTCATACAATTGAGTGTCTGACCGACACGCACTTCAAAAGACGTAATATTTAGTCAGCAGGTCATCCAAGCTCAGACAACTCGGCCCAGCCAATTACCGTCATGTTAAAAATTCAAATTGTAATACGGATAAAATATAAAATTCATATAATTTATTAGTGCATTAAGCATATTGAGAACGTTTTTCATAATTGTTCCCATCTTTCTATAATCATATAAAATACACCTCTATAAATAGGAGACAAAATACAAATAAAGGGGACAAACTCGCTCCCCCCTCCGAATTCTCTCTACAGCCGATTCTTGTCCCACTCTACTCTCTTTCTTTCCTTCACTCGGTTCTACCTCCCGATGCGTGTTCACAAAAGACAAACTATGATCTAATACTAGCGAATCAAACAAATCCAAAATAAGACCAACGATAGAGAAAACGTGAATTAATTAATAATGACAGCAAATAATGATTCATAAAACTTTTGGTGTTCATAAATGGGGGCCATAGTAATCTCATCATAAAAATCTGGACTCCATTAAAGGCCACGAAACTCCAAATTCTCAATTATAGGCATGCAGTCATTTCATCTCACTGCTTTTTAATTTATTTGAGAAAGTTAGCACTAGTAGTTGAATTGCTTCTATCACTTTCCTAGACTGATGGGGTCTACTTTAATTTGTATCTACATGCACGTACGACATCGCCAACAGGAAACATAACTTCACACATATATCTCTAATGTTATTGATCGGTCCCTCCCATCGCACATGTTTTAGTAAAAAGACCTTGTTTCCAGCCATCATGACTAGATAGTAAGTACTGAAAAATGATAGATGGTCAATATAAGTGAAAAGGCTTTATTATTATACATGTATAAAGCTTTCTATGAAATGTGGTTTGAGTTGATTTGCCATAATCTTATAGTGATTTCTAAACATATTAGTGCCACATTGATATCAAAATTTAACAATGTTATTCTTGTAAGATTCATCTCTATTTTGTATATTATTTGATAATTTTAATTTACATTGGAAGAGATTGAATTAAGTCTTTATGATATGGCTCGTGTTCTATGTATTTTAAAACGAAGGGCAAAAACAATATTTTTTAAAAGGAGTAATAGACTTGTTGTGGAGTTGAGATTCATTTAACTACTTCACAAAATTTATTACATGCATAAGAAGCTTTAAAAATTAGATTTAGAAATCAAAAAGAAAGTTTTTTTGGTGGAGGGAAAGCATATTCAACTATAATTGTGGTCGTGATGTTAACATAAATGCTCTTTCAAAGTTGTAGATAAGATTGCCCAGCAAAATTGATACATTAATAGGTGGCTTAAGAAAGGAGTGTTTCAAACGTAATCATACTTATTAGGATGTTAACATTAGCATTGTTTTAAGGAGGAAGTTGAGATCAAGTGATCTTGATTTTATTAGATTTTTCGTATTGAGATAGTATTTTTAAAAATAAGTTTACTAAAAGTAAATTTCATGTAAATCTTAAATGAATTTTATATGTTTATAGTTCAAATATTCTATTACTTTTACTTTTAAAAATTGTGCCAAATTTTACATTTGATATTCCGATAGCTCTTTTGATAAAATATTTATTAATATTAAAACCTACAGATTTAAAAATATTCTTTGTCGCTAAATTTTAAAAAAAATAAATCAAAATTCTAATATATTAAATCAAATTTAAAAAATATTTAATTGTTGCAACAAATATTTGAACATGAACGTTAATCTCTTGTCATGATCATGAACCAAGTAATTTCTCTTCAATCATAATTCTATTATTCAGTGAAGTTATCACACATTTAAGATAAAAAAAGTTTGAAATATAATCCAGTCTTTAACTTTTTCAAATTATTATAAATTATTTAAGACTTTGTTGGGTCATGAATGTGTTAAAATTAAGTTTAATGCATTAGAAAACATGATCCATAGGTGGGCTTGATGGTTAGTCAACCAATGTGCATATGAAATACTCATAATTTGTACTATTTCATGTACTTACTTAAAACAACATGTAGAAATTACTTTTTAAAACTTAATAAAAAAATTAATATTACACTTATAAATAAAAAAAATTAAATCTTAAGAGCTTTTTCTTTCATCTAATAATATAAAATGCCCCATTAGCGTGCCTAGAAAAAATCAAATATTCCCTTCAACGTTTTTTAGTTTTCCACCAAAACGAGCCAAAAAAATTTATCCTATATAAGACATAATTAAGAGCATTGATCAAGGTTCATAATCCCTAAGATATGGTTTCCAATTTCCTTTGTCTATATAGATGATTGTCCTTGTTAAACAAAGTGAATTAAAGGACAAATATCAAAGATTTATAATAACTACCATATGACTCCAATCTTTTCTAAAATAAAGCAATTATTTTTGTTGAACAATTTATATAATGAAATGTTTTTTGAAATGTACAGTCTCAATGATAAATTAAATGTTTTTTGAGACATTTAGATGAGTAATAATATTACACTTATGTATTTTATAACTTTTAGATAAAAAGAGGCCATATTCACTATTTATAATCATGAAGACTTTTTAGTGACAAGCCTATTATTAAATTGACTTCAAGTTTTATGTATTGGTGTGCCTTGTAAGAGTTTTGAATGGAAACCACCTTTGTTACTTGCCATTGTGAACTTTGTAGTGAGGCTCATTCAACATTGAAGATAAATCAAAGCTTCTAAACTAGTGTGTCTTTTAGATATTATTTTTTATTTTAAATTTTATAATTTAACCAAGCTCTTTAAATTATCAATTGTAATTTGTAAAGGATTTGACTATGATAAATATCTAACTAGTTAAGATTATCAAAGATGCTATAATGGGGAGCTTCTTAAAGAATTTAACCGATGGAAAGAGAGGCAAAGAGAAATTCATCACTAATTTGTTTATAATTTGATAATCTTACCTTGTATTGAATGAAATTGGGTTATTTTTTTATTAACATGACACATACATGTTTTGTAAACAAACTGTAAAAATAAGTTTTTTCTTAGTATCAATATTCTTTCAGAGAAATAACTGAGTTTGTTGAATAAGTTACAGCCTTGTCGTATAGCTAACATTCATTTATTAATTTTTCTTATGCAACTCATTACATACATAAGAAGCTTTAAAATCTATCCTTAGAAAGGCCAAAATATGGTGGAGGGAAAGTATTTTTCACCTATATTTGTGCTCGTGATGTTAACATAAATGCCCTTTCAAAGTGTTAGATAGGGTTGCATGCAAATCTTAGTTTACTCCAAAAAAAATTAACACATCAATAATTTGTATAAGGAAGGTGCCTTTCATCTATAATCATGCTTGGGATGTTGACATGAGCATCTTTTTTATTAAGTAGTTAAGGTTACACTCACCAACTAATAGTATCTTACCCAAATTTAAACATATTTCCCATTAAAGAGATACATTTATAGATAACATATAGGAAGGAGTTACTCAACAAAAATCATGATAGAACATCAACATAAATATATTATTATTCTCATGTTAGGATTTCCTACTTTTGTATTGAATCAAAGTAGAAACATTAATGAATGATAAAACAATTATTAAACTATAGTTGTGCTTAATAATTTGATATGAATATCGTTTTAAGTTTATATTCAAACTTTCTTTTAGTCTAGAACTTCTTTTCATAGATGGAAGTAACTTATTGTGTAGTGAAACATTCAAAATAGTATAGAGTGTTTATAAGTATAACATTGAATAAAATTTTCACACCTAAAAAAAAATAAGAGCATCTCATATGAACTTGAGATTTTACATGAAAAAAACTTATAAGAAAAAAAAATTACAATATATGACTTAGTAAAAAAAATCGTTAGTGTGAGTTACAGAATATAAGGGATGCACCTTTTTTATAATTGAAAAGGCTTTACTGTAAAATTATGAGCATAAATTCTGGAAGATAATTTTATGATGAAAATGAGAGAAGTCTTGAGATTTTTAAAGTTTTAATCAATAGACAATGGGTTCTTACTTCAACATTCTTCTAATAAAAGGGGATACCAATGATAAAAATTTTGACATCGACCACAGTAGAGAAGGAAAGTGTCAACTTTGTCATCGATGGTGGGAATCCACCATATTAGCATTAGCAGACAATAATATTATTGTTGATAATGATCATTAGTCTTGTTGGTGATACTGATTATTGAGATTATTGGGATTATTGATAACATCATGAATTAGTTTTAATGACAATGATGAGTGTTTGTATTATTATTGATAATGAAAATATGATTGTTGATGAAGACATGATAACTTTAGTAGTGTTGATGATGAATGCCTGTATTAATATTGATAACAAATGTTAGCCTTGATGGCGATGTTGAGCATCACCATTGTTGACATTAGAGAGCATTGATTTTGTTAGTGATGGCATGTATCAAGGATGTTGAGATAACGAGTATCAGCCTTTGTACCAATAACAAGCTTTCATCTTAGTTTTGAAGGTGAGTTTTGACATTCCTAGCAACAACGGGATTTGATTTTAATGGCGACCCTGAGCGATGGGTTGGGTTCTAGTAGGCATATCACTAGGTTCTATCCATTGGAATTCCCCTTAGGTCATCCTATTGATCTCACAGAATGTTCATTAAACATGATGTATTAATAGTTTTTAAAATAGAACATGATTGTACTTCTTCAACTATAAATCAAAAAACATCCCTAGACAATATATGTAAACATTTAATCATATAATTTTCATAAAATGTTTAATTATCTTAAAATATCATATTGAGCGAACTAGTCACTTGAAAAATGAACACACAAGACAATTAATCATGGAAGTTTTTTTATTTAAACATTTTGATATCTTAAAATTTTTTTAAGTTCTATGAATTATTTTTATCATGAATAAACCCAAATAAATTAATATTACTTTAAAAATTTGATCAAATTAATTTAAAATTATTTTTGAATTACTTTAGATCAGATCCAAAATTTTAAGCTTAAATATTTATTTTTTAATATATATATATATATATATATATATATATATATATATATATATATATAAATGAAAAAGATTACATTTTTGTAAATGATTATAAATACGGCAAGAAGCCCGAGCGATTAAAGTACAAGCGGGCAAAACTCACCGTGGCAGAACGTCCGACGAGTGCTGTGGGTCCCGAACGAACTCCCGAAAGCGACCACTTCCATCTCATTGGCTGTTATCTTGACCTTCCCTGCAGCTAAGCTAAAGTGTGGCCCCCACACCTTTTACAGGTGGGGTGACGCACTCAACCTCAACCGCGACGTCCGCGCATGATTGATCGCCGGTGGACCCCACCCTCACCGAATCCTCCTCGGCCCGACCGCTCCGTCACTCGCCGGTCATCGGTAGGCGCCATCAATTCTCCTCCATCTCCTGCATCGAACGTTGTACTCATTTACGGTCCTTCTAGTTTCGTCGGCAAAAAACACGAATCTGAATGTACAGTTGTCGAACTAGTAGGAGCGACGCTAAGGGTTGGATTGCGAAGTGGCTTACGATAGCCGGCACGTGGGAGTACACGAGACAGCGGAATCTGACGGGGGCCGTAACGAAATCGTGTGGTGGGGCCCGTTGTGGGCTACGTGTCGCCGACACAGCTCCTAGAGCTTCCGTGAGTGTTTTTTATTTATTTTCTTTTTTCTTTAAACAATTCTGTAAATTGCAGAGAAGTTTCTTTAAATCTAAACAACATTTTGGTTCTTATCTTTAAAAATTAAAATATTATTTTCATACATGCAATATAACGTGTAAAATTTAAAATATGTTGCCAGAGAATAATGATATTTTTTTTATCATGTATAAGCTTACGCTTAGGGGTGTAAACAAACCGAACACGAACAACAGAGCTTGTGTTCGTGTTCGGTTCGTTTGAAATTTAGTTTGTTTGAAATAAGCTTGTGTTTGAAATTGTTCGTGAAATCACTGTTTGAGTTATTTTCTTAACGAACGAGCCAAACACGAGTTGTTCGCGAACAACAAGTCAGTTTGACATCCCTAATATTAATATATATACATTAATTATATAACTTATATTATATAAATATAATATATATATATATATAAGTATATTACTAATATAGTATATTAATATATTATTATTATTATTATTATTTTATTATATATTATAATTTATAAAATTTAATTTTTTGAATATCATAAAATTTTTATATATAATTATTTTAAATTATTTTATATTTCGAACAATAATGATTCGAACGCGAACGAACGCATCACTGTTCGTGTTTGGTTCAATTAACTAACCGAACGAAAAAAATTTGTTCATGTTCGTCTCGTCTACTTATCGAACAAATCGATCACAAACTCATTGACAAACCGAACACGAACTATTTGCGAACAACGAGCTTTTTTGACAGCCCTACTTACGCTAAATTACATATGATGATAGTAATATATTTTAGTTGCTCTGAAGGTGACTGAAAATAAGGTAAATAATACATTTCAAAAAAATGATACAAATAATTTTTATTTAAATAAAATCGGCACAAATTAGTAATGTGTCGGCTACAAAAATTTAGAACTTCATCTTATTATTGGAAGCACCATATTATCAACAAGTGTAACGTTAGTCGTTGCTAGTAGAAATGTTTGACATCAATGGGTAATAGGGAGCGACATTTTCATTGTTAGCTTTCAATAGTGAGTGCTAAATAATCAATGAGGTCAGATGAGTGATCTGTCATTAGAGAGATACAATAAGATAAGCTTGCATCATAAGAAAATAAAAGAAGAAGAGAAAGAACTACCCGACCATCATCAACACACAATAACAAACTATTAGTCATCCAACCTATTTTTTATGAATTAGAGTAGTTAATAATTTGATCTAAGCTTGGCCAATATGATCTCAAGTCGATCCAAGATTTGTTATTAATGGTTACAATAGAGTAAGAGAAGTACTGTGAATTGCTGAAATATTTGAATTTCAGTAAGATCATATGAGAAATCAAGAAAAAAAAGTAGAATGTTGAATTATTAAGTTCATTTTTTTGGATAAAAAGGTAGTATACATCAAAGAGAGAGACATATAACTAATGAGAAATGAAAGAAAAAGACTATTCCTAAATAGAGAGAACACATAATAAATATTATGTGGTTCAAACATGTGACCCTTATAAGGGATTTCAATATGAAAGAGAATGACCAAAATAGATGTGGTTCTAACCCTCATTCTTAATTCTCTTTAGGTCAAACCTTTCTAATAAGTATTTTAGTAAAAAATTATGTGGTTTAAGCTAGACTTTCTATCTAAGCTTTTTTTTCTTATATTTGACTTTTGCGAAGACAAAAAAATAGGGTACGCAAGTGTTGGGATTGTTGGGATGGAAATTCATTGGGGGTCGATCAATTGACAATCAAAACCACACCTCATAAAATAGGATCATTCCATTTCAAGAAATTCGGAATAATAAATTGAACAGAAACACACAACAACAAAAGATTCAGAGAAATAGCACACAAAGATTTAATGTTGAAAAACTCAAGAACAAAAAAAAATCATGAAGTCACACCACACCAAAAATATCCACTATGAAAAGGAGAAAGTATATATTACACCACTCAAATTTTTATCCCTACAATATTACAACTTACATGAATACCGCTCCAAATCCTCTCTTGATTTCACAAGAGAAATTGCATGATGAAATCCACCTCTCAAACTTCACCGCTCCAAATCAAAAGCCTTCGAGAGTTAACCGTGCATAAGGTAGTGAGGGAGACCACTTTGAATCGAGAACTAAAGGTAGCAAGGGAGGCCACTTTGAATCGAGAACTTAAGAGCATTAATAGGAGAAACAATCTTGGCAGTGTAGGTATGCATAGAAGAGGCGTAACTATTTCACACTCACTATTTTGTAAGCCTAGAATAAGGGACCACGACGTAGATACATCGTAACTTGACATTGATGTGTCGTCCAGCATAACTATGACCAAAATTGGCATGGCTACATTAGTCTTATTATTCAAAGAGGTACTAGAATTCCCTCCTCGCAGTTGTGGCCACTCGTGGGTGCTACTTTAAGCTCCACTTCTAAACAATCTCTCACTTGAAGACTAATAGCACCTAAAACATGTCGTTCAAATCTGTACTAACTTCTGCACCATCTTCATAGTCATGTACCGTAGTGTGGCTCACCTCCGGTCTCAACCTTTCTAAACTCCAATTAAAGTCAGGCATAACTACAAATTCTCGATAGTCACCCCTTAGTTAACATGTCTACAAGATTCTGAGTTTTTCGTCTCTTCTCCAAAAATAACTATCATTCTTCTATGAAATAATGCATAAAGTGATACATTAGCTCAATATATTACATCATTACATGAAAAGCAACATTCTTCATAAGGTGAATAGCACTCCTACTGTCACTATAAAGTTTTATAATCCTCTATTCATTGATTGAATTTATCATAAAGCTCTCTAGCTAAATCTTCTCCTTGTTAAGCATAGTGATAGCAATGTATTCAACTTTTGTAGTCAAAAGTGTAACGATCTTCTACAGCCTAGAAACCCAACTCATCGTTGTGTCCCCCAAAGTGAACATATACCCTATTAAACTTCTTCTACCATCCAAATCTCATGTTATATCTAAATCCACAAATTCTTGTATATTGATCCATGCACTTTCAAATCAAAGTGTCATATTGATTGTTTCCCTCAAGTACCTGAGAATCCTCTCCACCGCCTCCCAATGATGTTTTTTCATATCGCTCATGTATCGACTAACCACTCTCATTGCATATGCAATATCTTATCTCATATATATCATAGTATACATAAGACTTCCCACAACTGAAGCATACAGAGTTATCTTCATCCAGCTTGTTCTACTTCGAACTTTGGTGGTAACTCCTTAAATAGCTTGAAGAGACTATCTAAGAGGGTGCACACAGGTTTTGCCTCATTCATGTTGAACTTGTGAAGGAGCTTCTGAAAATACTCTACCTGACATTAATGAACTTGCACCCATGTCCCTATTGATTATCATCCTAAGGATCTTCTTGGTTAGATCTAAATCTTTCATCTCAATCTCCCTTGGTAAATATTCTTTTAAGTCCTTGTTTTTTTCTATACATGCCACTGAAATGAACATATCATCCATATACAAAAGGAGCAAGATATAATAATTATTAAAAAATTTTTATGAATCATCAGTGGTCTGTCTAGCACTTAAATTACCTACTATCTAACATAAACATGTAAACCTCATGCACGACTATCTAGAGGTCTGTTGTAAGGCATAGAGGCTTTTCTTCAATCTATAGACCAAGTCTTCTTTTCCTGGAACCTCATAACCCTGCAGTTGCACCATATACAATTACTCTTCTAGATATTCAAGTAAAAGGACTTTCTTTATATTCATCTGCTCCAAATGTAAATCTTTCGTTATTATTAAGCCCAACATAACTCTAGCAGTTGTTATATTCATCATTGTCGGCACTATTTTTGGTGTGGGGTTTGCCCGTAAGAAGCTATCGGTCATCGGAATTGAAATCCCGTTGCCCGCTTCGGAAGGACGTTAAAAAATTTAATTTTGAAAAATATGGAGTCAAACTGACCACATAATTTTCATAGTTTAGATGAAAGAGCGCTTTACCTCAAATCTTGTATCTTTCCCAAAGGATAAACACAAGAATTGAGGGTGAGGCTCGATCAAATAAACTAAAGAAAGTTATGACAT
>NEWO01000365.1:217880-232512 GCA_003013225.1 Phalaenopsis aphrodite | reverse complement strand
TTAGACATAAATATATATAATATATTATTATATAAATAATATATGTAATATATTGTTATAAAAAGAGTTGTATAATTTTTTTTCGAGCCATTTCGAGCCGAACACGAGCGAACAAACTGTTGTCCGTGTTCGGATCGTTTACATTTCGAGCTTAAAAATTTGTTCGTGTTCGGCTTGTTAGGCTTAACGAACGAGCCGAACACGAGCTGCTTAACGAGCCGAACACGAGCTGTTCACGAACAACGAGCCAAATTGACAGCCCTAATCATCAGCATCATCAAACAGAGTTAGTTTTAAAAACTCAAACCCCATGGAATTTTAATTTTAAAATAAGATGATTTATTGAGATAGTGATGTCCATGATGAAAAGCTACTTGAAGGGTCTATTCCTTCAAAGGAAATGTGATGCTTGTCGGAAAAAAATATATGTTTAAAAGCTCGTGTTAAATAAGTATTTGATGGTATATTAATAAAAATCCTTTTGATGCAAAAGTAGATGACATTATTTTAAATCTGAGTAATCTGTTAGTGAAAGTGAGATCGAAATAATTTATTGTGTAGATTTCTCTTCGAGAGCATAACATTATTCTTCGTTCAATTTTAGGATGTTCAGATCTTGTTCCTTAGAGGTATTAAGATTTGCGTACGTATTACTCAATTACCATGTATTTACATATCTAACAGCTAAACTTAAATTTTTACAAACATACCGCCCTGCCTCTGCATAAGAAGGTGTATTGCACTTTTTAAAAGTCAAAATGATGATATTTTTTTTGTGATATGAGACATTTGGGTGGCATAAATGTAAAAAACAAAGTTTAGTTGTTAGATATGTATATACATGTGATGTGTGCTGGGAGGTATGCATGGGTAGAGCAATAAATTTAGCTTATAGCGTTGTACGAAAGTCCATCATACAGACGGATTTAAAGAGAGAAGTGGGTGAAGAAACCTTAATTTTTATGTGGAAAACCCCAAAAGGAGAAAAAATAACGGGGTCTACAATAGTTGAAAAGATGTACTATGAATAATAAGTACACATGTTAGCTCTTCTCTAGAATTTGGGAAGATGGAGTTATAAAGTTGATCTTCGTAAATGTACAATAGTAGTTTATTGATAATAGTTAAAGCTTTGTTGTAAGGAATGTAGTTCTCGGAGATAGCAGACTGCAAGGGCCAAAGAAACATGAAAGCTTCTAAAAATTGTTTAACAATTTGATCTGGGTTTCATTTCACTCGTATAAGACCAATTTTGGTATAATTGGTATGTCTCGTCGAGCACGTCAGTTTGACTATAAGTTTGCTAAAATCAAAAAATTGGATGATTTTTTATTGAAGTCAGAATATTTTTTGCTTAAAAAAATTGTCTCAAAATTCATGTTAAGCCTTGAGATTCATGTCAAATGATAGAGTTGTTGAGGGTGTATTAGTATGAATTGTGTGGTATATATGTATCTAAATGCCCTTATAGTTTATTATGAGATAAATTATATTTCTCAATTAAATCTGCAATTAAATAATTTTCTCTAATTCAAATTCAATGTATCGGTATTTTAATTTACTCCTTATTTAAGTGATCTGAGTAATTCAAAGAGCAATAAGCCAAAGAAACATGAAATCATATTTAGAGGTTGTTCATGTCATCTTTTTGTCAAAAAATATATAAATTTATTATTTTTAACTATTTTAATTTTTTTTTCAAATAAATTATGCTATTTTTTAAGATAATAAAAATAAATTTTATCTGGCTCGAATATTTTTAAAAATAGCTATCATCGTCTTAGTTATGGTCTCATATGACAACAACTATTCTGTCGGTGAGTGTCAGTCCATCACATAAATAAATAAAATAATATATTTTAAAGATATTTGCCAAACTTTATTTCATATATAAAATAAAAATAAAATCAAATAAGAAGGAAAATAATTTCAAATGACCCCTAAACTTTCCGTTAAATTATGTTAGGAGAGTATAGCATTACACTTAATGATATGATGATTTTGGTTTCCTTTGTTTATATGTCATTTTGGCATGCAATAATAGCGGCAATATTAACAAGTGAATTGATGTGTTAGACATATTAAATTAATAATAGTAAAAATAAGAAATTAATTAGTGAAATATTTTTGAGATGTGGGACTAAAAGTAATGAAAGCATGATAAAAATAATATTTTTATTTAGAGGCACCAATATTTCAAATGAAACTCTTAGATTATTAAATTTGATATATTGATTTACATAATGGAATAAAAAATTTAATAAAAATGACTACTATATAATTAATCAATTTAATATATAAAACAAAAAAATATTTTGTGGTTAATAAAATTCAAAAAAAATTTAATCTCTCTTTTTTAGTAAAAAATAAATTTATCTGAAAATAAAAAATAAAATTTCTTAAATAATATATAATTATGAATATTAATATTGAGATTTTATTTTGTGATTAATATTTTTCTAAATAAATTATTATTATTATTATTATGTGTTATTTTATTTGAGATGTGGGACTATATCATTATTCTTTGTAACAAACTTTTTAAGGAATTAATTATGTTATTATTACAAAATATATGTTATTTTTAAATAAAATTATGATTTATTATATCATCCAATTAAACCTCAAGTTCAATCTTTGAATCTTGAATCTCTTTCTCTACGGGTTCAATATCTGATCTGATTTTCAATTCTTGATATCAACAACAAAAATCAGAAGCTTTTGCTTCATTTCAAAACTATTAATTTTTTGGATGGTTTTCTACTCCTTTTTAATTTTTAATTTTAAAATAATTGAACTAATGTTTCATGTTTCAATGATCAGCCTTCTCTTGTCCTCTCTAATTTTTCATTGATTTTCCCCTTAAATTTCGTTCGCTTTACAGAACGAAATTTTTGTGAGAACTGCACGAAAGCAATTTTGGGCTTTAAGAGAGCCCAGATAAACTTGAGAGTTATACAAAAAGAAAGGTCTAGTTTAATTTTAAAAAAAACCACAAGTCATCTCTTTTCATATCTAACTCAAAAAAATTGTTATTTTCACTCAAAATATCTTGGTAACATAAATCTATACATGAGAATGTGTGTGACTTTAAATACTATACATGTAGATATGAATATTTAGGTGATAGATATATAAATACATAAGAATTAGGTGGCATTTGTATAAATGGCACAAAAAATTGCATGACAATGTATGATTCTATAACAAAAATTTATCAACATGAATCTTGAAGAAATCAAACGGTTTGGTGAAGCTGCAGCGGTGACAAGCGATAGGATTGACTGACAGGTTATCACCCACCTAGACTAGGAAAACGAGAACCGGTCGAGCAAACTCTCGGCCGACCAACCTATTCACACTTCAGTTCATTATCCCCTAAAAAACCACATTATAATTGGCTTGACTGATTGGTCTGCTTGGAAGCACCAATCGGTGAGTATATCTATCACGTAGTTGTATAATACTAAATTAACCCTTAGTATCCTACTAAAGCGGGAGCATAAATATAATCTTATATTTGTACCCCGCCTATGCTTATAGAAATGACTGTTTTTTTTAATAAAGGTTACACATTTTCAACTATTCATTATTGTGCTCTCTCTGTATTTCCGCTCTCTACGAGGCTCTATGCCTTCAGTTTGTCTCCCCTACAATTTTGGATTTAATATTCTGAAATGTGTGATGAGCGTGGAGTCATCATCAACAATAAGAAGAGCCCAATAGCAAGAAGAATGCCACGAAAGAAACTTAGTAAACATGGAATGCACTAGAGAGTTTGTGGAGTGGTTCGTGCAACGAGAGATGCAAGAGCTGAGGAACCAGATAACGGGACAGATAGCGAAGGTCTCAAAGCTAATGTGACTCAGGGAGGAGACTGTGTATCTCGAGCGTAGAACCCTCTTTGAGAAGCAGAGTTGGCACACAATGACAGAAGACTGAACTATGGCTCATATAGGGTTGGAGACTCGTAAATACAAGATAGTGTCAGATTTGTGACCAAATGAAAATATATTGAGATTTTCATACTTATTTTATATTATTTTGATGATATTGTACTTTAAATAAAGATATTTTTGATGTTTTGTTGCAAGAATGATGAATTAGGGTCATTGGAGCAAAAAGATGAAAAAATGAGCGAATTTGGAGCGAAAAAGACCAAAATGTGCAGAGTTGAACGAGGGCGCCGACGGCAAGATTTTCCCAAGAATCCAGAATTAATTCATTATAGATGTCCGGCGATGGCGCCCTTGAGGCCGCCGATGGCGAGCTCGGCGGTTATGCCCAATCAGACTTTGGATAAGGCCAAATTTTGAAGGGATGCTTAAGCAACTCTTGGGAAAGCTCATCCACAACTTTAAAAGACTATTTTGGCCGAAAATTGGAGGAGTCTGGAAGAGGGGGAAGTGCTAGAGAGAGTTCCTGGAGGTTAGAAAAGTTCCAATAGTGTGAGGAATTCTTCGAGAGATTGTAAGAGTGGAGGGAAAGTGAGAGATTTCTTCCTCCTTGCTACTTCGAAGAGAAATTATGTGTGTTGTAAAGAAAAAAAGAGATTTAAAGAAACTTCGAGGAGTGTTCTTGGGGGAAAATTAGAGATAAGTTATTTACTTGTTGTAGTTTGTATGACTTTGATTTTATATATGAATTCCGAGTTTTGTTGTGTTTTCCCTATGAGTTCTGAGTAGTTTTCTTTGTCTTTCTCCTTGTCTCTAGATTTGTGAAATGGTGATTTGAATTGGTGAAGCCATGAAAATGTTTAAGAAATTGTGATGATCTTTTCACTTCAATCTTAATTTACTTTCAATCTGGCCAATTGATTTGTTAAAATATGTTGAGTTTTACAACTAAAGTGAAGATTACTTCCAAGATTCAGGGAGGTCAAAGCTTTTGGAAGTTGGGTGCAAATAAATAGGAAAATAATATTATCGGGAGTAGAATTAGAGATTTTAGAGTGACGTGCTAAAATCCTCAATTTGGTCCTATTGTTTGGGTGCTGAAGTGTAGATGTTAGCCCTCAGGCTAGAGGAACGTGGGAGCTCCGAAGTGAGAGTCGGTATCCTCCTAGCCTAGCTGCGGATTCAGTAAATAAGCGTAGGATTAGTCAATGTTCTTTATGTCTGGACCAAAGGGTAAAAAATAGGTATGCTCCTATTTGACACATTATAATTTGAACCAATTCACTTTATTCATTCACTATAATTTCTTGACAAGGAAAATGATGTTTTCTTATATATTTAATATCACATTTAAACCCTCATTAGTATCATTCGTTATTTAATAGTTATTAAAATTATATATTTATTGCAATTGCCAATTAGTGACGGATAAGCAAATTGAACTTCGTTGTTGTGATTAAAGTATTGTTTTTTCTAAAGTCTTAGTTCGTAATTCTAAACAACTCCCTGTGGGATCGATATCTAGGCTCCATTAGAGCTCTATATTACTTGAGCGATACGTATACTTGCGTTGATAAGTGTGACTTTGCAATTATTAAATATTTATTACGTCCATATTTATCTTATATTTTTAAGCATATATAAATTTACGGTCAATTTGCACTAATAAAGAGACTACAATTTAGGCACATTGAGGCCCCACTCCAATCGAAGAATGCATTCTCTCCCTAAATCTCGGGAGCTAAGCCCCCTGAGAAGTTTAAACTCCCAGCGTTTGAATCTTGTAATGGTTGGTATGATCATAACGACCACCTTGCAGCGTTTGAATCATTCATGTGCCTTCTGAAAGTATCTAATGCTTTTAAGTGTCGTTTGTTTTTTACCATCTTGAGGTCTTCAACCTTGTGGTGGTTCAACTCATTGCGAGACGAAGTGATCGCTTGCTTCTCTAACTTCAAAAAACTTTTTCTGGCACAGTTCACAAACACTTAGACAACTAAAAAGAGTATGGAAGATATGTGGCAAATAAAACAATGATCAAACAAAAGTTTGCTTTCATATATCACGCAGTTCCAAGGGGAGATCTTAGAGGTGAAGGACCTGTAAACAAAGATGGTGCATGTAGCTTTAATCCAAAGACTGTAAATATGACCTTGATTTTGTGGAATCACAAAGCTTATTGAACTGTTGGAGATGGACAACAAGCACATTAACGCTGAGGAGAATGTGAACCTTCATATTGTCGCCCTTAGAAGAGGCCCTTGCACAACAACAGATGGAGGCCCAAGGAGAACTCACGTCCACCCATCCATCCTAGGTTTGAAGATGGTTGAACACCTTGCAATAATAATGGAGCCGGTTAGAATAGTGACCAAAGAAGCTACGTGAGGAACCATGACCAGCGATCGCTCCAATACTATGAGAGACCTGACAACACTACGAAAGACCACAACACAATCATGAGGGCCCTCAGGCTACTTCTTTGAGAACATCAATGACTAAGATAGTGGACACCATCTAGGATCAAGAATATTTCAAGAAAGTGCCACTGATAAGAGCCAGAGCTTTTCTTTGGGATACTAAAAATGCTACAACTATCACAGGGATCACATGCATGACATAGAGGAGTCAAGACACCTCTGTAGTCTGATCGAGGAGTTCATCAAGGTTAGAAAGTTGAAGGTGTTCATGGCTCCTGGAACAACAACTCAATAGTGGGGGTCCTGAATGAATCAGTCCATAAAAATGTCATCCATATAGCTTGGGTGGTATGCACCAATTTTAAGGGAGTTGAATCATCTTGACATACAAATCAGAAAAGGCACCGAACAAGGGACCTCTATGCAGCTACTGTTGCCCCCAAGTGGAAGGCTCATCCTACCATTTTCTTTACTGATGTTGAGTTGCTTCCAAAGGGGAACACATTCAATGATGAAATTTTCATTACGGTAATGGTCAACAACTATCAGGTGGGAAGCATCTTGATTAACATAGGAATTTCTATGAATGTGTTGCTCTATTCTGTGTTTGATAAACTGAACCTTTCAATCGATCGACTTGTTGCACAAACCAGTCCAATATATGATTTCTCCAACAAACTAAAGGAAGCATTAGGAGTGATAGAATTAATAGTCAACTGGGGAGAAGGTGAAAAGCAATTTAACTCCACAGAAGACTTCTCAGTGTTGGAATCTCCGCCAAGCTATAATGTTGTCTTTGGTAGCCCACTTCTGAGCACCTTCAGAGCAGTGGTCTCTACCTGCCACGTGGCAAAAAAGTTCCCAGAAGATGGAGAGATCATCACCATTCAAGGAGACCTTGAGCAATCATGGGCTTGTTATCTTTGGGTCGCCAGCAATCTAGAGCATTATCCATTGGACATCCAATACCAGAGAGGTGGTCTCGAGACTAGTGAGGCCAGATCTTGAGACCCTCCTTGTAGATATCCTAATTGACGGGGAACTCGATAAATATTTTCTAATCAACTAGGCTTTTGATGCAGGGCATGGAAACTTTTTTATCCAGACCCTCAAGGAGCACAATGATACCTTCGCTTCATCAGTAGCAAATACGTTAGGTGTTCTAATAAACGCAGCATGTTATCGACTAAATGTCGACCCATCCGCTCAGCCAATAAAGTAGAGGATCAGGACTTTAGACACAACACTAACAATGTCAATCCTTAAGGAGGTGCCAAAGTTGAAGGAAGTCTACTACATTTGAGAGATACAATATCCCACCTAGATTTCAAATATTGTAATGTTCTATAAGGTGAATTACAAGTAGAGGAAGTGTGCAGACTTTGCCAACTTAAATTTGGCATGTCTGAAGGATGGTTACCAGCTACCGAAGATTGATACCCTGGTAGAATCTGCGGTCGTCCACTTAATTTTAAGTTTCTTGGACACATTCTATGGGTACCACCGAATCAAATTGCACTCTGACAATGTTGAAAAAATGACTTTCATTTCTAGTGAAAGATTATTTTGTTACAATATAATGTCATATGTCCTGAAAGATGCTGGGGCAACATATCAGTGTCTAATTGATGCAATTTTTACAAATAAAAAAAAAAGAATACTGAAGTGTATGTTAATGATGTACTAGTTGAGAGTTAGTTGGTTAAACAGCACAACGATGAATTAAGAAAAACTTTCCAAACACTTAAAAATGTAACATGAGATTGAATCCTCTAAAATGTATATTTAGAACATTCATTGAAAAATTTCTTGGATACCTCTTAACCTGTAAAGGCATAAAGCCCAATGCTGAAAAAGTCCAAGCATTCCTTTACATGCCCTCTCCTTAGAACACTAACGAAGTGCAGAAGTTGACCAATCGGATAGCAGAACTCACCTGATATAATTTGAAGTCAGGTGATAACGTGTTGCTTTCTATAAAGTTTTGAGAAAGGCCAAAAGTTTTGAGTGGATGGTCGAATACTAGGAAGCTTTTAGAAGCCTTAAAAATTCTCTTGCATCACAATAACTGCTCAACAACCCAAAGCCAAAGGAGGAACTTTCTTTGTTCCTGAGAGTTGGACCAGAAGTGATCAGTTTGGTCCTGGTTAGGGAAGAGTTGGAAAAGCAATATCTAGTGAACAACACCAGTCGAGTCCTTAGGGATGCTAAACTCAGGTACCCAATTTTGGAAAAACTAATATTTGCTCTAACTATTTCAGCATGAGGGCTCCACCTCTACTTTTAGGTACGCTTGATCGGATTATTACTACTCACTCGATAAAGTCTATTCTCACTGTACCGGAGCATTCTGGCTGGCTTCTCAAATGGGTAGTGGAGCTGAGCAAGTTTAATATCTCGTATGTCCTCTAGACGACGATGAAGGAGCAGACAGTTGCTAAATTTTTTGGGGACTTCTTGGAACTAGGAGGAACACAAGAAGAAGCAGTAGTTAACAGACACAACTATTCCCTGGTCACTGGCGACGTGCCCAAGCAGTCAAAAACAGAACTTGGGCTGGTCTTATGTAGTTCAACAGGGGATAATAAATACCACTCGGTAGAGGTGAACATCCAGGTAACTAACAATCAAGCTGAATATGAAGCATTGATCGTAGGTCTCCACTTAGCCTATGAGATGAGAGTCCAACACCTATTGGTAAAGAGAGTAGGGATGTAAACGAGTTGAACAAGAGCTGAGCCTGAGCTCGTGTTCGGCTCGTCTATATTTCGAGCTCAAAAAGTTTGTTCGTGTTTGACTCATTTACTTAAGGAGCCGAACACGAAGGAGCCGAACACGAGCTGTTCACGAACAAAGAGTCATTTAGACAACCCTAATCACATAGTCATAAGATGTCAAGGGTTGGGGCAAGATTTAAAAATTATTGTTTATATTAAAACATCATTTGAATCTAATTTATTAATTTTTATTCTTTTTTTCTTAATTAGTATTTTTAATTGATTATAAATTTTTGTTGCTTTGTAGTTAATTAAATTTTCTAAAAATAATGCTCATCAATATATATATATATATATATATATATATATATATATATATATATATATATATATATATATATATATATATATATATATATATATATATATATATATATAATTGATGAGTAGTATTTCGAGCCAAAACGAGCCAAACACGAACGAACAAAGATAACAAATCATTGTTCGTGTTCGACTCATTAACTTAGCGAACGAGCCAAACACGAGTTTCTTAATAAGCCAAGCACGAACTGTTCACGAACAAAGAACCGTTTTGATAGCCTTAAAAGAGAGACTCCCAACCGGTCGTGAATTAGGTCAATGAGGAATACAAAGCGAGGGCTCAAATGATGGCGAAGTACCTCGACAAGGCAAAGGCAGAAATCTTGAGGTTTGTCAGCTTCAGGATCGAGCACGTAAAAAGGAAGGAGAATCAGATTGTCAAACATTTATCCAGGAGTCTTCACTTAAGTAAATGATCACCCAAAAGATCAATCAATTGCCATGTAATCGGTCGCCCTAGTCAACCGAAATAAAATGCAACGATCCACTAATAATTGTTAAACTACACTTTAATGGTAATGCAAATCCTGTATTAAATTAGCACATAAACTATATTAAAGACGGTTTCTATAATTGCTCCTCCTTTCTGTTAGTGTACAAATAAGCCCCTTATAAATAAGAGGTCCAAAGATGAAAAAAGAGACTTTTCCCCCTTACTCTTCTCTTAAAAATTCTGCCGGCTCTACTATCTTCTCTTTTCAACTCTTTTTCTTCAGGCTCCAACTCTCGAAACATGTTTTATCTCAAGGACAGATTAAGATTCAACAACATCAATCTCGAACCAAAAAAATAGTGTCAATTTTTCATTCGTGCATATCCCAACAAAAAAAAATGTTAGAATTCTCAACATATCAAAAGCGGCGTTGTATTTGCTCCTGCAATCTGGCCGTTGAATCCTCTTCAGCCATGATCGACTCTCTGCTCTGCCCTCCTCCATTACAAACGCCATCAAGTTCTAAGCCTCTAGAAAATCTTTTATAAAAGGTGGAACCTCACGAATCAATCCAACCTACAATTGGGCTCCTATCCAAGCGAGAGAGAGAGCGGACATTGTTCTAAAATTCTAAGACCAGGGTGGTTGTTGCAATCTCAACAAACGTCGTCGCAGAACCTAGCTCAGTTGACCGGCTCCTTGATTTTCGGCCTTCACTCTCTAAACAACAGAGATTTCTATCTCCTCGTAAGTCCACGTCCTTCACTCTGTGACCTCATATTCGGCTATTCTTATTTTAGTATGCAATGTTTCTGTCGCGAGCTATGGTTTCTGCATCTGGACGGTGTTGCTTTGATTCCTTTTCAGAGCAGGTTTCCTCCTTTTCTTGGTTGTTCAGGGTAACCCTCAGGTGGCAGAACTGTTGTAGTGATGGAGCATGGAAGCAAGCAGACTAATCAGGTTTTATTAGGAAGCAGGGAACATTGATTGGGCCAGGAGCAAATCAAAATTTTTAAACCCCCTAAGACCCTTGTAATCAAGGAACTATGTCTCGTACTCGCGTCTAATAGATTCAAATATATTATTAGCCTAAACAATTAAGCTTATAGATGAGGGCCAATCGTATGATATTTATAAATCAACATATTTTTCACCTTAAGCTAATATTTAATTTCGAAACTATAGAGAAATAATATATTTTATTAAATAAAATATTTTTGGTTCAATATTATCTCACTTTAATAGTCTAACATTGTTTAGGTGGCTGATAAAAAAATATATTATTGTTTTCTTAAACTTAAATATGGACTTCCAAAATGCTTTACATTTAAATATTTTATAATTGATTAAAGGGGAATGCTCAATTTTATTGATTAAAGATGAAATCATTGACGAAACAAAAGGCAGAATAATTAACAAAACACTTTGATGGCAACGGCCTTAATATTAATAGAGTAGAGAATGATTATGTGATTTATATGGTTATATGATTTAAATTTTTAGTTTTATGATATAGTAATTATTAATCAATATTATATAGAGAAAAGAACACGTGTTGAATCCTGATTTGTACATGAATCACATCCCAAGGAATTGAACGTAAGAAATAAGAGAGAGAGACAGAGAAAAAGAGAAAAATGAACAGTAATGAACAAAAATACATGTTGTTTATCCTCTAAAATGATTTCCCTATTTAGACAATATAGTAATATTACATTTTTCCCCATGCTTTTCATGATGGTTGTATAGGAAATTCTGGATTCTTTTCATATATAAGTGTAATGCTTTGTTGCTCTTGGCTAAGTTTTTTAGGCCTTGACTCAACAAAGCCAGTCCGACCAGATTGGCTGAGTCGGTGTTCTTAGCATGTTGATCTCAATTGCCTTCGAGTTGACACGACTTATATGATTGGTTAGACTTTATCGTTTGATTAATCTAGTTTAGTTGTTGACTTTAGATGAGGAGCTCTTGACAGCGGAGCGGAGGCGAGACTAGACTTTGTGGTATAGGATGCATCACCATAACTAAATAGACAACTTGTTCTTTAGTAAGTAGAGCCTATGTGATGACTATGAGACTTTGTTATATTATCAATCCATGATATCTGATGAGGAGCCTTAAGGGTTTTTTTGGGATGGCTAGTGGTACCAATGAACTGAGTCCTTTCTCGGGTCAGATCTACAGGAAAGTAGTTTGTTGTGCTGCCTTCAATTAACTTTATTGTAGTGGTTAGCTCAGATGTGCCTCTATTTTTGCCGCCGAAGATCACTTGTTCTGGTCTGGTGAGGTCTTAGCGTCATTTTGTATCTATACATCCATATTGAAGACCCGACAATAACTTCCGTCCTTCGTAGTCATCAACCACTAGCCATCAGTGACCACTGCTTACGACTTTCATAGATATAATACAAAGCTTGTTTTTAACACCTGTATTTTTCTTTATATGGAATATCAACAAGTGTTGTACCCCTGTACTTGCACATCTATAATGAATTACTTTGAACTTTGACTAGCTTAAGCTAGTTTTTTCCACATAAAAAATCTTGGTATCTTCTCATGTTATTTCTCTATTATAAGAGTGTGTGATAAATCTTCGTGTGACATTAAGACATTAAATTATCACTCTATTGTCATAAATTTTATGACACACAATAATTATAACAATAAATCAAATAAACAATTTTAATCTTAACCACCTCTAATGCTATACTTAAAGCATAGTATAAAAAGCTCATTTACCAGATGAATAGTTAGCAACCTAAAATTCTTTAAATTTAAGGTGTGAGTGTGTTAGAAACAACTCACCAGTTTAAATCCCACAGAACAAAATTCAAATGACAAGCCAAGGAGCATACATAGGATTAAAAAAAGAGACATAAGTAAAACTAATTACTTTGATTTGACAATTCTAAACATTGTACAAAAGATAAGATGTCCAATACACAACAAAGTTTATTAAAAAAAAATGCTAATAAAATGATCAACATGCCCGCATGTAAGAATATACACTCACACGCATATCATATATAACTTCCATAAATGTCTATCCATAAGTTAATTTCTTTAATATTTGTTTAATGCTAAATAAGAATATTTCACACAAACACAAAGTAATTAACTAATATGACTATCACTACTTCTATGACCATCACTATATATATATATATATATATCTTAAACATATTTTTGAAAAAACAAACCAAATAGAAATCCATTACACATACAAAAGTATCATGCGAATAATAAAGTATGAACTACACGAGTTAATTGAATATAAAAGAATCAATGCAGCAACAAAGTAAGATTGAGCTATACACCACAGCACATCAAAATGCTCATCATAAGTATAATGGCGAGAACATTCATGCCAAAAATATAAAAGAGTAACAATGACTAATATTTTTATAGGTTTATTCCTACAAATAAAGAGTCGCCTATTCCAATATCTCCATTATAACACAAATCTTCTTGCCATAACACATGCTCCTCCACCAATCCCTATATTCAAATGAATCTAAAACACTCACATAAAATGACAATTGCACAACAATTATTCAACATAAATAATAATTTAACAATTGAACATCTAAATTATTATTATTATTTTAAAAGACCCCAAAAATATTTATTGATTACAATAAAAATTTAACGTTTATTACTTTAGGAACAATTGCAATGCAATGGAGCAAAGTTTTGGGATTAGGGTTTATCTAGTTTTGTACATTAAGAAGAAGACAATCATGATGTGACGAGGAGGAGAGAATAACCAATTTTTCTTTCTTTTCTTTTGCTCTCAATCTCACCTCATATGAAACTGCCAAAATTTTGAAATATTTGACCCAATTGTTCTTCCTTTGTTGCTCTTGTGTGCTTTTTATCTTTGATCAACATCCACACTTACAAATTTGCATGCTCTCACAAGCACCCGTCATGTGGATCACAAACTTATCTTGTTTTTCTACCTACAGTTGCTCACTCCCTCTCTCTCATGCGATGCCCTAGAACCCCAAACAATGGTTTATAGGTCGATGTGAAAATATTGAATGGGTCGGGTGGTTTGTTTCAGATATATGTATATATATATAGTCATCACAATTTAACATAGCTGGTTGTTAAAAATAAATTGTTATCACTAAATTTAAAAAAATAGTAAAAATTTTATTTCCCCGAATAAAACTAGTTGATAATCTGAAAAAAAAAAAAAAATGTCCCAAACACTGCGTTAGCAAGCATATACAGACAACGACTAGGGGAGTGCATTATTTGCTGAAAACCCGAAAACTGAACCAAACTGATCAAGTTTGGCTAGTTCGATTCGGTTTTAAAATTTGATTTTGATTTTTAATTTTAAAAATTTTAATATTTGATTTTCGATTTTTCAGTCTGATTTTAATTTTCATTTAACCTTACATATCAGAAAACCGACATTTTATTAAATAAAAATTTATATTTTAAATTCATTTCAAATAAATTAAGAAAATCAAAATTTTTATTATATTTAATATTTAATTGAAATAAATTAAACAGTCATAAAATTAAATCAATCTAATCTGGATAAGCTATGTAATTTACTTATTGTTAGAAAAATTATAATAAATAATTAAATTTTGATTTTTTTATAATGTAACCAGTTAAATCGAATCATGTTTCAATTTCAACAGTTTGATTTTATCAAAATTAAGATTAATTTGATATTTTGGATTATGAATTTAGATTTGATTCGATCCGAACCCACCGAATGCTCGCCCCTCCTAACGACGGCTCTAAAAAATTCGTCCACCCAGA
>NEWO01000365.1:195883-217819 GCA_003013225.1 Phalaenopsis aphrodite | reverse complement strand
AATTTTATTTCCCCAAATAAAACTAGTTGATAATGTGAAATTCAAAACAAAATGTCACAAACGTTGCGTTAGCAAGCCTATACAGACAACGATTAGAGGAGTTCATTATTTGCTCAAAACTTGAAAACTGAACCGAACTGATCAAGTTTGGCTAGTTCGATTCGGTTTTAAAATTTGATTTTGATTTTCAATTTTAAAAACTTAAATATTTGATTTTCGATTTTTCAGTTTGATTTTAATTTTCATTTAACCGTACAAATCTAAAAATTGATATTTTAGTAAAAAAAATTATATTTTTATTTCATTTCAAATAAATTAAGAAAATCAAAATTTTTATTATATTTAATGTTTGATTGAAATAAATAAAACAGTCATAAAATTAAATGAATCTAATATGGATAAGCTATCTAATTTATAATACTTATTTTTAGAAAAATTATAATAAATAATTAAATTTTGATTTTTTTATAATGTAACCAGTTAAATCGAATCATGTTTCAATTTCATCAGTTTGATTTTATCAAAATTAAGATTAATTTGATATTTTGGATTAGGAATTTAGATTTGATTCGATCCGAACCCACCGAATGCTCGCCCCTCCTAACGACGGCTCTAAAAAATTCGTCCACCCAGAAACTCTCTCTTCCAGAATAGAGGCAACAATGGCGGTTGACGAAGTCGAAGGTTGGAGCGAAGCTGTGGAGGATCTCGTCGACAAAGGCGACGTCGATAGGGCGATTTTCCTATTGGAATCCGTCGTATTGAAGCTGGAAAGTCTGACGGTCTCCTCGCCGGAACCAGGCGTCCAGCTCCAGCTTGCCACCGCCCTTAGCGACCTTGCCGACCTACAATCCTCCAAGGATTTGTCAATCAAGGCCGACAAGATCCGTTCTCGCGCCCTTCTCCACCGTGTTAGCGCTCATCACTCTGAGCCGCCAAGGCCTGGGTAAGTTAACTAGGGTTTCCTCGTTTTGTTTCACCATAATGTTATCGATTGATTTATTTCTCCATGTGGCTAAAGCGACTCGGGTTCTGGTGGAGAGTCGTTCGTGCAGCTGGAGGATAATTTGAATGCAACATCTTCAAATCAACACCGAGACGACGAGGAAGGTATCGCATGCTGTTCTGTTTTTGCATTGTCTGGATTTCTGCTCCGGTTTCTTGACTAGAACTTCATTGAGATACTTTTTTTTTGCGTGATAGGTTGGGAGGCTATTGCCGATCGTGGGATGTCGTCGGGAGAAGCTTTGCTCTTTGCGCAGAATGTCGAAGGAGCAGTATCAGACATTTTAAGGGTGGATGAGCCTAGTGCATCTAGGCGACGCAGAGGGAGAGGATCTTTCTTGTACAGAAAGAATGAGCTATACTGTGACCAGGTGGATGATTGTCCTGCCGCTGGCTACAATTTTTCTTCTGAAGATGAAGATGCCAGATTTAGCCCTCTGGAAGACGAATCTAGAACACTAAGGAATTGTGAGTATCTAAAGCTCTGTGTTTGGTTATGGCTGGGATTTAATTGATATTGATTTAATTGTTTTCAGCAAAGTATGGTACCAGCCATGTTATCGTCTTATATGATTTCCCACCCACAACTCGAACAACGCAATTGGAGATGCTATTTGACAAGTTCAGGGAGCGTGGTTTTGTTATTAGATGGGTCAATGATACAGTTGCACTTGCAGTGTTTCGAACGCCATCTATTGGTAAGTTTTTTTCTTAGATTTGAACGGTATATACATGTGAAGTGTTTACGGGCTGCATTCATGATCTTTTTACATGCACATTTCATTCATGATAATGTGATATTCTTCTTTTTTCACAACCATTATAAAAAAATGCTTCTACGCCCTACATTCAAGTTAAATACAAGCTTTCTGCTGTTTTATTAATTTTTGATATGATATATTATCAGGTCTAGTTTTTTCCTCTGTTACTGTTGATACTGGATCTTGTTTGTGGAGAATAAGGTATACAGGAATTGAATCTCATCATTTCTCATAGTTTTGAGATTTTTAATGGAGAATTACAGAGAGAATAAGGAGGGTTTACATATGAATTTTATTGATTCAAAAAAAGCTTAACATAAGGTTCCAAGAGATATCTTTTGGAAAGTTTTAGAGAAGAAAGGTGTTTATATGACTTATATTCAAGTCATTAAAGATATGTATACTAGAGCAATTACATGTGTTCGAACAAAAGGAGGATTGACCAAATACTTTCCTATTTCAGTTGGATTACATTAGGGATCGGCTTTATTCCCATATCTTTTTGCTTTAGTTATGATGCTCTTACTGGACATTTACTGGAGGATGTACTTTGATGTATATTTTTCGCTGATGATATTCTTTTTAGGGATAAGACTAGAGAAAGAGCTTAGGAAAAACTTAAATTATGGTGTTTTACTTTGGAGTCTAATGGCCTTTGTTTGAGTAGAACTAAAACTGAACACATGGAATGTAATTTTAGTAGTTGTAGCTCTAGTGACAGAGTTGTAACTATGGGTGATCAATTTATTAAATTATGTGAACGTTTTAGATATTTTGGGTCTATTGTTTGAAGTGATGATTATATAGATGGGAGTGCTATTAGTAGAATTCAAGTTGGTTGGTTGGTTGAAGTGGAGGAATGCTTCGGGCCTATTGTGTGATGGAAAAGTACTGCTTAGATTGAAAGGAAACTTTTATAAGATGAGGGTGAAACCTACAATGCTCTATGACGCAGAATGTTGGCCTTTATAAGAGAAGCATAAAACTAAGTTAAGTATTGCCGAGATGAGAATGCTTAGGTGGATGAGTGGATTTACATTTAGAGACAAATTGCGCAATGAATATATCCGTGATAGGGTTGGTGTAGCTCCAGTGGCGGACAAAAGTAGAGAAAGTCGTCTTAGATACTTTGGTCATATTAAACACCGACCATCAGATGATCCAGTAGGAGATGTTTTAGATTTGACTTATGTTAAGAAAGCCAGAGGTAGGCCTCGGAAGAATTGGGCATATTGTATAAAAATGATCTTAATTTATTAGAATTAAATGATAATGTGACAATAGGATGCAATGGGGGAAACAGATTCATGTAGCCGACCCCACTTAGTGTGATAAAGGCTTGTTGTTGTTGTTGTTGTTGTTGGTTTCTTTATGTTATCCTTTTTTATGATTATGGAATGCACATATTTATGAAAATAGTTGCTCTTTTTTATCCCATAACAGATGACTTGTTTCTTGGAGCATTATGCCATTCAGGCTACATGGTTTTGATTGGAAAATTGACGTACAAGAAGTGGATAAACAAATTGTGATTTGTGTGTCATAAGTAGTACATTATTAGCTGTAGATTGTTAGCATTGTATATTCAATGACTTCTTGTCAACATACTTTTCATAGAAAGAAAACAATCTAATTCCATTATTTAATTGACACCAATAGTGTAAGAACAGCAGGTTAAACAAAGGCATAGAGTACAATAAGGAATTGATATCTGCTCCAATTTTTAGTGGTATTGTTAAATACTCTAATCTATTGAAACTTTTTCACTTTTTCATGCTTTTTTTGGTATATCCTTAATATCATTAAAGACCAATTAGGGCCTTATGCAAGACAAATTAAGGCTAGCTCTCAGCGCCTCATATCTCTCAAGTGATAAACCTCAAGAAGACTTGCGAGTGTCTAGGTGAGTGTTTTGTCTAATGGCATTTGGTAGTGAGGTGGGAGCCTTTCCTTCATTGATGAGATTAGTGATAATAATTCATGTATAGAAGATTGGTTTGTTTTTTATGTCTATTGTTTGACATGAGGTGATGCCAAATAATTCATAAAGAGCTAGAGAACCAGAGTTGTAAATTAGAGTAAACAAAATTGTGCGTGCTAAAGCTTCAAACTCTTGAGTAGTAAATACTGAGGATGGAGAAGATGAGCGGTAAGGAGATGGAGATCTACTACTAAATTGATGGAAAATGGAGCATGAATTTTGACGAGGATGGAATAGATATTAAAGAAGATTGGATTATCCATATGCTAGATGCGCAAAAAAACATAAGTTCTTTACTACACTCGTTTATTATATTTATTTGCAAAGAAAGTTGGGTTCGGAATAATATGGAACTTAAAAAATTATAAATTTTCTCCACTTAAATTAATGTGGCTTCATCACTTCATTCACTTAAAAAAAACTCAAACATAAAATTAGTTTATAGTTATATAGCCATTTCTTTTTTTGGAACATCTTTGCTCTAGCGAACATTTCAGTTGGCTCCTTGTGTTTGCATTGAGCAATTATAGGACCTTGAGAGCATGACACAAATCGACATTATATGTTTTTTATTTACAATTACTTCAGTTAATGTTATGTTAATAGTTTATTTTATTTTTAGTTTCAGGAAATTTCAATTTTATTTTTTTCTATCTATGTTTTTCTTGATAAACATGCTTATGAACCCTATGACAATGTTATACATTCTCTAACGTTTAGACCTGTCTCCCATATATTTTGAAATGTTTTCATGTTTGGATTGATTGGGTTTTGATCTTTTTGGATGCTTGATGTGATTTTTTTAGGCTTGTGCTTGTTTTTGGTTTGCTACTAGGTCTTAATTACCTTGTTGACTTGCTGGACAAGATGGTGTTGATCGGCATTATTTGTCCATCGATGTGGGTCATGGCTATGATAAAAATTACTACTTTTGGTACTGTAGTTGAGGCACAAATTTTGGATCATAACTAGCGTTTTAGTTGCTTTTTCTTCTCTGTAGCTTTAGCTCCCTAGTTGTTCTGTTAATTACTTTTGTTGGCTATTTTATAACCATTTTTACTCAATTGCTCTTTGTGATGCAAATTATGGTATCTACATTTGATTCAAATAGTTCTTGATTGGAGGGATTTATGAGTATAAATATGGACTTTGAGGCATATAAAAAAACTGGATGTTTTTCAATAATATTCAATCTTTGTGAGTTTTTTCGTTTTCTTCTTTTTTTGAGCGTTAACTTGGAAGCAATTTGAGATTATAATTTTTTGGGGATGCTTGCTTATACCAATGTGAAACTTAGATCGCTATTTTTATTTCTTTTCTTTGTTTTTCCTATCTTTAAGTTTTAGTTATTAGTTTGCTTGCCTTATTGAGCATTGTTAAAAATCATAGAACTTGAATTTTTTTGTTTGACATGTGAGTTCTTGATCAAAGTATCGGTTTTCTTGTGGTCTAAATATCTTTAGGTTATTATTTAATTGTTGCCTTTTTTTTTTTTTCTATTTTCATCAGAAGAGATGAATGTTTGTTTGATGATTTTTGGATTGAATATTGAACTTGTGTTTGTGATTTAATGCACTCATCTTGTTTGCATTAGATACCCATGAAATAGAAGACAACCTGATTAAATTTGACATTTTAGGCAAATATTGCATCATCTTATTAATTAGAAGTAGGGCATGTTAGTGCCAATCAACAAAATAATAACAAGATGCAATTTTTACAAAATATAGGCAAGTTTTGATTTCAAACAACTACAACATCATTGAGATGAGGTTTAAAATATGCTATTACATTTTACGAAGCTTATAAATTTGGAGAATTCTTAAATTAGATTGATGATTTAGAAGATCTATTTGAATATTAGAATATGGCTGATTCCTAAAGAGTAAAATTTTTTAAAGCATGACTCATTGGATATGCTTAATATTATTGGCAAATTGTTACTACTAAATCTATATGGGCTGATATGAAACATAAAGAAAATTATTTTTCATTCATTGACTATAGAGATTAAATGCATGATTAATTTAAAATTTTAAATATATTGATTTGGTTATTTGAATATTATGCATGATTTACAAATTTTGTAGCCATGTATCATTTATCATTAGGCCATTTTGTTAGCATTATATTTCCTAAGCTACGAATGAATTTAGTCACAAGTTACCAAATACATTTCAATAGGTTGAACATTTCTTTTTGTTCTAGGACATAAGGTATTCATTTATTTTATAAATTAGAGCTATAATGATTTCAAAGTTAGCATACGACAATTAGAAATTCCAATTTTATTGTTGAAATCAAATAGCAATTACAACCAAACACAAGAAAATGGGAAATAACCAGCATCACAACACAACCCCAAACTAGGGCTTAGAGTGAGGGTTGTGGTACTGCGGCTTGAGTTTGAATTAGTATATGTGGAGGGCTGGATGTATAGAAGATAGGAAGTTGGTGGTTGGCTAGATGTCAGAAACTGAAGAGTGTTTGATGATTGGGTTAGGTTGGTAAGAGAAATTGGTGGTATGAAGGGTAACAGGCAAGGCGGAGGAGGGCTTGAAAAGGTTCGGTTGGAAGGCTGCATGGGGTGCTGGGACGACAAGAGATCAACTAAAAAGGAGGTTGAGGTTTGGACGATTGTAGTTGGTGAAGACAATCTAGTAGGTAGTTGTGGCGTGAGTTATAACTGTATGAAGACACCCACAAAAGGTGTCTGAATGGTTGTAGGAAGGAGAGGAGAAGGTGGTAGCAAGTGTGAGGGGTATGGAAACGTAGAGCTCGAGGATAATCACCACTTCAAAGTGAGATACACATGAAGCACCACCTGTCCTCGGATACAATCCTAGAAGGGAAAATAGGAGACGCCGCTGGCTGTCCTGACAGAAAGCACAACTTAAACTAACCATAATCACCGAGAAAACAACTTATATAGTACTAGGTAATAAGATGGGGCTTTAATCCCCTTTGGTCGCTGAACCTCTAGGAGGGTCAATCAACACTTCCTTTTCCTCTTGTTGAACCGGTTCAAACATCCACCAATCCAAGCAACCTCATGTGGCGACTGATCCAGTCAGTCCTATGATTGGAGATGCTCTGTCTCAGTCTCTGGGGATTGGGGGAGCTTCAACTTCATTTGTCGAAGTTTCTATTTGCACGTTGAAGGTAACGATGTTGTTGTAGCCTCCCGAGGTTGAAGGATCTCTGGCTGCGGCCTTAAAAGTACTTGGATCTCACAGCCGATTGCACTGTCTTCCAAAACACATGAGTTCCCCCCATTTGCGAGCAACCATTCATATCAGTTAAATCAAATCAGAGTACACTGTTGAACTAAATTGGGACTTGATGCCACATGTGCCTTGTAGTTTTCCCAAGGTAGCCCTAGGTTGGTTCATCCTTATTTGATGCAAGAACAAACAACACTCCCTCTAACAGTGAATACCATGACGGTAAGGTATCGATCATAATGTTTTGAAATGCTTTCTACAGTGACTGCCCTATGTCTGGAATCAACGCCTCTGTCTTGCTATCCTCTATCATCATGAAAATTGAACCAGGTAGTGCTTTTCTCTGACAGGAGTGCCTATATTCTCAGACTCCACATAAGTTAAGAGAACATGTACTTTCTATATTTAGTGAATGAGTAGGTGTTCCAGTACTTGTCATGCTGAGTCCTACGATTAAGCTGTCAAGGTCTCTTCAATAAAAGGTGACAGACATTCATGGGCATCACGTCTCACCACATTTGATCTTGCAGTTGGTTCTCGATCGAACACTCTACGAGGCACTTCCGTTCAATGTTGAATTTGTTCTTCTTCAACCACTTCAGGGAATGGGGCTAGGAATGTCTCTGAGTTGTGAGGCTCAATTTGTCCATCATCTACCACATTCTTGTTGTTCCCTCCATCAAATGATAAGACGACATATCTTTTCCTTCAAGGTGAAATATGTGCAAAATATGTTATGATGAAGCAATTATTCTCTCGTAGCCTTAGGGTTTGTTTGGGGTAGCTGTAGCTTTTTAAATAATCTACTAATAAGCAGTTGATCAACAACTTATCCGGATAAGTTGGCTGGTTGTTTGGTTTGTGCTGTTTGAAACAACTGATTTGCAACTATTTCTGGATAAATGATTATTTTGCCTCTGTGCAGTTAATGTGTTTGCAATAGAACTGCATAACAATATATTTGTTTTTTGAGAAGCAAAAAATCAATACAGAACAGTAAAAAAAATAAGAGACAACCCTCGCATAACAATAAACAATATAATGAACTCCTCACCTCACAGAAAAAAAAAAAAAGAGTTATAACTTGAAACAATGCAATTATATTTTACTGTTATATGTGTGTGTGCACAAGCAATTGTTTGTGGATACTTGTAAGAATATATGCATGTATGAGCAAGAATTGATAGAAGTCCATGTATTCCCATCTAGCTAAAATTTGAGAGGCACAAAATGCTTAGTTTTGAATTCAAACCTGGTTCAACTTCTAATGAATCATATTACTGCTTAGGTTGGCTATAGCAGAACCCATGCAAATTCCTCATATCTTATGTTAGCATCACATGAAGCCAAAGAAGTGTAGACAACAATGATAAACCAATAAGGTGAATCGTGATCATTATTTGCGCTAAAATAAAAAACCAATTGAGGCATAAACTGAAATCAAGCTAAATAATTATTTTATTTATGCTAAAATAAAGAAAAAAAAAACAATTGAGGATTACTTACCACAAAAGGGTTTTGCCACCGAAGACAAAGCTTTGTCTGCAGTCGTTGCAAGAAGATGATGCTTTTTCTGCTTTGGTGATCGAACCAATTGATCCTCTGCGTTAGTTGCGAGAAGACAATGCTTCGCCTGCTTTGGCGATGGAATTGATCGATCCTCTGCGATCGTTGCGAGAAGACAAAGCTTTGCCTACTTTGGCAATCAAGCTAATTGATCTTGCGTTTGCTTTGCACGAAGGATTCGATCGAGGTAGAAGACAGAAAAAAGTGCATGAGAGGAAAAGTGGGATTAAAAACGCGGGAGGATACAGAGATGTGTCCGTGATCGCGTCTATTAAACGACGCCAAACACCGTTTTCAGAAAAGCATCCTGAATGCAAAAAAACAACCCAATCGGCTTTTTGAAAATGCCAAATGAACCATATAAGCTTTGCTAAACGGACCCTCAGTCATTAGGACCGATCGAACCATGGTTATTTTGCCCTTATTCGGTGGAAGATGACACTCTTTGCCTATTTTCACCTGACCCTTCTTTGCTAACTTCCACCACTGCACCCTGCTCGGTGAAGGACACAACTCGGCTTGTTAGGCAACTGGAAGTGATGTGTCCAAAACTATGATATCTAAAGTATTTTTTTGTTGGGATGGGTATGCTGCTCTTTTTGGGCTTCTTCTCATGTTGAATGACTCGGTCCTGCTCCTGACCAATTTTCACAACTCTCTGAGGCGTGTTCCTACTGTTGTCTTCAATTGCAGATGGCTTGTTTGAATGGCGATGGTTGCTTGCTCCTTTAGTGACAATGTTTATACATCACCCAAAGACTAGTAATATTGTAGTTGGATCATATTATTGATGGAGGACTTCAAGGCTCCCAAGTATCTGACTATTGTGTGCTCCTCTGGCTCCGTTAGATCAAATTTTTTGCTTGAGCATCATAAATTTTGTTGTGAACTCAGTTCCCTCCACTGTAGGTAGTGGGGCCTTAAGAAAAAAGCCTGATGTTAGTGTGGGGGTTGGTATTGTCACTACAACTCAATTCATCTTTTTTCAGGTAGTAATCTTGCTTCATCATTCTTTATTTCTCTCCCTCTTCAGGTTCTCCCACCACAACAAGTCACTTTTTTTCAGCTTAATAGCAATAATCTTCACTTTTCAATCATCTGACACATTTCTGTATTCAAAAACCCTCTCGACTATCTACAAGCAATCTATGAAATCATCTGGATTCATTCTCCCCTCCAAATATGATATGTTAACTTTCACTCCTTAGTTTTTGCATTCTTTAACAGACATTTTATCTATGTTTCTTCTAACAAACACTTTATCTTTTAGCCTCCTCCGATATTGTATCTCAAAGAGTTGTAACATGTATTCTTCTCCATTAGAGCATCCCTACGGAAGCGATTGAGGTGTTCCTCCCTCTATCTCTTTTTGCCTTGCCATCAAGCTCGACAGTGACCTCTTCGTTGGTTCTTTCCTCAATTTTATCGAGCCATTTTAACACCTGAGCGAAGTTGACACTGTATCGCTTCCATGGTAAATTTGTGATCGATATTGTCACTTTTCTCCTCAGTGGTGGTATTAGGGTTTGTTTGTGGGTAGTTGGTGTTGGTTATACAGTTATGAGGTCAATTAAGAAAGAAAAATTTTGGGTTTGGTAGAGAAAGTTTATGTAACCCTAAGATATGACTAAGGTTAGACTAGCTTTGATACCAAAAGATACCAGAGTTAACCAACGCAAGGAGAAATGCCAATTTTATTACTGAAATCAAATAGTAATTAAAGCCAAACACGAGAAAATAAGAAGTAACCAACAACAAAACACAAACCTCAAACTAGGGCTTAGGGTGAGAGTGGTGGTGTTACGATTTGAGGGAAAAGTAGTTTATGTGAAGGGAAGAATATGCAGAAGGTAGGAAGGAAGCTCGTGTTTGGCTGGATGTCAAAAACTGGCAAGTGGCTAGCGACTAGGTTATGGCTGGGAAGGGAGGTTAGTGGTAGGAAGGGTCTCGGGTAAGGTGAAGGCGGGCCTGAGAAGGGTTGATTAGAATGCTACAGGGGGTGTTGGGATGGTAGGAGATCAACCCAGCAAAAAGATAGAAGTTTGGGGTGTTGCAGCTTGGTGAAGACAAGCTAGCAGTTGGTCGTAGGGTGAGTTGTGATTGTATGGAGACACCCATAGCAGCTGTCTGGACGGTTGGAGGGAGGAGAGGGGAAGGTGGCAACAAGGGGGAGGGATGTGAAGGTAGGAAATGTCGAGGATAATCACCACCTTGGACTGAGATATAGTCGAAGATTACTCGTCTTCATATATCATATATAACCCTGCAAGGGAAAACAATGGACATCAAAGACATCCCTGCCAAAAAAACGCAGCAAAAACTAACCTTAGACATCAAGAAAACACCATATATTGTATAATGTAATAAAAGGGGGCCCTATTCTTGCGTGTCAGTCTTGAACCTCTAGGAGGGATGATGTCCCCTTCTGTTCTGTTAGCTGAACCGATTCAAACATCCACCGTTCTAGGCAGCTCATGTGGCCACTGGTCTAGGCAGCTCTATGCTGCCGCACCCCGCACCCCGCGTACTTGCGGGAGATGCTCCGTGTCATATAGTTTTTTATCTCGGAAGGAAATCATAGCCACGTTGTAATTAAAGTTTAATTGCTTTGACTAAATGGACATTTATTAGTGATAAGCTAAAATTAGGAAAAGTATTGAAATGGATAGGTCCGTGACAAACTGATTTCAATCACTCATTAATGATTGTGCCCATTTTTGACATCTGTCGTCTCTTAGACAACCTATGACTGGAGCGTTTAGTCCCTTAAGAGTAAGAGTTTTAAATGCAATTTGAATTAATTTGATGTGGCTATACTTATAATCTTGCATCTATTTTTGGAAGTAATCAGGATTCAATTGATGAATTATTTTCTCATTTTTATCTATAGAAAAATATTTGTTCTACAGTTTTGATTGTACTTTTACCTTTCAAATCAAAATGTACCTATTTTGTAAATCAATGAGTTCCACTTTAATTAGTGGACAATAAAGTTTATTTATAATGGTAGGTGATCCCCTACCACCAAATGATTTTGTTTCTTGGTGGGTGGTCCCTTCCATCATCAATAACTCCTACTGAGTTAGGCTTTGGAAGTGGGCTTGATGTGTCGACGTTAGTATCCATTTAGACCTTCTTGCCTTCTTCAATTGTGACCTATTGTTCTTCCATTTCCGAGCTGTACATGAACTCTGTGCCTGAGCTGCTAATAAACATAGAAGTTTTAAAAATCTTTTGAAATTGTTGAACACAATTTTCAAATACTTCTCCAGTTGATCTGGTTCTTAGATTCATTAGGGTATTTTCGCTTCAATCTCTCAATGACTTCCTTAAAATAGGTCTCCACAAAATTATATTCGCTAGTAATTGTGGTTTCATGTTTTTAGAATAATATTAATCTGCTTTAATTTTTCATCATTTATTTGAGGCCACTGTTTTAGTTAAAATTGCCTCTGAAGGCAAAGCTGGTTAAAATTATCATTACCAATTATAGTTTTTCTTGATCAGATTCATGAAATCTGACAATCGATGAAGAAAAAAGTAAACATTGCGCTTGAATAAGTTTACTATTTGGGATTGTTCTCTCTTTTGGGTTCAGTGCTACATGGTCCCAGCATCTGTTGAACAATATTGGAATATTTTTACTAAGAATATCTTTTGAGATTATAAACATCTAAGTTTGTTTTTTTTTTGTTATTAATCAGGGAAACCCCTTCATTATGGCTTATACATAAAGTCCAGCAATTAATTGAAAATTTCTTTTGTAAATTAGCAGAAAGAAAAATAATTTGACTTTGAAAAAGATTTAAACTCCAATTTTTATGATGAATAATATGATGTACAACACATTTGTTGTGCATGATTTCTTGGTCATTTCATTGAAACAATGTGTTATTTTAACAAATTTTAATTGTATTAAAATTTTTTGTAGGTTTCAAGAGTAAGATTAAACTCGTTAGGAAATGGAAAATTTCTTATTTATCCTTTTGTTAGACATTGTGTGGCAGTCAATCATATGACTGTCTTCTTAATTAATTTCAAGAATATTTTGCTTAATGATTTTTTTTTTTACAAGTAGATTAGAATAATGCTAGAATGCAACTAATCATATAATCTTCATCATTTTTAGGGTAGGGAGAACTAGGGAATCTACGTCACTATGCAATGAATGTACTAAAAAAAAATGAAAACATTTTTCATCTAAAGTAGTTTGTGTAGAACTAGTGCCAATTACCTCCCTATAACACTCGATTGCTTGGTCGGCTGGAGGTTTCTTGCTTTGATGGTAACAAGGCTGCGACTTTTACACAACTTTTAGGTTTAATGAATGGAATAGTAATCTTTAGCTTATGTGGTTCTTTGGTTTAAATAAGAGAGGTGTGCTACAGATCAAAGGGTCAGTTAGCCATCTACGTGGCAGCTGAATGGTGCTCTTGAATGTGGTGATAACTTTCTTGTAGTTTATGGCTCAGGTGGATAGCAGGAAAGGACTATTAACTATTCTCTCGCTATTGTTGAAGTGATAATAGAAAACATTGTGGCACTCTTGGTGATATGTTCTAGCCTGTATGGAATCACACTAGTCCAGCAAGATGTACCCTGCAAAGCAACTCAATTAGCTAATCATATCTCATTGACCCAAAGCCTAATTCTTCAAACTTAGCTAGTCACCCTCTGAACGAATTCCAATCCATTTAAGCAATGGTCTACCCATTTCCTCTACTAGGAAAATTAGCACATAAAGCTAGTTAGTCAATACTTTCATTTGGCTGACCTTCATTCTTGTTAGCCAACACCCAATGCCGATCAGAAGATAACTAACTTGGTTGATACCAATTGCTGGGGGACAGGTTGGCTACTGATTGGGCTAGTTGATATTCCCAATCCCACTTGACTATCCAAAATTTAGTTTGGTTAAAAATTATTTTGGGTCTACCTATCCAATTGAGTATGCTAAAGGAAAAATTCATAGGGCTAAAATATTGGGCCGTTCACATCAATACTAAAATTATCAACTTGATTGAGATGCAAGAGAAATCATGAGGATTTGAGTTCATGCTCTCTCAACTGAGCAGTCTAAATATAATATCAAGGAGATGTAAACAAAAACTTGATGAGAGAAAACATCACCATTAATGAGAAAGCTTTGAGGAAGTAAAATGTTATAGGGGTACTTATATTCCAAGGATGAATTTGGTGGTGGTTCTAATGGTGGAGGCAGTTATAAATGTGGTTAGGTGTGTGAACGAGCCGAATATGAGCGATTACATATTTGTTCGTGTTCAACTCGTTTGAAAATGGATGTGTTCGAAGTCAACTCTTGTTTGAATCATATTTTTCATAATGAGCCCGATTTGCTCATTTAGGCTTGAATTTCTAATCAAAACATGATTTGTCAAAAAACACACAGAAATATACCATTAAAATTTATAATTTTTTTTTCTCAAGTTTATAATTATAATAAGAATCTCTTATTCAATTTACACTAAATAAAACTTATACAAAACATTATAAAATTACAATCAAATTTCTAATTTATTTTAACATTTTTCGCTTGAGCCCCATCAGCACTTGTATTAATATATATGCTTGTAAATTTTTAAAATAATTAAGTAATTTGGAGCCAAAACTAGCTTAACATGATAAAAAAGGGTTAGTTTGTGTTTGACTCCTTTATAAGTCGAGATCAAAAAATTTTATCGTGTTCGACTTGCTTTCTTATCGAACGAATATAACACGAACTATGAAGAACAAGAAGCTTTAGATCATTCTAATTAAATTGCCATTATGAAATTAACCCTTAGTTGTTCCTCAGTCTTCACATGAGCCATAAAAATTAGATTTTTTTTAATCTTTTTACGAACAAAATGACAATCTATCTTAATGTGCTTAGTTCTCTCATGAAAGATAGAGTTTGAGGCATTATGAATTACAACTTGGTTATCAATTCATAGGTTTGCTAGAACTATCATTTTAAAAATTATTTTGTTCAAGAGTTGAGAGACCCATATCAATTCACTTGAGGTTTGTGTCATTGTTTGATATTAAGTTTCAATGTTGGACCATAACACTGCTATTTTTTCTTACTCTTCCATGAGATTAAGTTATTACCAACAAATATGTAATATTCAGTGATGAATCTTTGATCAATCTTGGAAATTGTCCAATCTCCATTAGAGAAACATTCAATATTTCAATGTCTATGATCCTGATATAAAAAAATATTGTCTAGGAGTTCTCTTGATGTAACATAGTATTTGTTCCAAAGGTGACCAATGATGGATTGTGGGGGAAGGCAAACCGACTTACAGTGCTAATTGAGTATGCAATGTCAGAACAAGTTCCTATGAGGTAATTTAATTTTTTCACTAATTTTTTGTATTGTTCAGGATCATTAAAAGACTCTCCATCCTTGATAAGTTGCTAAATAATTTCCCACTTTTTACTAATAAGTCCAACACATACTTTTGCTGAGATCGAAAGATACCCTTCTTACTCTTTGATACCTCAATCCCGAAGTACTTTAAAAACCCAAATCTTTAGTGTAAAATTGATTTTGAAGAAATAATTTTAATAATAGGATTCTCTACACATCGCTTTCAGTAATAATAATTTCATCAACATATATCACCAATAGAATGATTGTCGAAGCAGATTGCTTATAAAGTTTAATGTGATCATTTCTACTTTTTTGCATCCCAAACACTTATATTACTTGGCTAAATTTTTCAAATCATGCTCGAGGGTTCTACTTCAATCAATATATAAACTTTTGAAGATGAATTACTTTTTCATACTCCCCTTGAGCAACAAGCCCAGAAGGTTTCTTCATATATACCTCTTCTAAAAGATCCAACATACAAAAAATCATTCTTCACATCATGTTGATGCAGTGGCTAATTATTCATTGCAACCAAGGACAAAAATAGGTAACTTGAAGTTAACTTTGCTATCAGAGAGAATGTGTCCAAGTAGTCGATCCCATAAGTTTGTGCATAACCCTTAGGAATCAGCTGAGCGTTTTGACGAGAGCTACATATTCATCAGAATGAAACTTAACTCACATACCCATTTATAACCAACAACCTTCTTGCCTAAAGGTAGATCAATTAGTTCCCAGGTTCCATTTTACAATTAAGGCATTCATCTTATTAAACGTTGTTGCCCGCCACTTAGGATGGGATATGACTTGCGGAACGGTCTTGGAACCTCAATAGAGTCAAGAGAAACAACAAATGAGTAAGAAGTGGAATGTAACTGGTTATAGTTAACCGAGGAAATGGGGTAGGCACATTGATGTTTACCTCTTCAAAGAACAATAGGTAAATTAAGGTCAATAGGAGGAGGATCCACTTAGGAAGATGTTGTCGGTGTCAAACTAAGATCAGAGGGACATTGTCTTCTCAAGTTAACATTATTGATAGGTGGTCTAGGTTGAGGCATTGGAGGTGGAGGTCCTGTGGAGCTGGAGCAGGATCTAAAATTATGATGTCCACATTAACAACTCAGCGGAATCTTGTAAGGATTTAGGCACCAATAAGTCGCCAAAGTAGGAGGTTAGTTCATGACAGGTGACACGGTAAAAATCATGAGTATTTTTAATAGGGAAAACATCGATACATTTTTTGTAAATGATAATATCTTAGAAAGACATACTTTAATGACTTAGGACCCAGCTTAGAAACTTGTGAACAAGTGTCTTGAACACAACAAGTACGCCCAAATATGTGTGGTTCAACAGGAAAGAGAGTTTAATTAATTGCTCTTTTATCAACAAGTGTCTTAGATAAATTAGGATATGGTCCTCAAACATCAGAATAAATCAACTCAAAACAATGACTTACTCTTTTATCAACTTGTGGAATATAATACAAATGACGGTATTTAACAAATTGACACAACTCACAATCTAAATGAGATAAGGTGCTTGAAGAGGCTACTGGTCTAGGTACTTTATTATCCAATATTTATAGTTCCTCCGATTCTCTTCTTTTACTAATAATTTTCTTCGTCATAAGATCTTGCAATAGATAATGGTCGGGAAAGAATAAAATACAACCATTAAGAACATGTATACTTTTGCTAACAAAAATAAGATTGAAAGAAAATTTATGTAAATTGAGAATATAAGTTAGATGCAATGTGGGTGTAAAATTGACGGTGCCAGAACTAAGAATATTAGAGGTAGATCCAGCTGCTAAAGTGATGAAAGAAAGATGTTTATGAAAGATAGAAAAGAGTTTTGGATTACTTGTCATGTGATCTGTAACATCAGGATCAATGACCCATTGTGTGTAAGAGGAGATAAGATTAGTATCATTGTTATTTGACTCAACAAGGGCAGTGATAAATGGAGATTTCTTGGATGCTTCCTGAAATTTGATGAACTTAGCATATTCATTTACAAAGATCGAGAGAGTCCTACTCTAAGAGGTCTCATTCATAATAACCATGTTAGCTAAGTGTGATTTAGAACCCTTCTAATTTTTTTTCTATAACTTTTGAGACACCCTCTTCGTATAATTAGATTCATGATAGTAATTAAACACTATCCTCAACCTTTGATTTTTCAAAATTTGGAGTTTCGCTTCTATAATTGTTCTGGGACCGAGGTTTACTAATATCTATATTTTTCTGTTTAGCATGAATACTAGGTTATTGTACGAATGACGTTTGAGAACTCAAAATTGTATGCAATACTCTTTTATAGGCTTCCCTCATATAAGTATATCCAAGATCAGATAATATATGTGATCCGACCTTTATACTGAGAGTTGTGGCTAGCTAGAAATCTCATAATAGTTACTTGTTATCTTTGATTCTGTTGAATTCAGACATCAATATTGAAGGGTAATAGCGCGTTCAATTCTTCGTAAACATGTTTTAAGTACATGTGATATGTGTTAAGTGATTGATCATGTTGTTCAGTTCGATAAAACTCATTGCATATATCAAAAATTCAAGAAATATATTCTCTCAAAAAACACAAATATAAATTCCTCCATTGTATCTTTAACATAGTCAAAATGATTAATATAATATGACCAAATTGATTGTGTTTGATAGAGTTGCATATTTGTATTAAAGGTTTGACATCAATTCTCATCCACTCGGAATAATTCAGATTAGTTACAATCGAAGAATTATCAATGAGCTGATTTTTTTGAGAAATACTATTTAAATAGAGTCCAGAATTTTATTCCAATAAAAAGAATTGAAGCCATTTAACTTTTCATTTGTAATTTTATCTGCCGATGAAACCAAACTGTCGTAGTATATTTCTGATCGATAACCATGATTATCACCGAATTTTCAAGGAGATTGAATCACCTAATCTCACCTATGGCTTAATCAATCCAACAGTACGAGTGAACCGAAGGGTGAGTTGAACTCATGAGAAGAATGATATCGAGCTTTAGGAGACAACAACCTTGACGAAAATGAAAGACAAACATACCAACAAAAGACGAAGAAGTTGATAAAACTGGCAACATAAGCTGACAAAACCAACAAAGCCAGCAAAGCCTTCGAATGATGCCAACGAAGCCTTTGAACGGTACTGAAGAAGCCTTCGAACGAAATCAAAAGACGAAATTGAAGATGCAAATGTCGTCATTGAGTGATGCAGATAATGACGTTGAAGATGTCTCAGGATGCTGAAGATGATGCCGAAGTTTTCGATTTGTTTGATCGACATAGATGACACTAGAAGAAGGCTATGACACCGTTCAAAGCTCTACAGATGGCATTCAAAGTAGGCGAAGATTTCAAACGAAATCGAAGATGAAGATGTTGAGCGATACATATGATGTCGTCGAGTGATGCATATGACGAAGCTGAAGACGTCTAGGAATGCTGATGACGAAGCTGAATACATTGATTTGTTCAACTGACAGATGACGTCAAACGAAGCAAACACAGATGAAACAGTGCGACGATGCTCTGATACCATGTAACGGGAAACTTTCCTCTTTTCTTATTCACAATTATTTATACATACTCCCAACTCTCTATAATAGGAATAAGTCTAATATAGAAAAAGATCATGTAATTCGACCTCTAATTAGGTTGCCTATGTATATAGTCTTACATATATATACATACTCCCAACATCCTAATATACGAGCTTCATAATATACAGTTCAGATTTATTACTTTCCATAACAACATCATTATGGATGTGATTGTGGATGTGCGGTGATGGCATATCTAACTGCTTGAAGCGCCCATTGATTCTGAATAAAAAATGACGAAAAATGCGATTCTTCATTGGTTTTGATATATGGGCCGTCTTTTATCAGTTTGATGGCCTTGCTAAAGATGCAAGTTTGCTAGATCTTGATAAATTCATGTTAAACACCAGCGTGATCGTTGCAGAAACTTATAGAGATTATTTTTTCTTTCAGTTAACAGTTTTATTAGGGAAGGGACGTCATGAAGCATTTTAAAAAATTGTGAACCTACATGAATAAGTTATATAATTCAAGGAGGGAGGGTGCCGGAATGTTTACCTTATTTTGATAATCACCTTTTCATTGATAACCCTGTTCCTAATTTTTAGAACGCCAATTTTATGAGTGATTGTTTGTATTTTTCACATGACAATCTGCATCTGTCCTAATTCAAGTTTAGTTTCCTTGTATTTGATTATACTAAGGACTCTGAGTAAATTCAAAGTTAACTTGAACTTTTGATATATTACATATCGGTTTAGCATGCTGTAAGTTGTCTGATGTAAATTACTGTATTATTATTCTTATTTTGCATGAAAATCCAATGTACAGTAGACAGTTGTTAAAGACTTATGTACTAGTTAATGTTTTAGGGATATTGGTCAAAGCATGAAGATAACTCATACAAAAGTAAACTCACATGATTGAATACTAAAAAATAATATGACATAACACTTGATAATGATATTTTTTTTTGTTGCATGATTTTTTATCTTATATCTTGGAAATCTATAATGATTTGTTACAAGGTGAAATATTTTCCTCAAAGAAAAATGTATGGTGTGTAATTTACATTGATCTTAAATTGTAAAGCAATTCCTCGACTATTCGGACTATTCGGACGTAACCAAAGTATCACATCTATATCTAATTTTGTCTCTCAACTAACCATCCAGAAATCTTACATTGACGGAAAAATCACAATACACTAGTGATGAAATTTATATTTTATTGTATGTGGAACAAGTTGATTCAACGTTGACTGAAAAGCCTAATCATTGTTCCAATTCACCCACTCACACAAACACACACACACACACACTCAATTTCTCATATCTTAGATTTTACTTACACGCAGTCTTATCTGTGCATGAAAATATATTTTTCATTTTTTAAAAGTTAAAATGGTATTACTTTTTACGTGATATAGAAGATTTGGGTGGTATAAATGTAAAAAAAAAAGAAGTTTGCGTGTCAGATATGTAATTACATGCGCATATATATGAAATTCTTGAACAAAGTATGCATCCTTTTTTGGCAGCTAATGAGGCGCAAAGTAGCATTAAATTTCCGTTCAAAGTGCGTCGTTTGGAAGAGGAGGATGCCATCTTGACGCAAATCTCCCCAAAAGGTAGAGATTTGCAGGTTTCTCTGCTCAATTTTACTTTCAGCATGCTGTCTACTCACTCACATATATTTTCTAATTGGATTGATTCTAATTTATAACGGAATTGCAGATCTGGAACCTCCTATCGTTAGGCCAAAAACATCAGCGAGAACAGCCCAGAGACTGATCGCTCATGCAATGGGAATCGATCCATGTAACAGTGCTGGCTCAGATGAATTCAGAAAGCAGGAGCAAGCAAGAAGGAACAGGATACATGAAAGGCAGAACATGAAGAATGATGCCTGGGGATCGGACTAGACTGTAGTCTTTTTTTTTGAAAAATTTACATACATACCACACAATTATTATATATTTACATATGTAATACCTAAATTTCAGTTCTTACATATATGCCATCTTATGCATGTAAAGCTGTATTTCACTTAAAAGTTAAAATAGGTATGTAAAAGATTTGGGTGGTGGAAATGTAAAACAAAGTTTAGATGTTAGATATGTAAATATATAGGAATTGATTGGTATGTATGTAAGAGTCCCTTTAGTTTTATAGTTCTTTTTGTCCTTTTTTATTTTAGCCGACTGGCTTTTAGTGTTGTTGCGACACTGTACTATGTGAGATCCCCCATTTTTAGTGGTCATGAAGGAAATTGCATCTCTCTCTGCAACACCACAATATGTAATATAAAGTAATTTGAAGTTTCTAGAGGGGTTGAATTTATAATTTTTGGTATTTTCGTAGTTGATGAAATTAAATGTTTAGGGGTGTGCAATCAATGATTGAGTTACAGATTAGTAAAATTGAGTAATCCAAATTCGAAATTCAAAAATATGGAGACCATACTTTTATTAAAATGATCCAAAATAAAAATATAATTTGATTTAATCAGTTTAATTTTGAGTAAATTAAAATTTAAAATTAAGCCTATAATCTTTAAACATCAATTTTATATTTTATAAAAATTATGTTGATTTAGTTTTTTATATATATGATTTAACTTTTGATCAAATAATATTCACTTCTAGTTGATTAATATTGTGGTCACGACTATGGGTGTAAACGAGTTGAACACGAGTGAGCTTGGGCTAAGCACATTTTCGGGTCGTTAAAAAGTAATTGTTCAAGTTCAACTAGTTTATATTTCGAACAAAAAAAAAATTATTCGTGCTCGACTCATTTTTGAGCTATTTACAAACGAAAAGCTATTTTGACAACCCTAGTCACACATACAATCGTTAGGGTGTAAATGAGCCAAGTTTGAGTGAGTCCAGGCTCAGTTTGTCAAGAGCTATCATTGTTCATGTTCGGCTCGTTTATATATTTAGCTCAAAAAATTTGTTCGTATTTTGCTCGTTCTTGAGCTAGCACATCTCAATTTGTTAAGAAATATTATTGTTCATGTTCGGCTCGTTTATATATTGAGCTCAAAATATTTGTCGTGCTTCGCTTCTTTTGCATATCACGAACACGAGTTATTCACAAACAATGAGTCTTTTTTAGAACTCTAGCCACACGACTATGGACCCATAATTTGGGTCGCTACCACCACGACACACCCATTTTTTAGAATCATTGCCTCCAAGACACGCCCATTCTTCGGGCCGCTGCCACCACGACGCACCAACCCTTTCAGGTCACTACCGGAAAAGTAAATTATTGTAGGAGGGAAAAAAATTGTTCAAACTCATAAATTCTCTTATAAAAATATTATAATAAATATTGTATCCAAAGTTAACAATTAATTATTATATATATATATATATATATATATATATATATATATATATATATATATATATATATATATATATATATATATATATA
>NEWO01000365.1:146401-194919 GCA_003013225.1 Phalaenopsis aphrodite | reverse complement strand
ATACATATATATACGCATATATATAATATATATACACACACACACACATAATTTATTTGACTGGATTGCTAAAAAAAATTATATTCAATTAAAATTATTAATTAAAAAAATAATAAAAATATTATGAATTTTATTTAAATGAATATTTTAGAATAAATAATAAGTTTTAAATCTCAAACTTGCTTAACATCTTACGGTTGAGTGACTAGGGCAAACAACTTATGTTCTTCTCACTAAGTAAAGGGTTGGAGGTTGACTTTTTTTTTTTTCGCTCGATATATAAACGGGTAGAACACGGCCTGTTGCATTTTTTAACAAGCCGAGTTTGGGCTCTCTCAAGCTCGGCGCTTTTATTCACATATGCATGATCAGCGAAAACAGGTAAGTGAATTCAATAACATGGATTAACCTGTCATTTGGATAGACCTAACTAAAGCCAACCGATACATTGAATAAAATCAACCATTAAGGAGTTTCAAAATACATGATTCTTTCTTTTTTGTTGCTGTTCTTTTGAATTCTTTTATGGAAGCCATTCAATTGTAATATCTCTTCCTAATTTTTACTTATTCTTCTTAAGACATTAATGATTAAACACATCAAGAATTACTAGAAATCATGAAGTAAGATCTCCAATTAAGTCAAGCTGATGCTTTTCTTGAGGCAAGATCTCCTACTAAAGCCATCCTTCTTTACGCAGATTACTGAGGTTCACTTCGCATCTTAATATACGTATGGAAGAAATGAGAAATCAAGTCTTTGAACCACCTCCCCCCTAAATCTGATCTTATTATAAGACCACATCTTCCTCCCCTGCCTTTCTCATCATCTCCAGCTACAAATAACGTTTTAAGTTGTTCACATGAACACCATTAACTTTTATTCCTTCATTACTGGGTTCAGCAAAGCTGCCATGTGGATGGATGACTAGCTTGGCTGCTAAGCTTTGACGAGTCAAATGCTAATAAATATGGATGTGCCAGTTGGCCTCTCTGCTGTCGAAATTCAAAGTAAAAATTAAAGAAACGGAGACTTTGAACGCCTGGAAAGGGAAGAAGAAGAATTGGTTCGATGTCTATGAAAGTATTACAGTAGATGATAAAAATCTCATCTTTTGTTCACCTGTAGCAGAACAAGTCGACTTCCTAACTTATGGCTCCCTTTGGTCCTCTGTTGATCTGCTTAGAGATGGGCGGCATTTGCTACTCATTGGATAATTTCAATACTTGATTGAACCGCTATGAGTTAAAGCATGTTGCATCAACTCGAACTGTTGGTTTTCTACTTAAAAATTACATCAAATACTACTGAAAAACAACGGATTTGCATCAGAATTAACATCAGAAAGCGATTTGCGTTTGCTTATCGTCATGTGCGGTTTCAAGGTCAAAAGTATGGACACAGAGTTGTTGCGCCGAGCAGGCAGGCGACGCTAATTCGAATAAATAGCGTCGGATTAGCATTGACATTGGCCAACACTAATCCTTCTTATTAGTGACGCTAATCTGAAGTCAATACCCTAAAATTTACTTCCGAACCCCAACCGCACTTCTCTGTTTTCATCTTCTCCGTCGTTAGCCCGTCTCCTCCGGCGTTCCTCAATGGTTTCCAGCGTTTCCGGCTCATTTCCATCATTTCCACCGCTCTCACTTGGTCTAAGGTGAGAAGCTATCATCTACACATCCATGCTTTGGATTTGCATGTTTTAATGTTTTTTTTTTTTTTTTTGGTTAGAATTTGGATGCATGAGCGTGCATCACTCAATTTTATTTCCTTTGTATCTCTTTATTATATTGACAAGGGATTAGAATGTTCTACATAAGATTTGAGTGCTATGTGCTTAAATATAAAAGTGTAGATTTAAGATATGTAAATACATAAGAAATTTGTGCAATGTATGAAAATATGAAAATTTAGGTGTGAGATATGTAAATACATAAGGTATTTATGCTATGTATGCAAATATGTAATTTAAGTGTGAGATATGTAAATATATAAAAAATTTGTGCTATGTAAGTTTAGGGTGGAGTTAGGCTAGTGTTGAATTTTGTTTGGTTAAGGGTAAGATAATGGTGTGGTAATTTAATAGGTTAATGGGTTGATGGGTTAGTTTGGGTGTTAAGATGTTAATTGGTTGACTATCTGAATTTGTAGGTTTTGGGTTTCTGGTATGATATGTAGGTGGTCTAAGGTTTCAAGCAGGATGTGTAGAATATAGTCTAAAGCTTCATGTAGGTGTGAAATTAGGCTAGGATTTAAATAAAAAATATGGAACTCAGTAGAGCACATTTACATTGTACTAATTTATAGAATTGCATCTATGGTACATATGCATATTCAAAGCGTTAGATCATAGATTTATAATAGATTGTATCTAGGAAGAAAATTTTTGGTCGACATTGAGGATTTTGTGCATGTGGCATTGCAACTGCTGGCTTACCTTTCAGCAAGTAGGTTTTGATGCCCCCTGTGTGAAACACAAGAATCAATCATATTTGACACCTAATAAGTGAAGTTGGACATATACTTGGGGGATTTAAGCTCAATTATTGGTATTGGACTTCACATTGTGACTTTGAACCAGATGTTCAGTACAGTCATACTGAAGCTTCATTAGGTTATGCCCTTACAACTATTCACGATTCTGATTTGTATGAGAAAATGATAGATGTTATGAGCAGAGCTCATTTTATTGAAAGTGTGTCTGTCGATGACCATGAACCGAACAGTGGAGTATGTCTGTCGATGACCATGAACCGAACAAAGAAATACAACAATTCTATGAATTATTAAATGTTGCACAGCAACCACTGTGGGAAGGATGCACTTCGCACACAAAGTTAATGATCATCCTGAGAATGTTGATTAACAAATCTGATTTCAATATGCCGAATGCTTTAATCAGGTAACAACATTATTAAAGGAGACTAACCCTGCAGATAATTTAGTTCCAAAAGTTTTATGATAAACTAAAAAGTTAGTAGCGAAGTTCGGGCTACTATTTGACAAAATTTCTTGTTGTGTCAACTGTTGTATGTCGTATTACAATGAAAATGCACATGAGACGAAATGTCAATTTTGCAGTGCTGATATGTTCAAACCAAGGGAGAAACAATCAAAAGAGCATTTCTTAAAAAGTCTCTTTTATTTTTCCTCTTATTCCATGGGTCTAATGACTGCTTGTTTCTATGTGCATAGCTACTCATATGACATGACATAATACTAGATATGTTAGTGCTGATACAATGAGTCGTCCCTTAGTTGGTGAACCTTGGAAACACTTCGACCACAGTTATCCAGCTTTTTAAACATAACTATAGAACGTTAGACTTAACTTACATGCAGATGGGTTCACACCTTACAATTTTGCTATAACACCCTATTTATGTTGGTTAGTTATTATCACACCATATAATTTGCCCCATGATATGTATGATTGTGTCATTCTTATTTATAACGTTGATCATACTAGGTCCACAAGACAAAAGTAAAAAAATAATGTGTACTTGTAGCTTCTTATAGATGAGTTACATGTATTGTAGAAAATCGACGTGTGACTTATGATATTGCAATGAAACAAAACTTTCACCTTAAAGATGCTCTTATATGGACGAACAATGCTTTTCCAGCTTATGAGATGTCATCTGGTTGGAGCACGACCGAGAGAAATTGACATGTCCCTACTACATGAACATGTCTAAAGTATTCACTTTGAAGCATGGAGAAAAAAATTTTCTAATTTGATTATCATTGAAGATTCTTAGCATGCGGTCTCCCGTTCCAAAGGAATAAGATGCACTTTTTTAAAAATAGAGTTGAAAGATTAAGTTCAACCCCATGGATTAATGGAAGTGATATATTGCAGATGATTAGTGAACTACCAAATATCACTGAGAGGTTGGAACTAACCTTGAGTCGTCTTTCTTATTTTGGTGTTACACATTGTTGGATAAAGCTGAGTATTTTTTTGGATCTTCCATATTGGAAAACTAATTTGATTAGGTATAATATGGATGTTATGCCTATTGAGAAGAAGTTTTTTGATAATATTTTTCATACTATTTTGGATATCAATGGAAAAACAAAGGATAATGTCAAAGCAAGATTGAACATGAAAGAGTGATGCAAGAGGAGGGAGTTAGAACTGCAAAAGACAAATGCAGGTAAAATAATAAAACCCAAAGCTACATCTCACATCAAATAAATGAAAAACAATCTTTGATCGGTTGTATTCTTTAAAGTTTTGAGGTGGTTGTACCTCTAAAGTAAGCCGATGTATTGATTTGGAGATAGGGAAATATTTGGTATGAAGAGTCCATATTTTCTTGCAGTGTTGATTACCTATTGCATTCAGTGCCTTGCCAAAGCTGATACTTGTCCGTTGACCGAAACTAGTACATTGTTTAGGAAGTGTGTGTAGGCACTTTGATATGAATTCTCTGCGAAGTCTTGACGCGAGTATTCTGTTACTGTTATTCAAGCTGGAACGGTTAGTTTTTCCAGGGTTCTTAACTCAATGGAGCATCTGCCCATTCAACTGTGTCATGAGGCTATATTGGGGGGACCAGTGCAGTACATGTGGATGTATCCCTCTAAGAGGTATGTATTTTATTTAGAGTGAACTATTATCTTTTTTTTTAAATGACTAAACTGTACATATTTCTGAAAAAAATAAAAAGACTGTTAAGAATAAAAAACTTCTAGAGGGAGGCATACCTATTGCAGGAGATAATTACTTTCCCTTCTTATTACTTTGATCAAGGAAAACATACACATGAAACTATTGGTCAGAAGCCTTTACAAACATAATTGTTGGTATTTCAGATATCTAGTGAACCATTAGGCATGCATGATATGCACTACATAAATAATAAAGAGCTTCGAGTAGCTACTTTGTATGTTCTACTGAACTGCGATGAAGTACAATCATTCTTATACTAAGACTAAATCTAATCAATTTTTTTTTTGTTTTTTTTCCAGATTGTTTTCCAATTTACTTCGGCCTTCCAATTCCTAGGAAACTTAACCAGGATTTTCCAAATTGTTTTAATTTCCTGTTGTTTGAGTTACCTTTTAATTTCCCGGTTTTTTTTTGATTTTTCTTTTCCAAAAAGTTATGCTTTAGAACTTCTGCTTGGTTCATAATGTAAGGAACAAAATCACAGACCATGGCTTATTAGATTTTACTTAGGGGCCTAAACGTAGTGTGAAGATATGACAAATGTTTGAAGTTAACCGTTACAAATTTCACACGAGCTCTTGGTGTGAAGGAAAACAAATTTCAAATTGTGGTGTTTATGTTAGAGGAAATGCACACATAGATAATAAGATCAGCTATTACGACATACAAAATGAAGTAGTTCAGTTGCAATATCCGGGTTATGTTGAATGCAATGTCTACATGTTCAATTGTGAATGTTTTTTTCCTGTTCCTAATCGAGCACGTTCCTAATCGAGGAATGTGGAGACTCGACTCATATGATATTACCAAAATTAAGATGAACATAAAATATGCAATGTATGAACCATTTGTTCTGACACGTCTGGCTAGTCAATTTTTTTATGTTCAATATTCTGGTCGAGCAAGGGATAAATTTGTTTGGGTTATTGTATTGAAGAATAGATTACGAAAAATTATTGAGATGCAAAATGTTAAATTTCCAATATAGCATACTTTTAAACTTTAAACATTATAATTCCTATATAAAATTGCCAATATAGCATACTTATTAACACTATAAATGAAGAAAAAAATATAAGAAAAAAATTGTTTTTGGCTCTTTGAGTTCTCCCCTTCTAGTCTTTATTTTTTGGCATCATATACTCCTTTTTCTCCTTACTAAGGTAGATTTAATTCTCTAAGTTTGCTAGGGGATCATCTAGTAAGAGTTGACACCATGAGGTCATCAACCTTGAAATGTTAAAGCCATCTTCTCCCAAATATAAGCCAACAATGATCCTTGCCTCATTCTTTTTTACAATAATTAATGACCTCCTTATAATACATTTTAGCATGCTCCATGGCCTTTATACTTATCAATCAAGCTTCTCGACCTCCTTTTTTGGCTAATTCAAAACCAGCTTCGTCATGCTTGTGTTGTTTTTTTATCCAAGCTAATTAACAAATTCATTGTTGCACTACGCTACCATGCACTTTAAGGTATGTCTCTAGCTTGATGAATATATTAAAAAATTATTTGATGCTTCCTTTTGATGCCACTTGGCCTCATCTATTTATTATTTTATAGTCGTAATGATAGACTAAATGATTTCTTAGACCATCGCAATTTTAGGCATATCTTTGATGAGATAATTGATAGTAAGGTCAAGTATTATCACGAGTCTTAGTGACAAAAAATTCAAGTCATATCATCATGATTGTATATAATGTTCTCTATCACCAATATAAAGCTTCAAATATTTTGGATTAAGTGTCATTAGCTAGCCTCTTGACCTATAAGGTGTCCAAGGCATTAGAGATCATGCATCATCATAATAGCTTAACTCTACCTAGGTTCATCATGAGGTAAAAAGCTCATTAATCATGTTTAATCACACGTCTATCATTATGTCGCTTCTCCAAAAGCCAACAAAGTTGTTATCCATTAACACATTTCACTCATGGCAAAATTGCCCCCTCTTCATGGGCAATCCTAATTCTTAACAGCACCATTATTTTAACTTCAAAAAGTTTCATCCAAATTGGCAACAACACAAGACTTCCACTAATCTCGATTATTGCCATTACTAATGATATTCACGAGCATCACCAACTATTTATATATAAATATTAATTAACACCTATCATAAGCAAATTTAATTAGCCCTCTTTGTTAATGCACGTGGAAATTTAAGTTTAGCCCCACACAAAATAGTTAAAACATATATAGGTATTAAAAAAAAAGGAATAGGTGAGTGGCCCTCACCCAATAAATGTAAGATTTTATATTGAATGTTCATAATCTCAACCATTGGCATATTAGACCCTACCTTTATCTTCATTTGATTCATCCACATCCACAATTGATACGAGAATCAAGTGTTTGTTTTGAGATCACGTGATTCAGACAACTTATGACTCTCAAGGATCATTAGTGTCTGCATTCATGATTGAGAAATGCTACAGATTAGCGCCTTCGTGTATCCATGTGGTTCACATGTTAATATTCAATGACCGTGAGAACCGAGAAGGCGTTAGTTATCTAATGTGGAAGCTCATCATGAAAGAAAGAGAAATATTGAGGCACATGAGATTTTAGATTCAGTCCTACAACTTCAGATAAAATATATTATGCCCAACTTTACGCTCTTCTTTTTTGTAATCTACATAACAAAAATTGTATAAAATAGTATACATTCATAACATTAATAAGGATAATTTATTTAATGGTTGGCCACCCTCAACGAAATTTATTGAAGTTCTGTACGGAGTCGAGACTTGTGTTGAGTGAGAAGTAACAATCGATGTTACAGGGCCACGAAGCATCCTACAGACGAGTACATTAACTTTAACCTCTTGCCAACCTCGAAGATGGTGTACCGAAGCTTCTTACTATGGGGCAACGATTATTTGAATTCTCACAATTGAGTTTATCCCATCGCGTAGTTCATGTTGCATCAAATTTCTTTGGGATGTTTATTTTTAACATCTAGAACTTCTGGTACTTGTCCTTGACATACTTGCGTTAAGGTCAGAAATTTCTGCTTTCAAACGGGCTTCGAAATAAAAAAGCCTTAGCAGTTATATTTGATTGAATAGGGGTTCATGAGAAACTTAAGAGCTGAGAAAAGTCTAATAAAGTTCAATGATTTAGGGTTCGTTTGGGGCAACTTATAAGTGCAGGCGGTGTTTTGAAAACGTTGTCGTACTGTTTGGTTCACGCATTTCATCAGCTTATCCGAAACAGCGTTTGGGTTTTTACAGTAAACGCAGGTCGCGGGTCGACCCCTGCAACCGGCCCGCGGGCCGCGTTTTAAGATAAGCGGTTTATCCTGAAACACACAAGCTGGCCCAAACAGACCCTTAGAGACTCTCCAATAATCATAATAACTGTAGCATATGTATTCAAATTATCTTCAGTTTTTTTGGCATTCATCAACGTGCTACTTATAAAGCATTAGAACAAATTTAATAAATATTGTCAAAATAGCCTCTTAATTATTTAAAAGGAGTCATTTTAATCCCTGACTTTTAAAAATTGTAAAATTAATGTCCAGCTAAAAAAAAAATCTGAAATTGAAGTTTAGGGTGTTAAAAATTGTGCTAATTTTGGAATTATATTTATTTAGGAGGTCATGGGCCAAAATTCAAGAATATAGGTGCTATATATGTATTAAATAATTATGATTATTTAAACATAGCGGGCATCATGAGATTTGTTGAATTAAGTTATTTGAAAGGTATCAAATAATTAAGAACATTAATGATTCTTAAATCCTTTCTTCAATGAGCATTAAAGTAATTTTATAAATAATTTTTATAATTATAATAAGTTTAGGTTAGCAATATATTAATGATGAAACTTAAGATTTTTCTATTTTGATATTATTGCTGCCTGGTCATTTAAAAATATGCATAAATAATTTGCGTGCCCGAATGAATATGTGTCTTAAGTCTCATTTAATGTCATACAAATAATATTTTTTAAATAATAATAATTTTAAATTTAATGCTTTTAAGAAATTTCAATAAATTTGTGGACAAAAATGATATTTTTTTTTGGATTATACATTGTGAAAGAAATGTCTTGCCGACGAAAATTATTCCATACGGACGGACACCGCATACATCTTGTATGCGGTGTCCGATTCTGACCGTAAATCAGGTGATCTACTGTAAGGATGTATTTCGATGGACCACACCTAATTTTTTTTTTTAAAAAAAAACTGAAATATATCTTGACCGTAGATCACGGTGATCTACGGTTAGGATCGGATACCGCGTGCATCTCAGCATGCGGTATCCATATGCAATAATTTCTCCTTGTCGACGCCCCTTGGACAAGAGACTTCAACACTCGCTGGCCCTGGCTTCATTGCTCGACCATCCTCGCTGCTCGGCTCCCCTCCCGCTTGATCATGTGAAAACCCTATAACCTTTTGGTTGGTGGTATGTATGAAGACGACTCCGTTAATCTTAGCTCAAATTTTAGATTTTTTAATGGTAAGCCTACTTCAACCCATCTTAAAATAGTTGGTACTACTTTAAATGTTAGGGACTAAAATGGCCCCACTTAAATAGTTGGGGACCATTTTTACACTTTTCTTAAGAGAACAAACCCCTAAATTCTCAATTAGTAAATTTCTTGGAGAAAATACTTAGTTATGCTCACATTATTCTTCTAAATTCACATATCTATCGTCTAAACTTTCATAAATATATTTACAGGATATTGAACTTATAAGATCGCATAAAAATATCCATAATATTTATATTTCATTAATAAACTTTATCATTTGGCTTGAATCTCGGTATAATTAGCACTCACTATCATGATCTATATGACCAACTATGACTTATATAACTTACAGCTCATGGAAATCCCGACCCCAACCCCTGTGGCCTATAAAGTCATCCCAGCTCACCACTACGAACTATTTGACAAACTATGACCAACACGTGTTACGACTTGTGCAGCTCCCCTACGTGACCAATGGTCTACATGGCTCACAGCTCGTGCATCTTACGGCTCCGTCCTCTACGACATAAAAACATTATCATAGCTCACCACTACGACCTATGCAGCTTACAGCTCGTACAACTTGACTTAGACATATGTGGCCTACAAACATCATTATAGCTCACCACTATGACCAACATGACTCGTGTGACTCACAACTCATACAAGATCACTCTGGCATTTACGGCCTACGAACGTCATCACAACTAACATTATAGCCTTCGTGACCAACTATGCCCAACATGATTCATAGCTCGTGCATCTCATGACTTCATCCTCTACAACATAAAAATGTTATCACAACTCACCACTACAACAAACTACGCCTATATGACTTACAACACGTAGAGCCTGACTTAGACCACCATGGTCTACAAACATCATCATAGCTTGCCACTATGACCTACAAGACCAACCACGACATTTGTGACTCACAACTCGTGCAACTCCCGACTCTGGCTTTTGCGGCCTACGAATGTCATCACAACTAACATTATAGTCTTTGTGGCCAATTATGCCCAGCGTGACTCACAACTCGTGTAACTCTCGACTTTGACCCCTGTAGCCTACGGACGTCATTGTAGCTAGCAATTATGACCTATGTGACCAACTATGACCTACATGGCTTACAGCTTGTGCAGTTCTCAACTGCATCTCTTTCGACCACTACAACTTATGTGTCCAATTACGACTTACGTGACTCACAACTCCTATAATTCTCTATTATGTTCTTTGTGGTCAGTTGACGCTCCTAGAGAAATCATTTGCGACCCACACAACCAATTATTAACATGGCTTCCACTATAGCCTATACGAAAAGCTGGTGCTACAACTTTCTACTACATTCACAATAGACTACTGTCTCCATGGCAATCGATCGATTACGACCTATGCAGTAGGTTATCGTAATAGCTACATTCATTAAAACCAGACAACAACTATTATTGATGAATTATTGTTTAAAATGATCAATTTTGTGATCTTGTCTTCCTTAATTCAGAGGAAGAGTAGACATGTTTACTTACTATTTACAGAGGATTATTTCAACTAGTTTAGACCTCATGGTTTTTTCCCATTTTTAGTATTTTCTACATAAAAATTAAGATATCATTTTACTTCTCTTTAATTGTGTGTGTGTTAGGTTTTCGGACAATTTAACATGATAATTTATTATTCTACTGCCATTGACCTTCCCTCACACATCAAATATTATTTTTTAATGTGAAATATAGCTTTTTTATGTATATATTGAGCATAAAAAATTATATAATTGAATTATATATCTATATATAGATGTTAAGATGGGTGGCCTTCTCTTGGTAGGTCCTCCCATGAACTTCGTGCTGAACGTAAATTTGACCGTTGAATTCAAACCGATTCACAATAGTCATCACGTCCATCTAATTCCCTGCATTATGCGTTCATTTTCAAAGGCCATAAGATATGCATGATAATCAACCCTTAAAATTCTAATCTTTTTAAGTAACGTATTTGATTTATTCAAATGACAACTTATTATAAAACAATTAATCCCAGAAACAACCCAATTAATTCATCATCTCCTCCATTGTTCCAGACCCGCGCTTCATTCAAACCCACGCATTCTCTTCCACAATCTCCTCCCCTATTCTTCAACAACCTCATCACCCAAATCATTCAAATCCTAATCCAAACTAAAACTCCATTCGCCATGGACGAACCAGACGAAGTCCCGCCATACTTCATCTGCCCCATCTCTCTCGAAATCATGAAAGACCCCGTCACCATCCGGAGCGGAATCACCTACGACCGTGAAAGCATTGAGCGCTGGCTCTTCATCGACCGCCGTCTAACTTGCCCTGTAACAAACGAACCCATCCCTGCCGACGCCGAGCTCACCCCGAACCACACCCTCCGCCGTCTAATCCAATCATGGTCATCCCTCCACGCCGCCAATCGCATCCCCACCCCACGCCCACCAGCAGACCTCGAAACCGTTCAAAATCTCCTTCGAAATCTCTCCCCCTCCTCTCTCTCCCTTCTCTCCTCCCTCGCAGCCGAATCAGAATCCAACCGCCGCCTTATCATTCGAGCCGGCGCTCCCCGCCGCCTCATCTCCTTCCTCCCCACCGCCTTCATTTCCCCTGCGGACTCCACCCTCGCCCTCCTCCTCTCCCTTCGCGTCCCCCAAGACGACCTCAAACCATTAATCTCCGAGAACCACGAACTCATCAGCTCCCTAATCCCACTCATCCCACAATCCTCTTCCGCCATCCAATTCCTTAAAACCGCCTTCGAGCTAGCGAATCCGAAGCTGCTGGAACGTCTAAAAATCGAAACTTTTCAAGCCGTGGTGGGGATAATTCGAGACGGGATATCGAAACAAGCTACTAAAGCTGCGCTGCAGATGTTACTGCTGTCGTGCCCGAATGGGATTTGTAGGACGAAGATCGTGGAGGCGGGAGCTGTGGGGGAGATTATCGAGATGGAGTTGAGAGGAGATTCGGACAAGAGAATGACGGAGTTGGGACTGGGTGTGCTGGAGCAGTTGTGCATGTGTGCGGATGGAAGGGCGGAGTTAGTTGGTCACGCGGCGGGGTTAGCGGTGGTGGCGCAGAGAATGATAAGGGTGTCTGCAGCGGCGGATGAAAGAGCGGTGGGGATATTGACGGCGGTGGCGAAGCATTCGGCGGCGTCAGGTGAGGTTGTGAGGGAGATGATGAGCGTGGGAGCGGTGTGGAAGCTTTGTTTGGTAATGCAGGCTGAGTGTTTGAGTGGGGTGAGGGAGAAGGCGGGTTGGGTGCTGAGGTTGCATTCCAGGGAGTGGAAGAACTCGCCTTGTTTTGATTCTGATTTGTTGAGGTTGCATTCTAGGTACCTTGGTCGATGATCTGAAGTTTTCTGGTTTGTTATACGAAAAATTTAAGTTTTTTGTTGAATTGATTGATTAAAAGTGTAGATTTTTCGTAATTTGGGAACCGAAGTTCTCTGTTTTTTGTTATTAATTGCTTCCGTTGTGGATGTTGAGTTGCTTCTGAAGGCTGGGATTGGTGATCTCGAAGAAAGCTCAAGAAGAAAAATATATGGTAATTTTATTTTTTGAAGGGTGTATTTTGGAAAAAAAAAATATTAAAGAGAAAAAATAAAAAAAAATCAATATATTATGATATATTGTATATAAAAATGAAGTTTTATTTTTCCTTATGCTTAGTCTTAATTTCACATTTCATATTTTATCTTTCAAAATAATTAAATTAATATTTTTTAAATATATGGGACATTTACCAATTGCTTGTATTTTTGTAATGATTATGCTATGTAATATTTCATAAAATTAAATATGAGTACTACGACAAAAGATATTATAAAAATGAGCCATTCTGATAAATACTAGAGAAAGTCCTGTCATACTTTTCGTTTCTACATGGTCAAACGTCTGTTGTATGGGAACCAACTAATCTATTCTTGATTGAAGCAGTCCGCTGCACACAATCTTCTTAGAGTTGATTTGCTGTAACAGTAATGTTTTAAAAAGATAATTGTAAAGTTGTGGTAGAGATAATAATTTCTTATAAAATTAAGTTGGGATTATAAATTTTTATTTTTTTCAAAAGATAAGATAATAATTTTCATGCAGCTAGCAAAAGTATGGTGATGATTGAAATGCAAAACAATCATAAAGCTGTCCTAAAGAAGGATGCTTTATCCTATTAATATCACTTTGTGAAGAAAATTACTTGTCTAGACTAGGAGTGTAAACGAGCGGAACACGAACTGCGCATGGCTGAGCTCGTTTTCTGCTCGTTTATATTTCGAGCTCAAAAAATGTGTTCGTGTTCGGCTCGTTTGTTTAACGAGTTGTTCACGAGCTGTTCACGAAGAAAGAGTCGTTTTGACAACTCTAATCACGTAGCCATAAGACATTAATGGTTTGAGCAACATTTAAAAATTATTATTTATATTAAAAATCATTTGAATCTAATTAATAATTTTTATCCTATTTTTTAATTAATATTTTAAGTGATTATAAGTCATTGTAGCCTTATAGTTAATTAGATTTTCTTAAAATGCTATTGATATATATATATAAAAGTTTTAATTGGCTTAATTAGATTATAAGTCTTTGTAGCCTTTGTAGCCTTGAGTAGTATTTCGAGCCAAAACGAGCCTAACACGAACGAACACATCTTGGTTCATGTTGGGCTCGTCAACTTATTGAACGAGGTTAACGAACCGAACACGAGCTGTTTGTGAATAAAGAACCGTTTTGACAGCCCTAGTCTAGACAAATGAAAATATTCAGTGTGAGAATCAGTCCAAGTTTCGAGTTTTTAAGCCAATAAGCTTTTTTTAAATTACTCAATTCATTAAAAAAATAAATCAAATTTTATGTGACGTTTAAGTCGACTAAAAATCAATACTATGAATTAGCCAAATTAAATAAATAAATAAATAAAAACCTCTGTGAACACCGTGTCAAATTTTCAAGGGTGGCAGTTTCTTCTCTATTTTGGAAAGTGATATTTGACCTGAATTAATAACACACCCCAAAAAATCAACCACTGGTCGTGATTGGCGAAATTTTGCCTCCAGAAACTTTTCAAACCGAATTTTTAATGAAATTTCGCTGGCATTAAGGCAGAATCATTCATTTAAAAAATTAAAAAATTATAGGGCATTCACATACATATCATCTAATTCTTTTGTGTATACATGTTTAGCACTTTCTCTATATATGATCGAAGTTCGTTTGGCAAACTGATCAATCAACTTCTTCTGTCGATTTCACCTAGCTGGTGATCATCGGAATTGATATTACACAAATTCAAGACTGACATCTCAAATATATATATGACACATCATTATTTTTAAGCGTCGTACATCTGTATTGTGATTTTTTTATCAATACAGTGTTGGCAAGCTTTAGCCATTACGACACATATTTTATTCTTTTCTGAAAAATATGTATAAATAGAGGAGAGAGATACAAGGGTAACCTTTTTCCGGGCTTTCATCGAAGATCTCATGATGTGGCTTTCTCTGAATTTTTTGGTTATTCTCCCTCGCTAGATTATCTTCTGCGCTTCACTACAGATGACTCATCGGGAAAACATATAATTTAGGCTTGGAGAACACATCTGTTATTTTCATTCAACTTTTTCATATACATGTCTCTCCCGATTTGTGTCAACCGACGAATAATAGGGGACACTATGTCTCGAAAGGATTCAACATTTACATGTAAAAGGTCATGTAACTAGATCTACTCCAATTAATTAGTTTACCTAACTTTAATCTTCATAATATGCACACTTCCTCTCATACAATCATTCAATTTAATACTATTCATAACACACTGAAATAATCTATCGCGGTGATCTGCTAATCTCACTTACTGATGTGCGGGTGTCCTATACCAACTACCAAACTGGCATGCCAAAATGATCCACCGAACTAACCTGCTTAGCTCATTTGGCGGATTGATCAATTAACTTCTTCTATCGAGTTCGTCTAGCCGATGATCCTCAAAATCGACATAACGCAAAAATCAAGATTGAAATCTAAGATAGGCATATGACATCCTCATTTATCGGCAGCCTAATATACAAGTCGTAATCTTTTCATCAATACATTGTGGCTAGACTTTAGGTAATAAAGCTCATATTTTAGTATTTCTGAAAAACATGTATAAATAGAGAAGAGAAAGATCCAAGTGAGGACTTTCTTCTAGGCTTTCCTCAGAAGTCTCACATTGAAACTTTCGTTGAACTTCTTGCTTCTTTCTCCCTCTCTAGATCATCTTCTACGCTCCGCCGGAGAAGAATAACATGAAGAACACAAAATGTAGGACTGGAGAAGGCACAAATTCTCTTAATTCACATTTTTTGTACACCTCTCTTATACTGTATGAGCCCACGAATAGTATTGAACCCTATAACATAAAATAATTCAAAAATAAAATAGATTAGAAAATGAAAGCATACATGTTAGATATATAAATTTATAGGAATTTAGTGATGTGTAACTAAATCGTCCAAAATATTAAGAATTTAATGGTGATACATGGCAGGAGCTTTTGTCCGAAAACTGCACCGATTTTCAAAATGTTCGAAATTGTTGGTCTGATTGTCGTTTTAGTCACAATTTTAAATTTTGAAAAGTAAATTGAATACCTGTTCTATATATAACCCAAGACAACTACTCTGATTATTTATATCCATCTTAACAAATCCAAATAAAAAATCATATATTTATTCGTAATAATCCAAATGTTTAAATAAAAATAGTAATAAATTTCAAATGTAAGCATATAAAATTAGAAATTAATGATTAGAATGTGTTATGAACTTTAAATCAAGATCTTCTTACTGGAGAGAAGACTTCAGCCCTCTATCATTACCTTCACAAGCCTTCCATCAATGACCATGAATCCGCTACTTGATCATCAATTTTCATCATGGGCTAATAGATAACTCTGTCATATAGCCATTTTTATATTTCAATTTATCTTTAAATGATAAAAACTAAATAAATAAGTGTTAATAATTAACTAATTTTATCCCTCAATATATCTTTTTATTTAATACTTACAATTATAAAAAATATGAATAACTAAAAGATTTTAACTATATATATGAATATTATGGGTGTAACTCGGCTTGTGTTTGACTCATTAAAAAATACTTTTGTTTATTTTGGGCTCATTAATATATTGAGCGCAAAAAAAATTGTTTGTATTTAACTCATTTGATTGCTGAGTCAAACATGACTTGACCCCGAACAACGAGTCATTTTGACATTCATTTGTTTTAACTGAGGTAATATATCATAGTACTCATATGTGCAACAATGTACAACATGATTATATAAAAAGTTTGCATACATGCACATTTTGCACGTAATATTCTCTCATCTCTCCCCTCTTGGGCTCATTCCATGGAAGCCAATTACTAGCCTAATATTTTTTTCGTGAAACACCTAATATTTTCTGTTGAAAAAATTAGGGCGAAGTAAAACTAGAACGACACAAATCCAGGTGAACACAAAGATTTAACAAGATTTGGCAAAGATGCATACGTCCTCGGGAGCAGAGCGGTGAGTTCCTTTCAATATTCAGAAAAGATGTTACAAAAATCAGGGGTTCCTCCTGGGGTTACTAACAAGCCTATTTATAACTCCAGGAGTAGACCCTAGGCACAATATGTAATTACAACATTACACTTGTACCAAACCGCGGGGTTTTGCCCCCGCACCTCAACCCACGTAACTTCCCAATTTGGACAGATTCCCCCGCTTCGCTCCGCTCCGCTTCGATCCAGCGTCTGTCCCTATATGATATATGAGTCATACCATAACATTTTCTAATGTGCATGCAGAGATTGTGATATAAATAGAGAGAGAGCGAGAGAGAGAAATCTTAGACTAGAAGTTAAAAATGACACAAGTAGGCCAATGTAAAGCGCCTAGCCGGCGTGCATGCATGCATGCAAATAAGAATGTTGATGGTGAAGGAAAATTTAATCATATATTAAAACAGACTTCAGTTAAAACTATCTTATACCATTTACAATTAAAATATATATTAATATCTAACACCTGAATTTAAATATTTATGTATATAAAACAATTTTTTAAGCCGCAGTTAAAACTTCACCAAAATTTATTTTTCAATTATATCCTTCCACAACTCACAAAACGTTGCCGTCCAACTGGCGATGTGCCCTTCAGGATCAGCAGAGCTCCGGTTGTCTGTAATGAGAGTCTTGTACATTCCGTCGCCGATCATATAAACGTTTCATTTCTGTTCATATTTGTTGCGAATGGAGCCAGATGACTTTGTGATAGCTGCTGAGATTAGGCCTATTGCGACGATAACAAGGATTATAGAGGCCGCGGCGGATAAGTTAAGGATGATTCGCTTACTTCGACGTTGAAAAGCTAATTGATTCAACATCAAAGAGCCCATGACTGGAATTTGATTGTTACAAAAAAAGGTTATATTGTCTTCTTATAATAAAGAAAATTAGTGAATTTTGAATCGGGATAGAAAGGATTCTTCGTTGCCAACTTCGTGGAATATTAATGACGTGATAGGTTCCATTAATTACAAGAGATACAATATGACAAACGTCAGCTAGCTTCCTTTTAATTTACCTACAAGTTCAAATTGCTTCTAACTTGATTGCGTGAAGTGGCAAAGAAGGGCTGAGCCACGACATGACTTCGCTCATCTTGTTGTAAGCACTGTATGGCTCGCCGGCAAAGTCTTTCAATTGGTAAATTGCGTTGCTAATTAGGTACTTGCAGTTACTGATGGCTGCATGCAGCCTTCTCTCGTCGGTTAGAATCTGAAGGGTGTTCAATAAAATAGAGACATTTAAAAGGGCTCAAAGAGTTCTTCTGATTCATTCAGAGTGGAGCCGGATGACTTTGTGATAGCTGCTGATATGAGGCCCATTGCGACGATAGCAAGGACTATAATAGCGGTGGCGGCTAAGTTGAGGACGATTCGCATACTTCCACGTTGAAAGGTTAATCGGTTCTTCACCAAACCGTCCATGAGTAAAATTTACCTGTTATAAAAAGGGTATATAGTCTTCTTATAAGAAATGAATTTATTCAAATTTGAATTGAGATGAAAATAGATCTAAAGGAGGATTCTTCGTCCTCAATTTTTTTTTTCTACGTAGATTATTAATGTGATGGGTTTCATTAATTTCAAGAGATATATTATGACAAGTGTTAACTTGCTTCTTTTTGATCTACCTTCAAGTCCAAATTGCTGCGCATTGAATAACGGTTTACTTATTGTTTTAAAATAATATTTGCGGCCCATTATTTATCACAACTTTTTTATTATTTTAAAGAATAAATCTTTTTTAGTAATTGTTGTTGTGAAAAACGACAACAATGAAATGAAAAATAGACACGTAGAAAAAACACCAGAGCGACACATAGATTTACGTGGTTGGGCAAATTTGCCTAAGTCCACGGAGCTGCAGAGTATTTATTTCTTCGAGGACTTACATCGTCAAGGGCCTCGACGTTTACAAGAAAATCTCTATTTTCTTCTCTCTCTTCCTCTCTCTCTCTCTCTCTTAGCTATCAAGATGATTTGGCTTAGTCTTGCTTGACTTGCATTTCCTTAAAACCAAAAGATACTATTTATAGAAATTATGAGAGCAGTAGGTGGGATATGGTATGTGAGCGATAGGTGAGTGTGATAGGTGAGCGATAGGTGACATAATTAATTAAGAAGCTAATTAAATTCGGTGGACCAGATTTCCTCATTACCCAACAATTCTCTCACTTAGAGACCGAGACATTGAATGAATCACCTACTAGCTGCATCATCTACTAGTTGTACCGACATTTCCCTCAAACATAATATCCTCCACCTCTGCAACTTGAATCCCCTATCTTCATGTCAGAAGACCAGCTGAAGTTGAGCAAAACTTCAGCTTCTCATGAGTAACACCCTCAGTTGACATATCACCGTCAACGTAACCTGGTACCACCAAGCTCTTCCCTGGGTTACTTTTGTATATGCTTATAACTCCCACTGCATGAGCAATATCATGCCCCTGCTTAAACCCTTTTTCAACAAGTCCAACCATGTACCTCTTACTGCCACCAAACACAATCCTCACCCGGTACACCCACTTGTTGTGCAATGTCTTCTTCCGTTGTGGAAGTTCTGCTAGCTCCCAAGTTTGATTCCCTTGCAGGGGATCCGTCTCCTCCTTTTTGGTCAGCTTCCACTAGCTCTAATTCTTATCTTGCAAGATTTCTTCCTAACACTGTGTTTCTCCATCATTTATCTGTACAAGGCCTGGTTTCTTGCCTTTGGCACTCAGCCACTTTTCAGGAAACAAACATTCTTCTTCTTCCCCACAATGCACCTCTGACTCATGTGTCTAAGCCTGAGTAAACTTGTAGTCAAATATAGTGTGTCAGTTTTCTTACATCGAGCCATTACTAATGCTCCTTTGGTAACCTTCCAGGTGCTATCTGAGAACACCACTGAATGACCACCCTCATTGAGCTGCCCAACATCAGATGAGGTTTTTCTTCAACTCATGAACGTGTCTGACCTTTTGCAATGTTCATTTGCTCTTATTAGGGGGTGCAATATCAACGTCTCTCATCCTCACAACGTTCAGAGCTTTTCCATCAGCCAGATGTACCTTATCAAAGTTACCTGCAATTTAATTTCACATTAACTCCCGGTGAGAAGATGTATGAAAGGAAGCCCCTGAATCCAATATTCAGTCATCAGAAGAACTGTGAACTGCCAGAAACAATGCATCGTGTATTTCTTCAGTTACAACATTAGCGTCGTCGTTCTCCTTCTTCTTAGGATTCCTGCAGTTCATTTTTCTGTGGTCAGCCTTGCCACAATTCCAACAGGTTGTCTACTGACCAGACTTTGATTTTGATCTTCCTCTATTTGAGTTCCTGTCATGTGATCTCCCTATGAAATCAACATTCAGCGCCGAAATTGTACACAAGGCCTTGCCATAATTCTTTTTGCGCACCTCCTCAGCCAAAATCAAATCACGAATATCATCATATTTCAGCTTGGATTTACCTGCTGAAGTGCTAAGTGTCATCCTCATGGCTTCCCAGCTATTTGACAATGAAGTCGACAATATCAGTGCACGTATCTTATCGTCAAAATCAATTTCAACAGACGATAATTGATTTGTGATAGTATTAAAATTATTTAGGTGTTGAGCAAGAGAGACACATTCCATCATCTTCAAGTTGAATAACTTTTTCATCAAATGCACCTTGTTATTCGCCGATGGCTTTTCATACATACTTGATAAAGCGGCCATGAGATCTGCATTAATCCTCTCCTTGATGACGTTGTGGGCAACCGATCTCGACAGGGTTAATGTATAACTCTCAGAACTTGTCGATTAACATATTTCATTCCGCCTCGTCCATCTTTTATGGTTGTTTCCCAGTAACAGAAAATGAAGTTTCTTCACATAAAGTTAGTCCTCTATCTGCATCATCTAGTAAGTAAAATCTGTGTCATTGAACTTCTTGATCCCCGATGTCATCACTTCGTCTCCGCCCACTGTTCTTCCTTAGATTCGAACCCAAAGCTCTGATACTAGTTGTTGTGAAAAACAACGATAATAAAACGAAAAAATGGAATGAGAAAAATTGCACGCAGCAAAAAAAAAAAGAGCGACACACAGATTTACGTGGTTCGACAAATTTTCCTACGTCAACAAAGCTGCAGAGGATTTATTTCTTCGAGGAATTACACCATCGAGAGTCTCGACGTTTACAAAAAAAAATTCTATTTTCTTCTCTCCCTTGCTATCTCTCTCTTACTCTCTTTCTCTTAGCTCTCAAGAAGGCTTGGCTTGGTCTTGCTTGGCTTGCATTTCCTTTAAATCAAAAGAGACTATTTGTAGAAACCATGAGAGCGGTAGGTGGGAGATAGGTGAACGGTAGGTGGGATGTGGTAGGTGAGCGGTAGGTGAGATATTTAATTAAGAAACTAATTAAATTCAGTGGATCACATCTCCACATTACCCAACAATTATAAATTTGATAAGAGTGAATTTAACTAATGTGAATAGTTTAAAATAATGACAAATACGACACACACAGAGCTGATTGATTCATCACCAAAAAAATACTCTCAAATTTAACTAACGGTTCTAAAGTTTTTATTTAAGGATGTCAAAATCTATTAATGACATATATATTTTTCTTCATGTTATATTTTGTTTAATTAAAATTACTTTCATAGTAAAGTGAGACAACTGCAAAATCATGGATGTTGAAAAGTTAATTGGTTCTCCACCAAATCGTCTATGACTGAAATTTGCATTTTACAAAAGAGGATATATTGTCTTCATATAAAAAATAAAATTAGTGAAATTTGAATTGAGATGGAAAGAGATCTCGAGGATTCTTCGTCGCCAAGTTTTCTTTCTTCTAAGTAGACTATCAATGTGATGGGTTCCAGTAATTACAAGAGATGCAATATGACAAACGTCAGCTAGTTTCTTTCTAATCTACCTACAAGTCCAAATTGCTTCAAGCTTGATTGCGCAAAGAATGGCATGTCTTAAATTTTAATGATGTAAGAATTATTTCTAAGTCACACATTTGTTAGGGGTATAAACGAGCCAAATATGAGGGAGTTCAAAGCTTATTAATTAGGTGTATAAACCGGCCAAACATGGGCGAGCTCAAAGCTTGCTTGTGTTTGGCTCATTGAAAATTTTTTTATGAATGAAATTAACTCTGCTTTAAATAGCTCGAAAATAATTTTGTTTGGATTCAGCTGGATTAAATACAATGCTATTTGCATACGCACGCTAAATATTATTGTTTACAAATCTAACACCTTCCATCATCCACTTTTCAAATTCTTGCTCAAATATCAAAATTCATGGCTAAATACAGCTTGTGTCACACATAAATACATCAGTTTTGGTACTTTAATATTTTTACCTTTATTTTATAAATAGGACCTAGATGCTTAATTCTACAGAAATATTTCAGGTGCTATTAATGTAATTATTGCCAAATTTAAACTTGTTCGAATTAGCGCATAATCAGCTAGATATTTAGCTTTCACAATTTTCATATTCAATTCAATTCGTTTGGGTTAAAAAAATCTTTAATTTTAAATTGTTTCCAATTATCTGAAAATTTGATTTGAGTACATACCACTAACTCGATGTATTTAGATATCTAATTCCTAAATAAAAATTGAGATGCCAAATTTCAAAACATACCACAAAAATCTTATTTATTTACATATTTTGCACTTAAACATATTTTTTTTTATGAATATAACACCAAAATAATTTAAAAAAATAGTAAATTTAGCATTAATGAAATTAGTTAATTAATAAGATTATGTTTTACTTTTTTTTAAAAACAGCAAAATAAGAATTTTTAAGAAATTATTGCAAAATTTTAGGCGTATAGCATTTGACCAAGTTGCAAGATTGCAATTGATTTTCTATAATAAATAAAAACCAAACTTATTGTAGCAATTGTGATGGAATTCATCATGTAAATAGAGATATGTTGTCAAACTTTTGGTTGCGAATCCAAATTTAATTTTATCTTCTTTAATTAAGTGGAAAAAGTTGACTGCCACAATCTCAACTCTATAATATACTTACCATATTAGTTATGCCATGCCTAAGAATATTAGCCCTTTTTTGGCTTAACATATAGGGTTTTGGTTGTGAGATGGCTCATTAAGAGAATAGTAATATAAAATATGACTATAATAGAGAAATATTTAAAATTTACAACTTAGATTCTTATATCAAATGATTTCCCCATTTTCTTATTTAATTTATTATTTTTTGAACATTTTTATTATAATGAATATTTGAATCTTAATTATTTCTCTCTTCCCTATCAAATTTGACTATAATAGTGAATGATCTCAGTTTGAAATCTTATTACCTCTTTTGAGCATCTTCCTTTGGTGCTCAGACTATAAATATTGCATGTATATATAACTTTTATTCATTAAAAAAAGCCTAGTTAACTAGAATCATATTGATTCATTTCAGCCTTGGGTTAAGAAAATAGAAATACGTAAAAAAGAAGATCACGTAGAACAAAAATCAAATTCAATTCTATTAATTGGAGGAAATTACAAAAAAAAAAAAAATAGTATGATGATTAATGGTTTTAAGAAATTTTTAATGAATAACAAGCAGAATATTCACTAGAATCTATTTGGAGCTCCCTGAGCTAATGATCATAGCTGGCTAGAAATTCGGATCAAATGGCACGCCTGCTAGCGGTATCCACTCCGCCCCATTGATGAACGCACCCACTGTATACATGCTCGCCTCCGCTTCACTAATAGCGGGCCTACAACCGGGCCAAGTAACCCGGCCAGAAATATCAGCCCCCGGGCCCGTGTTCTCAATCTCAGCAAAGTTGATCGTATCAGGGGGAACGGAGCCTTCCCATGACACCCAACCCGCCGGATCAACAACTGAACTCATCTCCGTCTTCATGACCACAACGGTGGAGTAATTTCTCCACGGCCGGCTCAAGTATGTTGGTCGGGTAACAACGTCGTAGGGCCTAATAATGCATTCGTGGATGGAGAAACCCGTGTTCTCAGCCGGCTGCTCTTTGCCTTGAGCTGTGATGGTGTTATACTGGAAAGGCAGTGGTTCGCGGGGCAAGATATTGCAGCGCTGGAAGACGGCGGCGGCGTCGCCGAAGATGAAGTCGATGGTGCCGATGATGTCGCAGTCACGGTAGAATTGCCGGTTGCTGTGGGCGTAAAGGGTGTCTTGATATGCGTCGAAGGAGCAGCGAAAGAAGATGGATCTGTCGGAGCTGGAGAAGGCTGCTACGGCTTGGAAGTGCTCTGGGCCGGCCGTGTTGCGGAAGCCCATGTCTATTGCAACGAAACCTTGTCCTGAGACAACTGGTTTTTAAAAAATATTAGTTGTATGCAAAACATAGGATAGAATAAGATAGGAGAAGAGAATGTATGTGAAGGGAGTATTTAAAACGATATAAATATTAGAATTCAAATAGTGGACATGTTGCTAATTAATGAATATTAACAACTCACAAAGCGTTGCCGTCCAACTGGTGATGTACCCTTCAGGATCAGTAGAGCTGCGGTTGCCTGTAATGATACTGCTGTACATTCCATCGCCGATCATATAAACGTTCCATTTCGTTTCTTCCACCACCACATTCTCCTCGTAAATTCCCTCCTTCACATATATGAAGGTTGGCCCTAAGCTCTCATTGACCACCAAGTTCACCGCCTCCTGTATGCTCCCCACATGGCCGCTCCCATCCTTCGCCACGATCAAATTCGCCCCCAACTTAAACTTCCTCTGCATCGTCGACGCCGATTCAGAAAATAGTCCCACGTCGCTTGTCTTCTGCCTTTGGCCCCCCATAATCCCAGCGGCGACCTCTAGGCTATTGCTCGTTTGACCCCTAGAGTTTACTATCGCTGCCTCCACCTTCTGGCGCAAGTCTCCCCTCGTCAACTCTAAGCCTTCGAGACACTCCTTCTGGTTGGCAATAGAAGCGCTGAGCCACGACATAATGTCGCTCATCTTGTTGTAAGTATTGTATGACTCGCCAGCAGAGTCTTTCAATTGGTAAATTGCATTGCTAAGTAGGTACTTGCAATTACTGATGGCCGCATGCAGTCTTCTGTCCTCGGTTGGAATCTGAAGGGTGTTTAATAAGATAGAGGCATTTAAGAGGGCGCTCGAGGTAGCGGTGAGGGAGAGATTCAAGAGCTCTTCTGATTCATTGCGAATGGGGCTGGATGACTTTGTGATAGCTGTTGAGACGAGGCCTATTGCGACGATAACAAGGATTATAGCGACGGCGGCGGCGGCAGCTAAGTTGAGGATGATTCGCTTGCTTCGACATTGAAAAGCTAATTGGTTTTCCACGAAACCGTCCATGACTAGAATTTACTTGTCACAAAAAGTGTATATTTGTCATCTTATAAGAAAGAAAAATAGTGATTTTTGGATTGAGATGGAAAGAGTTCTGAATGATTCTTCGTCGCCAACTTTCCTTTTTTTTACGTAGAGGATTAATAATGTGATGGGTTACATTAATTGCAAGAGATACAATATGGCAAGCGTCGGCTAGCTTCCTTATAATCTACTTGCAAGTCCGCTTAGCTTGATTGCATGACTTGGCAAATAAGGGCTTTTTACTTAATATTTCAAAATAGTATATGAGGCTCATTATTTATCACAACATTTTTTTTTCTTAAAGAATAAATCTTTTTTTGGTAATTATAAATATGGAAAAAGAAAATCTACAAGAAGTGCGTAATTTAAAATCATGACAAATATGACACACACAAAACTGATTGATTTATTGCCAAAAAATATTCTCAAATATAAGTAATTAGTCTAAAGTTTCTATGTATGGATACATGACAAATATATTTTTCTTGATATCATATTTGTTTTATTAAAATTATTTTCATACTCAGAAAGTGAGAGAATTGCGAAATCATGCAGTTAATTTTATTTATTGTAGAGCATTATTAATTTATGAAGATACATCTTAAATTTTAATGATGTAAGAACTATTTTTAAGTTACTTATTGAAATAGCTTGAAAATCATTTTGTTTGGGTTCAGCTGGATTAAATTTAAGGGTTATTTACATGCATAGCACCTAAAATATTTTTATTTACAAATCTAATGTTCTCCTTCATCCATTTTTCAAATTCTCACTCAAATATCAAAATTGATGACACAAATCCAAGGGTTTAAAGATATTTCCTAAATGCTAAAAGGACATGGACTCGATAGTTTAAAATATTACATAAAAGTAGAATTATTTTAAAAATAGGACCTAGACTTTAAATTTTATAAATAGAAATATTTGAGGTGCTATGAATTAATTATCCCTAAATTTAATCCTGTTCGAATTAGCGAATAATCAGCTTGATTTTTGGTTTTCACAACTATAGATTCAATTCAATTCGATCGGGTTAAAATATAATTCAATTTTAAAATGATTTCAAAAATCTGAAAATATGAGTAGCTTCCTTTGGCAGAACTTTAGGAAGGAGAAAACTCCTTAAATTGGATTTTTACTCTGAATTTCTTTCAGTCCAGATGATACAGGGGCCATTTACAAACATACCACCAAATTCTTATGTATTTATAGAACGATTCCCAGCCCACCAAAGGAATTTTTTGGAAAAATAATTGCATTACGTATTGCGCTGTCAAAATGGTTTGTTGTTCGGTGAATATTTTATGTTTGACTCGTGTGTTCGATTCGTTCGCTAAGTTAACGAACTGAACACGAACAATAATTTGTTGGTTCGTTTTCTGCTCGAAATACTACTCATCAATTATATATATATATATATATATATATATATATATATATATATATATATATATATATATATATATATATATATATATATATAATATTTTTAAAAAAATTATGACTACAAGGCTATAAAGATTTATAGTTAATTAAAATTTTTAATTAAAATATATTTAAATTATCTTTTAATTTAAATAATAAGATTTACATTTTGTCCCGACTCTTAACATCCCACAGCTGTGTGACAAAGGTTCTCAAAACTAGTTTTCGTTCATGAACAACTTGTGTTCGACTCTCTAAGTTGACCAACCTAACATGAACATACTTTTTTTGTTAGAAATATTAACAAGCCGAATATGAACAGTGATATTTTTCTTAAAGAGCAGAACACGAGCTAAACTTTGGCTCGTTTACACCCCTAATTACGTACACAACTAACTCGATGTATCTACATATGTAATTCCTAAATAAAGAATGAGATTCCAAATGTGAGAGTTTATACAGGGCATACCACAACAATCTTAGTTATTTACATATCTTACAAATATAACATTTATCATTAATAAAATTAGACAATCAATAAGATTCTGTTTTGCGAACTAAGAATTTTTAAGAAATTATAGCAAAATTTCAGCCGTGTAGCATTTGACCAAGTTGCAAGATTTCAGTTAATTTTATATAATAAACAAAAACCAAACTTATTGTAGCAATTGTGATGCAATTTATTATGTTAATAGAGATATGTTGTCAAACTTTTGGTTGCAAATGCAAAAATTACTTTCATCTTGTTATTTTTTGACCCCCAATTAATGAACTAAGGTAAAAAGACAATTTTGTAATGTGGCACCGTCACCTACCACATCTCACCTACCACCCACCTACCACCGACCTACCTCCCACCTACCTCCCACCTACCTCCCACCTACTACTCTCTTGCTTCTATAAATAGAGAGGGTGTGAGGACTAGGAGTGAAAGGGGAAGAGATCTTAAGCTACCACAAAGGAGGAGAGAATAACTAGAGAGCTAGAGAGGAGAAGAGCATCTTGAGGCCTTGTATCAAGGTATCGCTTGAGAGGGAGGTCATAGAAGAAGATGAGGGCTCATCTCTATGTATAAACTATGTATTCTCCATTTCTTTTGCCTTAGTGAAATATTTGATTGATTCCCTCCCATAGACGTAGATCCAGTTGGATCGAACCACGTAAACGATCTGTGTTTACTTGTGTTCTTTCCATTTTTCATTTCTATGCCAGGAAGTACATATCTCACAACACATCTTCTCCAACAAATTGGAAAAGTTGACTACCACAATTTCAATTCTATAGCGTACTTACCATATTAGTTAGGCCATGCCTTAGAGCATTTTCCCTTTCTATCCTATAGACTTTTCTTTTATCCCTTTTGAGTATTTGATCTTCATGAAAAAGCTAAAGCATAAATTCATCACTTCTAATTATCTAGCACTCAACAATAGTTGAGTAACAATCAAATTATTAAATTTACATCAAAATTCGACTTAAATTTAGCTTGAGATTGGCTAGATTTAAAATGGATTTTAGTCAAGCTTGAGGTCTCTTGAGACTCAAGACTAATTTCAGAATTGTAGAAATTGGTTAGATTAATTTCTAGTCAATTTAAACTTGTATGAATCAATGAACAAAACAATATTATAAAATAATATACTTGGTCACTACAACATTTGTGAAAATTAGCGTCGCATTCGTAGCATGGGGATATTCCCGTGCTAAACTTGATTTGTGTCAGATTTGCGGTCTACGCAAAAATTGGGATCAGTGATGCAATAAGCGTCAAAATTGTCCGACACAAACAGCTTGTGTGGAATTTAGTGTTTGTTTGCATTGGCGTTAACGAAATTCGATGAGATCCACTCTGACACAAGGTTTAATTTTGGAATTTACGTGGAACAACGGCGAATGCAAATTAGCGATGTTATTTGCGTCAACTTAGTGTGCCGGAGATGTTATATTAGTGTCTAAATGTAGCGAATAGCGTCGAAAAAATATAGTAATTAGTGCCCAGATTTTTTATGCAAGTTCAACACAAATTTGTAATAAAATTTAAAAAATTATTAAAAGATCGATGATCAAATTTTCACTATATAATTTGATAAATATTCATATGCTTCTTCTTCTAAGACAAACACCACAGTTACACGTCTTCTTCCTTTCACCTTGGGATCTCGTGTGAAATTTATAATCATTCACATCAAATATTTGTCACGAGTGACGCTGCGATTAAGCCCCCAAGCAAGATCTATTAAGCTCTGATATGTAATTGTGTTGCTTACATTATGAATCTATAAGAAGTTCCAAAGTATAATTAGTGTTAACTTTGAATGTAAAAATTATATTACATACTAATGAATTGAAGAGTTACTTCAAAGTACGTATAATTTATTAGAGAATTATTCCCTATGTTGAATTTTTCGATAAATAACATGCTCACATCGTTGTTATCTGTATGTTAGAGTTAATTAATATAACAATCTGAATAAAAAAAAAAAAAATTATTACTAAAAATCTTACTCTATTAATGGTTGTATTACGTCGTAGTTCAGTAGCATATATACTATAACTAATCAAACTTTTTATCATTGAGTTTGCGTGTATCATATCTCCCTGATGGTTCTTCTAATATATGAAATATAAATATTTTTTATTGTGAAGGCATGTCACAAACAGTTTTATGTATTTATTTTCCTTGCTCGAAATAATAGAAAAAGAAAGTAATTATCTCTTGTAGCAAGTATGCCTCGCATATCAGGCCATTCATTTTGTGTTTTTTTTAATAATGCTTTTATTTTATTTAAAAATGTATAAGATGGATATATTATTGAATAAATAAAGTAATAGATTAGTCTAAACCAAAATGCAAGGTGTGACGGTACACATTAAGAAGACATATTTCTTAAAGGGATACATCCAATTATACTGCATTGGACCCCCAATATATCCTCATAGCATATATGTAAGGGCAGATGCTTCATAGAGTCAAAGAAATGAGAATAAATATTTGTGTGCTTATATAATACTAATAAAACTCTCACATCAAGATTTATCAATGAATCAACATTCAAAGTCCTTAGATACAACTCCCTAAACCATGCATTGTTCTAATCAATGGATCAAGTAACGACTTTGGTAAGACATTGAATGCAGTTAGTAGTAAGCACTGTAAAAAAATATGACAGTTATGACTCTTTATGTCGATTATATTCCTCATTCCCAAGTTAACACAACAACTCAAATTTGATGCGCATCCACAAAAAACCTTCAGAGAATGCATCCATTAAAATCTTATTTTTTGCTGATCTAATGTAATACTGTATGTAGCTTTGGGCTTTATTAATTTACCAACATTTATCTCATGAAGTTCTAACCCCTTCCTCTTGTAATACTCCTTTAAATCCAATCTTGCTTTAACATTTCTTTTGATTTATTCTTAAAATTCAGAATGGTATTGAAAATATTATCAAAGAAAATTTCTCAATATACATAACATTGAGATTATGTCTAATAAAATTAGTCCTCTAGTATCGAAGATAACATAAAATATTCTACTTCGTTCAATTATATGTAGCTCCAAAATCATGAAGCTGATTTGAAGCTAGTCTTGGTCTCTCAGTGATTTTTAATATTTCACCAACCTTCTATAATAATTAGACCACAATCATCCTCGGGATTAGATTTGATTTTTCAGTTCTATGTTTGAAAAATGCATCTTTATTCCTTCTGAGTGGTTGATCATATTTTAAAAACCTTCAATGAAAATCAAACCAAGAATTTTTTTCTTCCATGCTTTAAAGTGAATGCATTAGGCATATCCATGCTGTAAAGACAAGCTAATTTTTCAGTTGCGTTTCAACCATATAGCATCTCATAAGCCAAAAAAACACTAATTGTCCACATAAGAGTAGTTTTCAGCTATAAATAATATTTATTTGTGACATCATAAGTTAGCACAACTATTTTCCATAACATTTAAAGCACATCTATTTAGAGGTTGTAAGTAGACATCAATTTTATTCTTTGGAGTATGTGAACATGGTATGGTCAATGTTAGAAATAAGAATAACATGACCATGCACATAATAGGGGGCAAATTATGTGGCTAATAATGACCGACAACATTAATAAGGTGTTGTGGTATGAATGTATGTTGTCATATGAACATAAGCCAAGTTTAATATTGTGTGGTTCAACTACAAAATTAGGATAACTATGATCAAAGTATCTCTAGGCTTCACCATGTGATAGATGACTCATAATGTTAGTATCAACAAATCTAATATTATCTCATATCATGTAAGGAGTTGTATGCATATAAGTGAATAATCTTTGAAGTTGGGGTATGAAAGAAATAGAAGTGATGCTTGTATGGAATATTTTTTTCTAATTTTTACCCTTTTTCCCTCTTGGTTTTAATTTACTAGCACCACAAAATCTATATTTCATCTCCATTGCATCAATCTTGTAATATAACATGCATAAATAGACACAATAATCTATCTTCTCAAATAGTAACTCTAACTTTGATATAAACTTTTTAGTTTTGCACAAGTCATTCAGAACTAAATTATCTGTGGGATTTGTCTCCTTTAATAATACTATTACTTGATTGAACATTTTCTGGTTATCTTAAAATTAAATTTGATGCTCAATATTCTCAGTGTCATCGATAGCTCTATATGTGTAGTGTTGTCTTACCACAAAAATTGTTGTGCAACGTTCAACAAATCATAAAATTAGTGGGCTTCATTATTTGGTGCTTGATCATCATCAGGAACACTCTCAACAAAAATGAACCATGCGTGCATCAAGAATTATTTCAAGGTTTGTGTTAGGATTGTGTTTTATTTGAAGGACATAACTTTGATGAGACATCAACTTGATTGTATTGAATATCTGATTCATACTCACCATGTGCAATTTAGTATCAATAATTAGGTTTAAATCCATTATTTTACAGTTCAAACTTGACTTCTTTAGGTGTTAAATACGCTTGATTTTTATGTTTCGCTCGCACAATAACATCAAAACTTACCTTCTGAAAGGTAAATGAACAGATGCGATGGTTTTTGCATTAATTTAATTTCTTAGCGTCATTCAAGAACGCATTAGTGAGTCTTTTTCTTCCTGCTTACAATCTATTATACATTCATGAGTTCAAATTTTTAATGTCAATCTGCCACATATATGCAGCTTTATATATTAGTACATTTAGATATCAATCGTACGTACATTTCATGTATATGTATTACATATCTAACACTCAAACATTAATCTTTACATACAAAAACCATACAATTCTTATGCATTATATATCTAACACCTAAACTTCAAATTTTATATACAAACCACACAATTCTTATGCATTACATTTTTAATGATCAAACTTCAATGTTTACATCTAATCACACAATACTTATACAATAATACATGTAATTAGTTTTTTTATCTCATTTTTTTTAGTTGGTGGATCTTAATTTATTTTCAAAATTTGATATTTAATTCGTGATTTGTGCTGATTGCTACTTTATCTTCCATGGTGAAAATCAAAGTTCTTGTAGGTTCAAAAGTTTTGCAAATAGTTTTTTGGGTTGTTATACTCTATTCAGTTTTGTCCTTAGGTTCAGTTCTTGAATGACATTTGCAAACTTATATAATTCAAAATTTTCTAATGTCTTTGATGGTTTAGAGAAATTAAGTTCATGTAAATTTTAAAAAGTTATGGAAATTTTTAAGTTATTATATTGGTTTAGGCGTCTTGAGACGTGAGATTAAATATTTTAATCATTTTCAATATCTTGGTTATCTTAGGTCATTTAGTTTAAGTATTTTACTTATCTCAAGTTATTAAGGTTAAGAGTTTTAGTTCTCTTAAGTTATCGATTTTAAGTGAATTATTTGTTTAATGTCTTATTTATTGTAGGATATTTAGTTTAGGTGGTTTCATGTTATCTTTAGTCATTTAGTTTGAGTTCTGAAGTTATTTTATTTTATTTTATTTAAGTGTTAAAGTTATCATATTTAATTTAATTTAAGTGTTTCACTTCATTTAAGTTTTTTTGATTTAGTTATTTAAGTTATTTAAGTGTTTTAGTTAAAACATGTAGTTTAGAATGTTTAATTTAAAATGTTTGATTTAAGTGGTTTAAGATGTTTTAGATGTATTTTGAATTATTTTAAGTTTATCCTAAAATAACTTTTAAATTATCTTTATGTTATTTTAAAATAAGTTGTTTTAAATTACTTTTAAAAAGTTTAAAATTGGGTTTTTAAAGTTACCTTAAGTTAGTTTATGAGAGTTTTAAAATTATATTTGACCTATTTTAAGTTAAATTTTTTTAGTTTTAGTTTAAGTTAGCTTTGGATTACTTAAAAGATATTGCATTAAACATGTTTGCAAATGACATTTTTGATTAAAATATCCATGAGAAAAACCTATATATGAGAGGTTCCCTTTCTCCTTGTTATTTAATTATTATTATTAATATTATTTTTGCATGTACTTGACATATGAAAAAAAATTATACATAAAAGATAGATTAAATTAAAATACACATGAAACATGCTTTAAACTAAACTGCACATGAAATATATACTGAACTAGACTATACATGAAGCATGAATTAAAATAAACTACACATGGAACATGGCATATACATATTACACATATTACACATGAATTATTATGTTAGGCTTAGGCTTGGGTTAGAGGAGAGCAATGGTTAGGATAAGGTTGGCTTAGGATCAGCTTGAGTTAGCTAAGGTCATCTAAGGCTAGCTAAGGTCTATTCAAGTCATCTAGGATTTGCTCAAGGTAAGCTAAGGTCACCTATAGCCAGCTTGGGTTGGGCTAGAGTAGGCTAACATCAACTAGGGCCAGTTAGGGTTGGGCTAAGGTAGAGTAGGTTAGGTTAGGCTTGGTAGGGTTAGGTTGGGCCAGGTTGGGTTAGGTAGGGTTAGGCTTGGTTGGGTTTTGGCCAGGTTGGGTTAGGTAGGGTTAGGCTTGGTTGGGTTCGGGCCAGGTTGGGTTCAGACAAAGTTGAGTTTTGGTTGGATTGGGTTCGGGTTAACCTAATTCTAACCCAAATTCGAACTCTATTTAATTAATTAAAACATATAAAATAAAAATAAATAAATTAAATTAAAAAAATAAAAAATAGAGGAGGAAGAAGACTTGTCAAATTGATGAGCACACCACTGAGAGCACCACAAGAAGATGTTGATCGGGTAACCACCGAGAGGAGGAGGAAAACGGAGGAAGTTCATAGAAATAACAAGCGGAAGAGCCGGTGACAGAAATGATGGGCTCCCACAATATACCCTGATGACATTCAACCGATCAACATTCATATATTCCATTAGTGATTGGAGCTACCACAGATCACCGATGGTGAAACAGCTCAACGATCGACTCTCGGGCTCGAGTTGGAAGTCCAATGGCATGGTCACACCACCCACGCCACTGGGAGCCATGGCTACACCTGATTACAGGCTGCGATGCTAGGGTGCTATTCGTGCCCTTGGTGGCATAGCCACACCTAAAAGTGGTGTGGCTACACTGCCGAAGGTGAGAATTTGAGGATTTTAAGCTCTTTTCGATCACAAGAACCTTGATGGCAGTGAACATCTCCTCACGAGAGGACGGGTGATTGGTTTTTGTCATAAAGTGGTGTCCAAATTGAGGAAAATTGGGTCAAAGTATGGTCCCACCTCATGAAATTTGAGGTCTTCAATAAGAGCTCGTATGAAGTTCAAATTGGTCAATTTTAATGTTTGCAGCTCAACTTGATTACATTTCGAGTATTGAATTGATTTGAGTTCGTTCCAAAGGAGAATTCGTAATTATCATTCAAATTATCTTAGGCTAAATGAGTCTCATAACAGGGTCCGATTTAGGCGCAGAAGTGCTTCTACGAAGCCTATTTTTCGAATGATATTTATATATTAAACAAACAAACATCTTGAATATCAAACAAAAAAAAAAGAAAAAAAAAATCTAACACTACCCCTAAAACCATAAAAGTTAGATTAAATCATAAACTGAATCTTGACCTTAAAATAAAAAAAAACAGCAAGTTTCCTTTGCAACAAATAACAAGCACAATCTCACCACCAAATCAGCAAGCAGAAAAGCAATCAATTATGACACCGCTAAAACATGTATTCAATCATATGGCCTTACCTCAAACAGCTTTCCAAAGAGCCTCAACCAAAACAAAAACACGTACATTAATTCCTCTACCTATTTCTCTGTAGAAAAATTTTCCACGGCTTTTGCAGACTTGCAGTATCTCAAGGCTAAGCTGATGCACAAACTGCTGCTTTATCAAATGCTGCCTGGCAAATTCTAATCCACAAACCAAATCGACTTAAATTTTCCAAAAAAAGACACTAATGGCTCTGGGCATTCCCATAAATGAGCCAAGAGCATCACAAGTTAAAACAGTTCAGGTTGCTTGCAAACTCCTAGCACTGTCTACCAACAATCCATTTGCTTTATCTATACTTTCTTCCACAGACTTATTTACCGTACCTATCCAATTACAAATGTCCAAATCTTAGCTCCTAATCATGAAGCTTCTGTTGCAGAGACAAAAATTTGGAACATGAAATTGAGGTCCCAAATAGTACTGGCACAAAAAAAACAATACTGACCAGAACTTGTTTCATCCACTTAGGATTACCTCCAAGCTCTTAAGACCAGACAGGCAATCCAAAGTTATGGAAGGATCTGATGAATCCATCTGAGCTAGCCGTTACAATTCTCATGCTACACATAGCTGCCAGAGATGTCAGCTGCTTATAATGATGAGTCAATTCTCTATGAAACTTGCCCAGTTGGGTATCATCTAGCTGCAACGAAAAGGCATCCAATGAAACTGGAAGTTTCTCCGCTGGTCCGACTCGAGAAACGCTATCGGCAAACAGCCAACACCCAAGAAAAAGGCATTCTGAATTCGAGAACCAGGCGGAAGGCCCCAAGATTTTTATAGGAGACGGAAGATGAAGTCTTTCGGTTGTTGGACCTGCTGTTTTGTGATCCATGTCAGGCCATGGAACTGCAACGGATACTCCTTTAGAAAGGAAGGATTCGGAAGGACGTATAGATTTTGTCCTTCGAGGGGTTGGCTTCCTTGAAGAATCATAGTTCCAGATGTACACGTTGGAGTCTTCACCAACAGAGATAATGTGCCGGCCATCGGAAGTGAATGAAGCGGATGCATGGCTTCTGGTCTTTCGAAGGCCTGCAAGATAACGCAAAATACAAAAAGTGTATAGATTAATTTTATGGTAAGATCTCGATCTTGCCAAACTCAAGAGATAATGAAGGAGCACGTCTACACGCATTGGTGTTATGTAGGTAAATCTTTCTATCAGAAAAACGCAGCTAAAAGAGGTAGAATCCAGTAACAATACATTAAATAAATAAAAATATGCAATAATGAAACATGGGGTTGGGTCTTGGCATCCCCAGCATTTATCATGCCAATTGCACGTACAATTGCCGCCATATAAGCTGTCCAATTCACTTTGGACGGCTAAGATTGAATCACTGAAATCAAAATCCAATCTGATTTATTTGAGGGAAATGTACATACTTACCACGAAATTTTCATGTTTTTACATATCTCAAAGAACTTTGATATTTACATACATAGGACTTTGATGTTTTATATTTTATATATGAAAATGTGTATTTAACTTTTAAAATGTGATATTAGTGACATTTTTTATGTTATATTAAAGAATTGAGTACTCCACCTTTGTGTGAGATAATCAATACATAAGAATAGTGTGATATGTAAATGCCCCATTTTTTTAATGAATACAATCCTAGCTGTCTAAAGCGGGTCAACCAATTAAAAAAATAACGGTCAACTATTTAATAATGCCAACAAATAGTATGATATTATTACGCATTACTCTTTTATATTTACAGATAATTACATACAGACCATCTAAAACATTGATATCTATAATGATTTTTTTGAACTAACGATTTGCTATTGAGAATTTAATAGAAATGAAAAATATGAGTTGTGGTTTTACCATGATTTTTTATATTTGAGTTAGAATTTGAAACATGAATGAGAGAGAATGATTAATTTGTAAATAGCAAATTTTGGATGGTATGTATGTAATTACCTCAATTTAGAGAGAATAACAATAATAATAAGTTATTATTTTTTTAAAGCGTTCTAGAGATAGATGCAGACCCGTATTTCGAAAAAGACACGCCAACCCAAAGCCCGTGCAAAACTCCGTCCCCGTAGCCCGTACCCGCACCCTCTTTCCATTTCCTGCTGCTCTGGGGGCAGTGTTCCTCTAGTTCTGGCTCCCGTCTCCCTCCCCTGGTTCGCTGTCTAGCGCTCTCGTCTCCCTTCCGCTCCGACAGAAATCCAGGCAACCTTCACGGGAGGTGGCGGAGAATCATCTTCGATCCCAACTGTGTGAGAAGGAGAGGATAACGCGGCTGGAGCATACCGGGGAAGCCATCGATGAGACAAGCAGAGCCTTGAAGCTCCCTGGAGAAGTTAATCGACCAGTCTATCGCCGGGTGGAGGTGCAGGAATCTCGATTGGAGCTTGATGAAGAGGGATTTAGCAACAGCGTGCAAAGAAAGTGCTATTCCCACTTGGATTTGAGGTAAAATAGAAGAGAAACGGGATTTAGGTTTCCGTAGTTTTAAATTCGTAAATTCGTAAAATCGTAAATCCACCTAAGCAAGGATTCAGTATATAATATATAAAATTAAAATAAAAAATAATATTACTTAAATTAAATATAAGAATAAAATTGAACACCACACTGAATCACACATAACTTGAAAGCTCACCTTTAGGCACATAAAAATTTTGAAAACTTTTCAATCCTCAAGATTATTCTTAATGAACTAAAATGGGAAAAGAACGATGCTCTGTATGGCTTGCTTGAACAAAAATAAGATCAAATATAAATTACTAGCCAAATCCCCAAACCGGTATACACAGGTTGATAGAATGCTGCATTATGAGCTCAAAATACACAATTGATGTCTATGCTTTCAGATGCATGACTAGTAATTTATATTTAATCTTCCAAACAAATTCAATGTTATGTAGAATACATATTTGATACTATACATACAAGCCTGCAGGTAGAAAAAGTATAAAATAATAAAATAAAATTAATCAAATACTCCGTTGATAATCGTGTTGACAAAAAATCTCAATTTGATTGAGTTTTTATTTACAAAATTCTCCCAACTTTTAAAGATAAACAATTTTCAAGAAAAAAAACTTATTTTGAAAATATTCATATATAAAATTTATTATTAAAAGTAAAGAGCAAAATTCATCCACTCTCTGCTCTCATTTATCACCTTAAATTGTCAATTATAAGGTACATTTGATAGAACCTAAATGTATCTATTGGTTAAAGTATGTAAAGTTGTCAACCTTAGACAAACATTTACTCGAGGTCTATAAGATTCTCTTGAACAAAATAATGTATTGTTGCCAACAAGGATCCTTTGGTCGAGTTGGGTCGGCTAATTTCTCTAAGTATATCAGAGATTATGACAACCCAAAATCTGGATTTTGATAGAATTTGTCATCGAGAGAAATCATTAATCATTAGGATTTGTGCCTATAAGAAATATTGAGCCGTTCTTAAATTCCTCATAAAAATAAGGGTAAAATCTTCCGTTAGTATTTTATTTATCTGCAATATATTCTTTTAAAAGGTAGACCTGAAAACTTTATATAAAACTATTATAGAGTGGCCATGGTGTAATTTTTGTAGCCCGGAATATACGTATCATGAGGTTGAATTTTGCTTGGTTGAAGCTAACCTTGCCAAATCATACTAGCATTCAAGTTAGTTCATGGTTGCCTGGATGATTCATTTCCAATCCATGTCTAGTCAAATTTTTGGTCGGCGACAAAATTTCGAACTACGTGTTGAAACTATTCACAACATACTAGTTATTCTAATGTTTCAATTTGCCAAGTTGTTTCTTTTGTACGCCTGTATTGAACAATGGCTCAAAGTGTTAACCTATTTGGAGTTCCCTGGATCTACTCCCTAACATCATTTATTTTTTTTTCAAAAGCATATCTTCCCATTAAATAGGACGCAATGGAGAAAAAGGATTCATGTAGCCGACCCCACGTAGTGGGATTATGGCTTTGTTGTTGTTGTTTTTGCATATTCTCCCGTCTTTGGGCATGCACAACAAGCTTGTGATCATATGTTGTTATTTCTCCCATTACTCTTATTATCACTTCTTTTTTATTGTCTTCCATTTTATCAATTTTTCTATTCCATTACTTAGAGATTTCAACTCCACTCCATAGTGTCGAGGCACCGCTACTCATTAGAGGAAAAGGTTTTTCTTCTGGAGACAGATGATCATGTAATGTAGAGACAATGATGACAAGCGTAATACTAATAGCAGTTTAGGCTTGAGATGAGCAAGAATGGATTTTAGCTAATAACAACCAATATTATAAGACTGACAATTAAATTAGATAATCATTCATTTTAGTAGTTAGGTCTAAAGATTGATGTAATATAACAAATTTTGTGTCACTTTTGGTCATATGGAATCGAAACTAGACCGATTGCATACCAATTAGGAAGTGTTTGATGTATTAAAGTAATTATGTGTGTGGCTGCTTTCTTCACAATTTACAACGGAACTTCCCCCTATATTATTTATTCATTTGTATAATTATTTGGTAAGGTAAAGTTATTTTTTCAAACTTCTGAACTTAATTATGTTGCAAGGGACCTTGTACCATTGATGTCTCCATTCACCTACACGACCATCCACCATAAATGTTCACAAGTTGCAGAATTATCTTTGGAAGCAATAAGACAAAATCAGATAAATGTGTATTTTACGTAGTTGACCAGAAGGTAGTTAAAAAGTTTCACGACTAGCATTCAAATAGTACAGGAAAAAAATGAATAAATAAAGAAAACCCAACCTTAGTACTGCAAAAATTACAGATTCAATTACTGTTAATAGGCCACGATAAAGTTTCCATTTTAGTTGATAGCACCAATGGTCTTGCAAACATTAGATTTCTATAACTATCACTGAAATTTTCCTTATAAAATTAACATCCAAGCATTTAAATAAATTAAAAACTCATATATAATGTGTGATGCAAGGAAGTCACTAAGCATTTGACAAACTACTGTGAATGAAAGTTTGTAGTTTTCTACGCTCTTCAAAATTTGTGCGGTATTATTATAAATAGAAACACTTGCATTATATTTTTGGTTAATATACAAGATTCAGGTGTAACGACAAAAACAACTTGTTAATATTAAATGAAATCGCATTATTACCTCTGAATTTGTGAGCAACGCCAAATCCATCAAAAATTCGAACTCTGGAGTCTGCTGATGTGATCATAATCTGTTCTGTATCGTTGGGTGAGTACTGCAGGAAAAATAATTAGCGGATATAGTAGACAACCACAATCTGGCAAGTTTGATAAAGCAAAGAACACAAAGCTTCCTATCTTTCTCACCTGTAACCCCGTAACTCGTTTTCCAGCAGATTTCTGTTTACCTTCAATAGGAAATTGCATGTACAAGTGCATGCTATTACCTGCCCGCATGAAAATACAACATAAATAAACAAATTAAATGCTAGCCATACAAAGTAAATGAGCAGAAACTAAACTGCAACACAATTCATTATCTTATTGGTTTTGATAAAATATATCTGATTTATATTAAAACGCTGCCCATATGCTAATTATATGAATTGATGTAATTAATTGAAATGAAAAGGTTTATTTGTAAAAATCCATTCATTAGTACCTCTCTCTCTCTCTCTCTCTCTCTCTCTCTCTCTCTCTCTATATATATATATATATATATATATATTATCCCTTTCATTCCCTGACCCGAAAACAGGAAAAGCAAAAGGAGAGAGGCTTAGATTCTCGTTTGGGAAAAATTGGGAGGGGCTTCAAGTGTTTTACATAGAGTTTTCATCGATATTGATCATTTATAAATTTTAGCATACCTTGGTATGAATTATCTGGACGGTTGCTTATTTCTTCCCTTAATTTTCTATTGTCTTGTTCTTAAGCCATTTGTGCTAAAAGAAATGTATAATCTCCAAATAGAGAATAAGATTCATGTGGCATATGCTAATAAGTGGCATTTTGGATTCATAGTGCCTATGATTTAGCGTGTGTTTGGGGCGGTGGTGTGATGATAGTGTTGTGCCGCACCACAGTTTTTTCTATTTGGCAAAATTATATTTTGTCAACTTTTTCAAAAAAACCTCAACTGAAAGTTGTGTTTTGCCTCTAAATCTGTCTAAGTGGGGTGGCTACTAGAAAGACACAGTTTGACTTTTTTTTAGAAAATAAAAATTTTGTAATGGTCACTGTAGCTTTTTAAACAACTTCTTTTGCAATAACTTCACAGCTGTTTCTTCAAATAACTGCAACTTTCCCAAAAAGAAACTCATAATCTCTTTCTTTCTTGTTGAGTGTAGGTTAATCAATTTATATTTTCTTCAAAAAATTTGAAATCGATTGTTGAATCACATGCATCTTTCTTTTATATGCTTAATAAAAGAATTGAAATGAGGTTATCTCGTGGACATAGAGTTCAACTAAACTCGAACCACTTTATATAGTTTTATTCATATTTCTTTTTCTAATATTTTTCGATTATTCGTGTGACGATTATTTTGGTTGTTGTTTTGGTGTTACATTGCTTCAAGTACAATTTATTGTTGAATCATAAGGGGTTTATTTTCATATTTCCAATAAGTAAATCTTGTTTCTTTGATATCTATATACTACCTTTATTGCTTGTTTCCTAACAGGCTTCAATACCCCCCGTCGTCCTTGTCAATTTAGAAAATATATGCCTCACATTTAGCAATCTGATGTCATAAAGAACTCAATAAAAAAAAAAACTAAAGAAAAACAAGGAAAAGAAGGAAGAAAGAGAGTAAAACCTCGTGAGTAATCATAAAAACGGCAATTTCCATTGATCGAACCGACAACAAAACCCTGTTTCGAAAAAACAAAAGAATAGTTAACATAGAAACAAATTTGCAAATAAAATACTTTTTTTTGTAATATTACTAGTTAGAATGCAACCTTTCCGTCTGGCCGATAGCACACAGCAGTCACAATATCACGTATGCCAACCCAATCAAACACATGATTCTCCAAAACACTCCAAATGCGAACTTTGCCATCTATGGAACCACTAATGAAGTATCTTTCATCAACGGGATTGAATTGAATACAAGTTACTGCGTGTCATTCAAAATAAAGAAGAAAAATGAGAGATATTAATTTGGCTCAAGTAAATAAAAATGGACAATTAAATGTTATGACATTTCTCATCTTGGATAAAAAAGGATAATTAGAGTATTGAAGGTTCCTTTGCAACAAAGAACAAAGTTAAATAGAATATGAAAACCAAAGAACTTAAAAAATTTGAAGTCAAGAGATGTTGAAATTTGCATCTAATTTCGGGTCATATTTGTAAATAGAAGTATAGAGATTTATTTGTAAATGTTGCAAGGCTCTATATAAGCTCAAGCCACTAATGAAATGGGTAAGTTTTCAAGAGAAATTAATTTTTTATGGTATCAGAGCCTAATCATAGTAGCCAGGGGCTTGGTGCTGCTCAATTGTGAGGATCAGATCAGCTCAATCGGTACAATTCTGGCGACTTGAGCTCACTATTAAGGCAATGAAGGGATCACAACTCGCCGGGAAGGCAACCAACGGATCGTGGCGTGAACCCTCTGACGATCCAGTCATGATTAGAGCTCTTTGGGAAGAACCAAACGGAGAGAAGTCTAGATCTCGTTGGATGTAATGGCCGACTTCTTAGTGTATTGAGCAAGGCATGAGGACTCGTGTGCAATCTTCTCGAAGATATCTTTGATGAACGAATTCATGATACTCATTGCCTTGCTTGAGATATGGATATCAGGGTGCACTTGCTTCAACAACTAGTCTAACTGAGAAGGCAACGACGAGACTGCCATGTACGAAACGACGTGAAATTGCTGCTCAACATTTAGGAAGGCAGCGGAGCAAGGCTTTATTTGCGGATTTCCACTCGATGAAATGGAGGCAAAGGATAGAAGCGGTTGGGGTGTGGCTTCGTGCGGGCTAAGGCAAAGCGGATCCAACGAACTTGCAGGAAGGAAGTCGCATGGAACCTTTAGTACTCTAAGGATGACTTCTAGTAATAATGCGAGTCATCCACTTGATCGTTATTCTCCTGATCGTTTTAGATCCTCACGTGAAATTGTTTATTTTATCTCATACACTAACATATCACCTTTATATAGAACATTAATTGTATCATTGGACATTGTTTCTATACCCAATTGTTGGCGGGTAGCTAAGGACAATTCAAAGTGGAAGGTAGCAATGCTAGAGGAACTTCTTGCTCTCGATAAGAACAGGATATGACAACTCGTGTTGCTACTAACAGGGAAAATGCAGTCGGGTGCAAATGAGTCTTTACAGTGAAGTGGACATCAGAAAGAAAGATTGATTACTACAAAGCATGACTGGTGGTTAAAAGGTATAGTCAGACGAATGACATCGACTGTGATAAGACATTTACGCCAATGACAAATATGAGCACTATCAGGACACTCGTCTCTCTGGTTTTGAATGGCGGATGAAGGTTATAACAAATGGATGTGAAGAATGTGTTTCTTCATGTGGATCTGCTAGAGGAGGTATACATGGAGATACCCGCAGGCTTTGACACGAACCAAATAGTGAGCAATGTGTGTAGATTAAGAAAGTCACTATATAGTTTGAAATAGCTTCCTCGAGCTTATTTTTGATAGATTCAGGAAAGCAATAACAGACATGGGATATCAACAGATTGATGTCGATCATACAATGTTCTTTTAACGACATGATGATCACATTATTATTCTTGTTGTGTATGTGAATGACATTGTCACTGGAGATGATAAATAAGATATTGGTCAGTTGAAGACAAGTTTGGGCAAAGAGTTTGAGGTGAATGACCTGAAACAACTTAGATAATTCCTCGGAATTGAGGTGGCTTGTGAAGCAGAGGAGATTGTTTTGTCTTAGAGAAAATTTATGCTAGACTTGCTCACAGAGACAGATATGTTGGGATGCATGTCTGCAGTTTCAACAAATAACCAGAAGGAAAAGCTGAGCTCAAAGACAACAAAGCCAGTTGATCGCGAAAGATACCAGAGTCACTCGTACTGACATATCATTTGCAGTAAGTGTGGTGAATCGCTATATGTATGATCCGAGAAATGATCACATGGATGCCATATATTAGATTGTTAGGTATCTGAAGAGTGCACAAGGAAAGGAGTTGATTTTCAGGAAGAATGGATATGTAAGCATTGAGTACTATTGTAACTTATACTGGATGAGTTGTATGGATGACAGGGGGTCCACATATGGATATTGCATGTTAATAGCGGGTAAACTTGGTCTCTTTGAAGAGCAAGAAATAATCAGTAGTAGCGAGGTCAACAACAAAGGCAGAGTGTAAGGTCATGGCCTTAGGAGTTGTTGAGATGATGTGGCTAAAAGTTTTGTTGGTAAAGCCCAAGGTGAACCAAGGAGCTCAAATGAAGTTGTGGTGCAACAACAAGTCAGCGATCAACATCACCAAGAACCCGATGCAACATGATAGAACCAAACTTGTGGAGATTGATAGGTTTTTCATTAAGGAAAAGTTGAATAACGTACTAGAGTTGAGCCATGTAACCATTGGATAGCAAGTAGCTGATTGCCTCAATAAAAGACTTAGCTCATTAAATTTGGCTAGGTTATGTGATAAGATGGGCTTAGTAGATCTCTTTTGCCCAATTTGAGAGGTATTGTTGAGATTTATATTTAATGTTGGGTTCTATTTGTAAATAGAAGAAGTTTAGAGATTAATTTATAAATGTTGTAAGGCTCTATAAAAGCCCAAGCCATTAATGAAATGTGTTAGTTTTCAATAGCAATTAATTCTTTAAGAGAATCCAAGAAGACTGGAGCATTCAAACAAGCTGAATATCCTTATAAAGGAATCAATTTCACCTTCATGTTTAAGCATACAGGTTTTCAGACCATTTTTAGCTAGTGTTAGTTTTCAAGAACAATTAATTCGTTAAGAGAATCCAAGAAGACAAGGGCATTCAAGCAACCTGAATATCCTTATAAAGAAATCAATTTCATCTTCATGTTAAAGCATACAGCTTTTCAGACCATTTATAGCTAGTTAGTAGTTACCATAATCATTGTGCAGAAAAACTTGAAGGCATCCATCACAACCAACTTTCCACAATCGCACAGTTTTGTCAATGGATGCTGTTAGAAGTTGCTGCAAGAAAAGATTTCAAGATGGAATTCCTATAAAATCCCTAGAAATTAACAGTCTAAACATAGAAACCAAAAGTTCTTTTCTAGTTTCTTAAATATGGTAAAGAAGCATGACTTACATTCGATGAAGACCATGAAAGATCGAGAATTTCACCAGTATGTCCATGGAATTCATGTCTTGGTTTCTCCAAGATCTTATAAGCCTTCTTCGGGAATACAACAGGAGCACGGTTACCATCTTTCATTCCAATTAAAGCGCTACATCTGCATTCACCAACAATATTGGCTGAACTATTTTCCACTTCACACTTGCAAGTGGCTTCTGCTTCCTTAATTTGCCAGATGCGAACGATTGAATCTTCACCACCACTTGCTATATACCATCTTGATGGACTAAACTTCAAAGCCCTAATTGAACCAACATGTGCTCGGATTTCCTGCTCAATGAATAACCCCGTTAGTTCTCTGGACCGTCTCCTATTTCTCAGTCCATTCGTTCTTATAGTCCGGGGCAGTTGGGAATTTTTTATGGTGACATCATGCTCGCACATTCCTACCATATGTTTCTTGTTGAGAATCCTTCTCCACCAGCTCCTATGCTTTCTCCTTGCAGCAACACTATCACGCTGTTTTTCTGTAGCAGGCGAAACTTTTCTGTCCATTTGTTTATGAACAGAGCAGGGAAATCCGACTAACTCTTCAAACTCCTGGTATGTCAAAAGTTTGTCAGAACCTAATTCTTTGAGCAAGCTTGGCAAACCATTATCCCCAAGCTCATGAACGATAAATACCTTTCCATTGTCCAAATTCCTTATGCAATCTCCTTGTATCCCATCATCCGTTGCTGAAAAGGAATCCAGGGCAGCACCATTGGCATTGCTAAGTCTGCTTATCTCAATTTGAGATTTTTTCAGAGATGATGAGAAATCTGAGTGAGGAAAAAAAAGTTCCTCAAATCCCATATTGCATAAGAATTTTTGCCTTCTTTCTTGGACAGACTTCATGTCTCCCATCCATGATTCAGGATTGAAGATTCGGAGCTTGAATTCATCGTCTTCATCTGCTGAGAAATAAGATGATGCAGAGTCGACAGAAGTTCTAATGCTCTCGTCCCAGTCTAAGAACACTTCCCGCTCCACACAAGAGTTCTGCATGTTTACTCGGCAGTACTCAGAGTTCTCTGATCACTCAGCCTTAATGAAACATTTGATCCAAATGCGAAGATCTGAGCAACTTAACTGTGAGATACACAGCTTTAACAGCAGTTGAGACTCTTAGAAGCTTCATAATATTCCACTGCAAGAAAATGACAAAAGGATAAGCATTGATAGATTACATTACACTAGATATGGCATAACAAATAGATATGTCACTGAAGCTTCAACATCACGTCATAAATGGATATTGGAAAATTTGTAAACACACCACTTAATTCTTATGTATTTACATCTTTAAAATCTAACCTTTCATATTTACATTTATAGCACTATGGAATCATTTATTTATGCATGAAAAAGTGAATAAATGTATTTCACTCATTTATATAATTAACATGTTTTATTTTTATTACACTTTGAAACACCATGAACAATGATTAAACTAATGAAGGTAGAAGACACCGAAGCTTCATATATACATACATACACACATAAAGACTTTCGAAAAAAGCTAAAGCTAAGCACCAGCAGTTCAAGTATCCCTTCCGTCCAGGACTTCTCTTCAGAGTTTCTCTTCAAAGCATATGCATTTACATACTTGCCGCCCCATTCTTCAGAGCTAGTTACTTTTTACATTTATATTACCTAAACTTTTCATATCGCATAAAAAAACACCCCCATTTTAACTCAAATAAGCAATTTCACGCTTCGGGAAGATGCCATGTATGTAAAAAATTAAAATTTAGGTTTTAGAAACATAAATACATAAGAATTGAGTGGTATATGTGTTAATCTTCCAAAAAAAATCCTAATTTGCCGCTACAAGCGACAATACTGATACATATAAACATTAACTAGCAATACTTAACAGCAATTCTAAAACAAATACTGCGCCACGCATGAAATCCAGGAAAACCCAAAATACTCCTGCACTTGCGATGACTCCATCGACTTGAACTTCGTCTAATATCTCTGTTGTGGAGCTCAAAATCCAAAACAAAAACCAAGTTTCTTCACCTCGAATTCACACCGGTCAAGTAAAATCATAGCAGCGTTGCTCAATCTCTCTATATGATGAAATTCCCAAACGCTAGGCGAGCAAGCAATTGCTTAAAACTAGATACGTAATTAGACAAACACGAACCACCCTCTGGAGTGAAATGGAAGGAAAAAACTATTTGGTTAAATGATTACCAAATAAACAAAACAAGTGGAAAAGTTGAGCGGCAGCTCAACCACCTCGAAATCCGCAACAGGGCAGCGCACGCACGAGCAGCCGACACGGGCGGCGAAGTACACGGCGTTCGAAGCGCTAACACTCGGCTCCCCCCTGCATCTCTATTCCCTCGCAATCCGTAGTAAAAGCAAAGGGGGAGAGCGTAAGAAGGAGAACGAGATCCCAACCGAGCAATGACAATGAAAAAAATGGCTAAGACAACCTAAGGCAGCGCTATACCCTTCGCCTGCCCGAACGCATTAAAATCGCTTTTAAAGCGCAGGTCCTTATGATGCGTAGGCTCACTGCTGCTACTGAAAGGGATCGATCGTTACAGGCGCGAAAGTTTTCGAGCGTCCGGCACTCTGTTTTTTTTTTTTTTTTTTTCGTCCGGCACTCTGTTTTTTTTTTTTTTTTTGGAATTTTTAGTATTAAAAAAAAAGTTAATGCAGTATAGGAGGATTCAATCTAAAAACCTCGATGACAAATTTCAAAGCCGATTTCGATTGAGCAAGCTGGTACTCGAGCACTCTGTTACGTGCCTACGAGCTAGCGGCGGTACCAGTACTTTACCTAGGCCTGCAGCGTTCTCTCTCCCCGGCCATTATAGCGCCCGTTCTTTGTCTCTTCTCAGCTTGGTCACTACAGCTTGCCTGTTTGCTCGGGATGGCCACGCTAATAAAATTGTGCCAGTTAGGTCCCGTTTTTGCTTGTTGCATGTGAGCGGTGGACCTCTGAGCTCTGACGATCTGAAATCTGGGATCTCCTAATCTCGTATTGGCTCACAAAATTGATTCCGCCATTGCTTTCTAGAGCTCTAGTGTCTCCAAGTCGTTCATGGCAGTGACGATACTTCCAGATGATTGCACTACATCGAATTACAACTAAATGTTTAGTACAGATGGGCTTCTAAGATGATAAAATCGCTCAGGGCGACACTGGATTAGCTCATACCATTGATTCCACTGTGTCGAAGCTTGAGAATTGAAAGTTCTGCTTTCTCCGACTTGCTGGCGTGATGGCAGTGGCGGTAATTGCTGAGCTCTAATGGACTTCTAGGACGATATAAAACGATGGCAGAGTATCGATGTGAAGTGATGCCGGGATGGATGCGGGAAGAAGAAGAAGAAGAGAAAGCAGTTGAAAACGCGATTCCTACCGCTCCCCCGGTTCACTGCAGCCCGACACCTGGTTGAGGTTAATTTTAAGGCATCAGCTACAGGCGGGCG
>NEWO01000365.1:116982-146375 GCA_003013225.1 Phalaenopsis aphrodite | reverse complement strand
TATATATATATATATATATATATATATATATATATATATATATATATATATATATACTTATATAGTTGAATTTTTATTTAAGAAATGAGAGAGAGAGAGTCACATAAAGAAAACGAACAATAAAAAATCTTAACCTTCCTTTATTTTTTCTCATAAATTGATCTTCATGTGTAGGGAAGAAGGTATAATATCCGAAATTTCACTTCTCCTCTTCTTTATGGGGGCAATTACATGATATTATAGGTATTCTACTGATTAGAGCTTTTGCTCTACTCTCCTATGACTTGGTAAGTTGGTTTAGCCTAACTTTGGCTTGATAGGTCGGTTCGATCAGCTTGTTGGGTTAGCGTAGACGGTTGTTTGGATTCAATTGACTTAAGATTGATGAGATTCACTTAGTTGGCTAGACTTAACTGATTTGTCTGTCTAGTTTGATTGTTGACTCTCAGTTCCTGGATGAGACGGTTCTATCGATAAAACAAGACTAGACAATTGAACAGAGAGTGGATCATTGTAATTTGATAGATAGTTTATTACTTAATGATGTAGGCTCTTCGAGACGATTGTGAAGCTCTGTTGTATTGTTGATTTTTGGCTCTAACAAGAAACTTTAGAGGCTTCTGTGGAATATGTGATGGTGATGAGGATCTAAATTTTTTCTCAATTTGATCAATTTTCCAATCCTAACTAGCCCGAACATTCTTTTCATCATCCTCTTAGCCCAGTTGTCTTTTTTCATTGGCTCTGATGGTTGTATCCAATGAGATAAGGTTTTTTGGTCTTCTGTCGATGGGGTTTTCTTATTATGCTTCCTTCGTTTTAGATCATCAGATCTCTTCGGGATTCATGCTAACGCATTCTTTATATATATATGAATGATGATTTGCATTCGTAATGTTTCATATTTATATACAAATATTATTTAAAATTTTTAATAATTTATATAACATATAAAAATGATTTTCAATTAAACTTAATGATCATGCATAACTCATATTTAACATGATAAATTAACAAGCAAAACATAACAAGATATTTGACTTTTGCTTAGGAATAATAGAGTTCGCTAAGCTCTTTCACACCTTTTTAAGCATCTTATAATTGATGAAATATTTCTCAAAACCAATTAAATTATTGCGTTCCTAATTTTTAGAAAGTTGGACTATTTCATTGTTTGGACTTGAAAATATATATTTAAATTTAATGAATTTATTAGATGTTGTTACCCATCAATGTTTATTTTAAACCTAGCTATAACGCACAAATAATATATCTTATTTAAATCATAAAATAGCTAATTATAAATTAATTTCATGTATATCACTGAACAAATGAGCCTTTTTTAATATAAATTAATCAGCTTTCCTTGTGCCCGCTGACATGCTTGTTTGAATTTAAAATATGACATTTTATTTACAAATTGCATGATTCACTTAAGATAAGATACTTTATTTAGTTGGATGAAAATTTGTATTTCTTGTAGGGTGTCTTTTATTTGTTGTTATGAATTACGAAATATGTCTTATGATCTGTTTGAAGCAACTGCAGTTTATTAAGAAACAGTTGTGAAGTTGTTGAAGAATAATCTAATATTACAAAAAGCTGTAGCGGCTATAATAAATTTTTTTTTTATTGAAAAATTCAAACCGCAGTTGTCACAGCACTTAGCGTCTGTTTGGGGCAGCTTGTGTATTTCAAGATAAGCTGTTTATCCTAGAACGCGGCCCGCAGGCCGGCTGCGGGAGTCGACCAGCGGGCTGCGTTTAGTATAAAAACTCAAACGCAGTTTTGGATAAGCTGACGAAACGCACAAACCAAACGGTACGGCGGCGTTCCGCACTTATAAGCTGCCTCAAACATACCCTTAGTCAGGACCAATGAGAAAACACTAATTTTAACGGCACCAAAAGCTGTCAAAACGCAGTTTATCCGAACAAAAAATTAGTCACTAAAAAAAGTTATTTATGAGTACATAAATACAAGGAATCGAACGCAGTTTACAATAATTGTCAATTTGAGTGAATTATACTACATGACATCCTATGAACATTTATTTAATTTGCGACGTTATCTAAGAATTATGGCGTATATTTTTACATTAGCCGTGGCAGCCTCCCAATTTCGAGTCAAAAAATAACAATGTTTTTTATGGGACGGCGCAATTTGATATTTAGGCAACATTTTTTTATGCATGCCCTGACAATTAAATTAATTAAAAGGGTTTTACTTTGGCCTATTACACTTATTAGTTAATCATTTATTTGGCATTGTCCAATAATTCTCTTATCAATGGATGGCGCATATCAAGGCACAAAATGATGTGTTTGTTATTATTAATAGCAATGGCTAATTTCATATTAATTTGGATACTAATCAATTTTGGGAAATATTCTAATTATATTTTATTTTTTACCACCATTATTTTTATTATTTTATGTTTTGAATCCATAGATCTTAGATGAGCACAAAGTTTGGATCACCTTCCATTATCATTTCATGTCAAAAAAGTTTGTACTCATTTCCATTAATTGATCATTTTGGCATTTTCAAAATTTTCTAACACTTCTAGTTTTGGATTGTTAGGTTTATCTCAACTCTATTAATTGAACTTTTAAATATTTTTCAAGTTTCTTCTAAATTCTAAAGTGCTTATTTTACTATTTTTGTTTGGGTGAAAGACTAATCATCATTCGATTGACAACACTCGTGTTTTTGGTTTGTCATTAAATCATTGAATTCCAACCATTTCAATTCATCAACCACTTTATTTTGATTTAGGTCCTCTCTAACCACTAATTAGTCGACCATTTTAGAGTATTTGTACTGTTTATCATTGTTAGCTTTTTTTTTTTTTGAAATCAACGACTTTCATTCGAAAAGACTCATGAATATCTATATCTGATAAGTCCATTGATCTTAAATTTTCCCTTTGCTTTTAATTTTTTAGGTCAGGTAGTTCTTTTTCTCAAGTGAATTGTTCATATAGACACTCGCCTAATCCGTATTGTTAAGTTTCTCCTTTCAAAGAACAAATTATTATCTTAACTACTACAAGTTACTGTTAGTTCTAAGTAATTTGTTCTTCCAATTATTATCTTTTTTTAAAATAAGAAATGAGATGCTCTTCTCCGATTGCTTGTCAAATTTGAGCCAAATAAGCATTATACATATGTACTATAGAATCCTTCTAGGACGTAAAGTCACGTATTGCTCATGAGTACATACAACTCAATAAAGATCATACATTTTCAGAAGGGAGGTAGAAGAACGAGATGGACGTGAGCCTTGACAGGAGGCCACAAAATTTTATACTGAGCTTGAACCTTTGGCAAGTCAGAAAAAATGTCTCAGAGAAGTTTTCTTGAATTGCAGTGTTTGAGAGGAGAGAGAGAGAGAGAGAGAGAGAGAGAGAGAGAGAGAGAGAGAGAGGGGGGAACTTTGGGAAAATATTTTAGATCTCCTCCACTCTTGAATTCCTTTTTATACAAGAAGAAGAAAAATATAAAACATGTTTAGCACAATACAAAACCCATCCATAATATCTTAATAAAAAGATTGTGACTTAGATGTCAAGCGACACTTATATAGAAGAATGGATTTGCGTCCTGACTAGTAATGATGACTATTTATAGTAGTTGTCCTCCCCCAGAAGGGCTAGGTCACCTCTACAGAAGAGATGAAATTTAACTACTTCAGCAGGTGAGCTTGATTCAATCATTTCAACAAGTGGATTAAGTGTATTAGTTTTTATGTTAGAGTACGCAGAGAGGACCTATATTTAGGTACATGGATGTATTTCTTTGTATGTGTGCAACTTATTTTAAGCAATATCTATGTATTAAATGTCATCTACACCTCATGAGGGCTATTCTAATTGCCTTTTGTGACTTCATGAATGTTGCATGCTAGAAAAATTTGAATGACAAAGAAATATTTAGCCTTAGGTCAATATAAATTTTCAGCGGGTGCATAAATAGAAATGTAGGAGATAATTAGTTTTTTTTTATGTAAAAAAATCTCAGAAAGGAAAAATCTCACGGGGTCTGACAAAGTCAAAAAATCTATTAGAAAATTGAAATTATAGAAGTTCACTCTTCTCTTGGATTAAAGATCATGCAAATACAACAATCTATAATTGTGGCTATAGAGTTATAATTTGGTTAAAACATACATAATCGAATTTCAATAATTGTAGTTGTTAACTACAATAGACATAATTGGCTACCAATATAATAATTGATTACAAAAGTTATAATTGGTACATACAAAAGTCATAATTTGTGGTTAATTACAATAGTTGTAGTTAATGGCAATAATAGATTTAGTTTGATACAATTATTATAGTCGGTGGCTACAATAATCGTAGCTAGTGGCTACAATAGCTTTAGTTTGATAAAATAGCTACAATTGGTGATGACAACAGTAGTAGTTGGCTGCAAAAATTGCTAGTGATGGCTAACCATGGCTGGTGGTCGTTCACATGCACATCATAATTTTTAGTTGTTAGCCTCCTTTCTTCTCATTCCACCTTTAAGTGAAGACTGTGGGATTATTTATAATTTTTTAGCCTAAATCTCAAAATCTTCCCTAGGTTGGTCTACATAAAGTCTCTTGATCACATTTAATATTTCAATATTCTAAGTGTTTTAAAAACCTCAAAACTAAATGATCTTTACATGTTGGATTTCTCTCATTAAGTCGGTTAATTTGACTATAAGCATGCAAGATTTTGAGATTGTTTGACCTTTTGATTTATATGTCAAAGTTTTCAACTATATTTTAAGTGTTTGATCTGGGTTCATCAGAACTTAGAATGGATCACTTTTAATGTCATTAGACATGTATTGTCGAGATGCTTAGTTTAAATATAATTTTTTTGATGTCATAGCTTGGATGATCCTTAATTTGAATTTGGAAGATCTTGTAGACAGTGCCAACTAATATCGGCTAACCAACTTTCCTAGCGTAGGCAACCAAAACGTTATGGTGACATCGCAAAGTTGTTCAATCAAAAGGTGTATGTTCGGGTCAACCGATATTTTTTGGCCAATCGTATCATCCAGTGTCTGACAATAGATTGTGTTGAACAATACTGGGTGGCCAGTCAAACCAGCCTCATGTTGGCGACCAAAACCCACAACACCCAGTAAAAGAAACTATTAAGGCTAGTTAATGAAGAAATGAAAAAGGGTTTTGAAGAATCTCACCACCGCAAATGTTGATTGGAATCCTAAGCTCATGTCCCTTAAGAAGCTCTTCTAACAATAGGAGAGAAGCTCAACTAAGTCCTTCTCCAAAGTAACAAGGAGAGATTGTCAGAGTTCGTTGGAGTTTCACCTTCACCGATATAGGAGGAAGCTCTCCTTCCAAAGGAGAGATCGTGAGCTCGTCGGAGTCACCCTTCCCCCCAAGATAAGATGAAGCTTTCCTACTCGTACTCCCCGAATAGTTTGCCAGAGAATGACGAAGTCACCAGAGAAGAGGAAGAATGGTGAGGAAGAACAATGAGAGGAAGGGGACCAACTCCTTGGCTCTGTTCTTGAGGCAGATGAAGAGTCTTCCCAAAATCACATTGTACGAGAGATTTTCTCTATGACACCTCCAAGATCTCCAAGGGAAGAAGAGGCTCTCACACTCTCCATTGTGTTCTCTCAAGTGCTCTTTAAGAAAGCTTTTCTACGAACCAGAGAGGAACTTCCCTCTAGCTCTCACAAAATCTGGAGAAGATGAAGAAGCTCTCCCTTAACAAATCCATAAACAGGTGGAAGAATGGAAAGGAAGCCCCTACCTTTGGCTACTCCTCCATTTTTTCTAAAATTACATGTGTTTTTTCCTCATTCATGGGCACTACGTGTCCCAAAAATGGGCAGCTGGTCATGTCCAAACTTCTCATGCAATATACCTTGATTATTCCCTTAATCAAGGATTTCTAGCTGCTTAAGGGCATTTTTCGGTGTGTTGCGAATAACTAATGAGAACAAAAATTGGAAAGGTCATGTGACCCGGCATGGTCATGCACATCAAGCTATCGGGTTGGGCGGCGTGGTCACACCGCTCAAGTGATCTGGAGCTCATGGTGGGAACCTCAGATTCTGGCATGGTCACGCTCAAGGTGAGGTGTGGCCACGCCCAATGCAGCCGTGGCCACGCAGGCCTCTAGAAAAGTTCGTCGGAGGGGATATCAAGGTGTGTGTGACCTCAAAAACATGGATATGTGTAGAACATTGACCTTAGATTTCTGCAGAGGCTGTAAGTGTGTCTCAAGACTCAAGAAGGCACTTCACACACGTGTTGTATATACATGCACACACACACACACAAAATGTGCGTAATATATATATGTTGAATTCAAAATTTATCTGTGAATAATACTCAGGAAATAGAAGAGGGGGACATGAGAGAGGAGAGAGGAGAGAGGAGAGAGGAGAGACAGGAGAGAGAGAGAGAAAGAAAAAGTGAAAGAGAGAGAGAACATTTGAATGAGAATGAGACTAGATTAAATGACTAGCTATTTATAAGTAAAGAGGTATAAATTATACAATTATATGTTTGTTCCTGCTTGAATAAGGGCACCACATATTATTTTGGCAAAAAAATAAATACATGAATGAAATAAATAAATAAATTGAGAAATGAAAATATCTAACTTAGCTGCCCCATCAGTCGATTGTCTAAGATCAATGGCCTTTGTGTCGGTCTAGTTCTTTTGGTCGATTTCGCTGAGTTAAGGAAAACAATCAACTATCTTTTGCTAGCCAGTTGGCTGATCCCGAAGAGGACAATCGATCTACTTGGTCGAGGACAGTCAGTTGGCTTGTTCAAGGGCAGTCGATCGGTTTGGTTAAGGAGATTTAGTCGACTTAGCTAAGGATAGTCAGTTGAGTTAACTAAGGATAGTCAGTCGACTTATGTGTCTCCTTATGACCCAAATTTCATTTTGTCTCCTCTGATTTAATTGTTAGTTGTTGACTCTTTAAGTAGGATTCAATTTGCCAATATGAGACTAGGTTCTCTGGCATAAGCACATTACCATAATTCGATAGGTAGCCCACCCCTTTTATCAGGATAACCACTGGGGGTTTATATGGGTGTCGCACTAGATGCCTGAATAATCTTGGCAAGTCTCGAGGTTTTCTCTAAGGTGACTCTCGGTGTTTTTTTGGTGAGTCAGACAGATCATTTTCTTTGGTTGAGCAAGCCTTGATCTTTGACCTGAGGGACTTTCATTTGTCAGCTTTTGGATATGGTCTCAAAGGGCCCCGGTTAGGCATTGGATCACATTGATGTGACATTTGATCTCATATGAGCGATCTTTTTACAACACTTATTTTTCAATCCAGTTTCTCCTCGATAATCATGCTAATATATTTTTGGAGTAGAATATATAAATCGACATTTACGTACGTACACCTATCAGCTAAAATCAACCTTTTGCATATATATATATATACCACTCAATCTTTCACATCACATAAAAATACACGTCTATTTTAACATTTAAAAGGTAAAATACAACTTTTCATTTGTAGATAAGATGTCAAATATGTGACACTTAAAAGTTTAGTTGTTAAATCCATAAATCTATGGGAATAAAGTTATATGCATGTAAATCTTCTAACAAAATAATAATAATAATAATAATAATAATAATAATAATAAATAAATAAATAAATCAATAAATAAAAATATAATAAAAAAAGTACAAAACAATCTCAAAACTGTTAAGGCTGCAATAAAAAAACGCCGGTTTGCTCAAATCGGATGGCCTGACAAAAGGAGCGGCGGAAGCAACGAAGGGCCAGAAAGGACCGCAAAGACTGCGATACCTCCCCAAGCTGCGCGGCTCAAAAAGGCCGGAGCTGCACGGTCCAAGTCTACCGGTTTGTTTATCCAGCCCCCGCGGTTCAGTTACAGAATCGACACCGGTCCAGGCATAATGGTGCATGTTACATGTAAATGGCCACGGTACAAAAAGGTTTCAAGTCTACTCGGGAATTTTCAGTTCGGTTTAAATTGGTTTTCCAGTGAGCCGGACTGAGTCAACCGGACTTACGATTGAACCGCTAGTTAAGGCGTTTTAGCATGGGCCTAGTCATGGAATATTAAATTGCATGTTGGAAAGGTGTCGATTGACATTTATGGCTATTTAAGTTGGATTTATCACCCGGATCTTCCTCCTGTTCGGTTCTTATTAAATGCATGATCATGGCTCCAAATTTTGATTTTATTTAATTATAGATCCGATTTTAATTACATTTGCAATTGTAAGTATTTTGTTGATGGTTATCGAAAAATTAATTTAATTTTTTGTAAAATAATATTTAAAATTAAATGATTTGTTACGGTATGACTCATATACCATATCGGGACAGACGTTGGAGCGGAGCAGGGCGGAGCGGAAGAATCTGTTGAAATTGAGAAGTTACGTGGGTCTGGGTGCGGGGGCAAAGCCCCGCGGTTTGGTACATGGGTAATGTTGTAATTACATATTGTGCTTAGGTTTACTCCTGGGGTTATAAATATGTCTGTTAGTAACCCAGGAGGTAATCTCTCTATTCTGTAACCTCTTTTCTGAATATTGAAGGAACCCGTCGCTCTGCTCCCGAGGACGTAGGCATCTTTGCCGAACCTCGCTAAATCTTTGTGTTCTTCTGGATTTGTGTCGATTACTGTTTTTCTTCGCCCTTATTTTCTCAACAGTGTGATTGGTTCAAATCAACATATTAAAAATGTTTAGGGACTTTAATGATCCGAGTTCGAGCTTAGTTAGGATTGGATTAAAATAGGCTCGAAAACATTTGAATTAAAAGTTTGGCTCATAACACGCCTGGCTTAACTCGAACCACGAGCCTAAATTTGAATCAATTTTAGATTGATTAACAATCTTCGAGCTAAACTCACAACCCAAACATTATTAGGGTTGTTAATGATTCGATTACGAGCCGAGCTCGGATCACTTTGGAAAAAAATCAGTACAAAATTTTAGCTCATAGCTCAGCTCGTTTGTTTGGATCTGTCGTCGATCCAAGCACAAATTCAAATTAATTTTTGAGCAATTGATGATCTTCGGGCTGAATCCACATACCTAAATATATGACATTAGACATTTGAGCTATGTCCATATTCATATCATGATAGTAAGGAAATTATAAAAAAAAATTGTATTATGATATTTTTTATCAAAATATTTATGTTAATTTCTACCATTTCATCATAAAAATTTTTCCGCATTTAAAATAAATTTAAAATTTTGAGGCACATTTTTTATCAAAACTTTATTAGTAATTATCCATAGCTAAATACTATTTGTAAAATATATATAAATCCTACATATTATTTAAAATTAAATGCTACTAATTATGTATATTTTTTTAAATCTTAAAAATAATAAGCATCTATTTTAAATACCTACTATAATTTCTATAATTAATACTTGAAAATTTTATTTTGATATTGTTTAATTAGATGGTTAAACAACACTAATTAGTGCTTAATCATTAATGAGCACAAGTGAAGTTATGCAATATATAGGGTTGTAAATGTGTCGAACACGAGTATAGATATAATTGATGAGTAGTATTTCGAGCCCAAATGAGCTGAAAATGAATGAATAAATTTTTGTTTCTGTTCGGCTCGTTCATATATCGAGCACCAAAAAAATATTTGTGTTCGGCTCGTTAAATTAGCAAACAAATCAAATACAAATTTCTTAACGAGTTGAACACAAGTTACTCATGAACAAAGAGCTTGCTGTGATTTAGGAGTTGGACCCACATATATTTTTTTTTCCCGGGGGAATAATAAAATAATTCCCACGCGCTTAACAAATGCTGATTTCTCTTTCTACCTTTCCATTTTAATGACTTCAAGCATTAAAAAAATAAATAAATAGATAAAAAAAACAGATGATGATATCGTAAACATTGGTCATAATTGATTTAAATAGTTGATTGGATATCTATATATTATATTAAATCATCTAAAATTAAATCCTGGAATTACTGTTCATTTTTTTCATGTTATTTTATGTGGTGATGCAAAATAAAATAGATTATTTTAATATAGATTTTTTTTTAATTTAAATCGCATTAAGGGTGCGTTTGGCGCAGCTTATTATGGCGTTTGACGTTTTGAAAACACAGGATAAGCGTTTGGTTCGTGGGATTGGGGGGCGAGCTGAAAACGCCGGTCTTAATTTCTGAAGAGAAGCGGGTCCCGCGTCCCGCTTCGATGAAGAGCGTTTAGGAAAAATCCCTCTCGTGCCCTTCTTCTCCCCCGTGAGATCTCGTTGCCCTAGCTGCTTCTCCATCGCTCATCTCTCTCTCGTCTTCTCGGTTCTTCTTCGCGTCGCTATTAGCCGATTCCCGCCTCATTGATCCCATCTAATTCCCTGTTCGGCATCCTATGTCGTATTTGCTACTAATGCTTTAGTCGATTCCCTGTTCGGCATCCTAGGACGTTACTTCACTATGTCCTTGCTTTTCTTTTGCCCTTCGTCTTCATCCTCACCGCCGTCGTTACTCTCGAAGGCGTCAATAAGTGTTCCTCATTTGGTAAGTGGGTTTGTTGATTTCTTCTTTTTTTTCATTGCAGTTTATCCAGAACAAGAACTGATTTGTTATTTTTCCAGAATCAGTTGTTCTCTAAACGCACAAACCAAACAGACAAACAACTTATCCGGATCAGCTGCTTATCACCAGATTATCAGAATAAACAACTTATCAGAATAAGCTGGATAAGTTGCAGCTGCCCCAAACATACCCTAAGACATGCGGGGTGGTGGCTGATAGAAGAGAAAGTATTATGTTTTTAGCAATAGATATATGGACGACAACATGGATTCCATCATGCAACCGTGCAATCCATGTCGTCGTTCAGACATCCAAATGTAATATTTTCTCTTGATTATTAAGCTGTTAGTGTTGATGAGGGCTAGTAATGACTGCGACTAAATGTGGCAAATAGCAATAACAATCAGAATCATAGGTATTTGATAAACTAATTTGATTTATTTTAAACTCAAAACAACACATTTGTCTTTCTCCCTCTCTCCCAAGATAACTCACCAATATTGGATATATATAATTAATCAGTATCAGCTATTGGAGGCATCAATGAAATATATAATGAGCCTGTAATACTCGTCGGTGGCTAAGCTCCTACAGGTGCAATGTCTTGCGGACCATGACGTGAGATCATCATGTTATAAAGTCAAAGGCCCAACAACCTCGCTGAAATCGTGCATGCTTACAAACCATGATGAAAGCTCATGTTGTGAACTAAACTAATATTGACAGTAGACTAATATCATTTGGGACATGGCCTAATCGAGCTTTAGAGGCAGTGGAACATGAAGAAAAATAGAAGAGAGAAGCTTTTGATTGAGTTCTTGTTGACTTGAAAGCTGTCATCAGTGCCTTTGGTTGAAGGAGGGAAGCCTCTTATGGGACAAAGGTTGTCCTGATTTTTAGAAAGTTTTTGAGATAATAGGTTAAGATGATTTTTTTCAACACTTGCAAACACACACACACACACACCCCCCACGTATAGAGTCTTGATTTATAGATTTTAAAAAATAATTTATTGTTGATACACCATCAATAAATTTTCATCATCTAGCATTAATCTTGAGGCATGATAGATCTCAAGGCGATCTTCTGAGCAAAAAAAAGGTCAAACTTTGATAAAAAAGTCATCCGAAAGTCTGATTTCAATAAACTTATTGTCAAACTAACTGGCATGATGAGGGAGACCAAATGATACCAACATAGTTTCCAAATCAAACCCTGGCTAAGCCATTAAACCACTTGCGAAAGTTTGTTATACTTATTTGAAAGATCAAAGAGATGTTGAATCTGGTGAGCTTATAGTCGAATAAGTGTCTCAGCGAGACAAATCCAACGAGCCTTAGACCAATTGGTGCTGACATCATTAAGGCACTCTGATGTTCATCAAATGCTTACTGATCAGGGGAAGCTCTCTGGACTTTTCGATTAAAGTGGTTCATATTCCTGCATTAATTGCACCTGAAACTCTATAAATAGACCCCACCCCTTTAATGAGGGGAGGGGGGGAGGAGAGCTCGAAACTTTGAGAAGAAGTTGAAGTCCAACATCACTCCTGGAGTCGTTGACCACCGCTGACCGCAACTAATTGTCGTCGACTGCTACAAACCACCACTGACCACCATTGATCAACGTAGACCACCACCGACCGTTGTTGACCATCGACGACCACCGTCGACCACCACTTGCTAACCACAGTCAATTGCTATTAGTCGCCGTTCATTCCTTGCAACAAGTTCATTCACATGCCACCGTTGTAACTTGAGAGACGTACAACTCTTCTAAACAGTGGTACAAGTTGTTGCAACTGTTTATTTTATAGTAGAACTCTTCAGCTGGGTGATCCCACGAACACAATGAGTGCGTGCGTAGTGTGTGATTACTTCAATTTCAATCTCAGAAGACTTGGCCAAAAACTTGATGTTGTAGCGGTTTTACAATGTTTAATTCTTAATTGAATATTATATATCAAATAATTCTCATTTTCTTTTCACAATTTAATTTTACACTAGGGATACTATACAAGTGCACGTATCATTTCAAGTAATATAGGACTTACTTTTTAACCCCCAAGTATCGATTTCACGTGGAAGGTGAAAACTCTTTTATTAACTTAGTAAAAATTTACTTAAACTCCAAATAATTATCTAAGAAATAAGGTCGAAAGCTTATATGTAAAAAGAATTAACTAAATCCTACAAATTCTATTTCAATGCTTAAAAAAATGCTAAATATTTCTAAACTAGTTAAATGGAAAAGAGTTCAAATTATGTAAAAGTCTTTTCTCTTGCAATGAGATCATAATTAGTGTGGGAATCAAATGTTTAAAGATTTAAACATAGTTTTGTGACAAATAGGAGTAATCCTATTCTTTACCCTCTTCCGAGTACATAAAGAACTTTGGCTAACTTAGAGTTAAGCTCATAATTCTAAGGTTGTGATGGGTAGGTTATAGCCTCTCACTTTTAGATCACCCAATATGCCCTCACTTTAGGACTAACCGGTCCTTAAGTTCCAAACTGAAGATCAAATTGGTAAAAATCTAGCCTATCACCCTAGAAAAACTAATTTACACCCATCAAAAGTTATCTCGCTACCTATTTGCACTAATTAATAGACTACCTTATCACCCACCAGATTAATATAATTCTTACTAGTTGAGGAATACATAGCTCTCTCGAGTCATTATGGCTTCACAACAAGTTTTAACATATCAATTGGTCGAATTCAATATGTGAATTAAGTACGAAGTAAATAATAATCACAAGCATGTAATAAGAGAAATTTTAAACAATTCTAATCCTACACATGATTAATTCTTACTACAAGGAGAAATATAAAAAAAAAAACTATTCAAACCTCATGGGGATAACACAAGAAAACATGATTTATATTAAAATTTAAGTTCACACAATAAATAAAACTCAAACAAAATACAAAGTACTTGTCTTAAACTTCTCCACAAGCAAATCTTCTGAAGTTCCTTTGAATAATTTTTCAATTCTCCTTACAACTGTGGGTCCTAGGCGCCACCCTTCTAGAAGCCTCGAATAACTGACCGGCAATTTGGCGCGAGTCGAGAAATAAGCTCCTTGGTCCATTTTGCTCCGTTTTCTTTGCTTTCTCTACAAAACTCCATATCCTATACCACAAACAAAATACCTTCAATTAAAGTGCAATATCATTAAAAATAAGCATAAAATATAAAAAAAATAACACATTTTAAGGCGTATCAATTCCCTCAAACTTAAACGTTACTGTCCTCTATTATCCCATTTATTTTATAAACTAGATTCTTTAACTTATGGTAGTGGATTTCATTAGAGATTTCTATAATTTTGCCCCATAAAGGTGATAGTGAAACTTTAGAAAAAATTTTAATAACTCGGGTTAGAACTACGGTATAAGAGTATCTAGTAATCAAGTTAAAATTTTGATTTTCTATTTATTAAAAAAATAATTGTAATTTGTCACACTTAAAATCATAGAAGAATTAAAAAGATAGAATTATCTGAGAACTCCATTAGTAAGGATTTAACTAATATCTTTAGAATTGATAATAAGCTCGGAATTATAATTAAGTTTCTTCCCTTAAGATGATTCAAGTGAAGTCAATTTTTTTTATGCATCTCCTCAAGCCTCTCTTTTCCTATTTTCTTTTTACTTTTCCTTTTTTTTTTCTCTTTTTTTTTTCTTTTCTTTCAGGATCTTTTTAATTCTTACTCTTTTATGTGATGATTACTATAATTGGATAGCCTTTAATGATTATGAACTTCACTATTCTCCTCATAAACTAGAAATCTATCACAATTCTTTACTTTATAATGTGTATTAGTTTAAAAATGATTCTTTATAAAGTCTCGATTCTTTTTAAAATGTAAATCTACGATTCTTAGTATTTCAAAAATACATTTTTTTACTATAAATAGTAAAAGCATATTCCTACCTTTTATACCAAATATCTTAACTCTAGAACTATACTTTACTATAACATTTATAGAATAAAAAAATATAGTTCTCTAAAGACAACACCACATACCACAGGTTATGCTTAAAAATAAATTTTAAATATAGTATATTGAGGACAAATAAAGTTTAGTTTTTAAAAGTTTTCTCCCTCCCCTAAACTTTAAACAGTTAAAAATAAGTCTGAGGAGAGAAAAATTTACCATAATTATGATCTATCACAAGGTTCTAAATATGAAAATCATGCAGGTACAAGCAGTAAAAACAGGTGTGTGTGTGACAGTAGTAGATCTCAAATCAACAGGTATAACATAAAAAAATTCAAAGTGAAAGAGCCACTCTAACACACAGGCAATGCTATATATAATCTGGAGCAAAATGTAAACTGTAGTGTAGTAACAACTATAAAGTCCAAAGTCCACAACAACAGTAGCATAAATAAAATAATGTCCAGTAAAATAAAATAACTAAAAGTCAGCAGTAACAAATGAAAGTAAGCACATCTAGACTCAAAATCACTACTCCTCCTCATCAACACCATCATGATCCTCATCTTCTTCTTCTTCCATAGCCTTGCAAAGTTTAAAAGTAGGATAATGATGATATGAGGGAAACTCCACACTCAGATCCCCTTTTAGGAGGCTCATTATAAAAGTATTGAAACTAGCCTCATAATCATTTTTCTGCTTCAAATATTGTTCCAAATATTCCCAAAGATCTTCATTCTCCCACAGCTGACATTGCACAAAAGTAATATCATTCTGATGCTCCTAATAGTGATCACGAAGTTCTTCCCAAATAGCAACAGGTGAAGCAACATCAGTAGAAGTAGAATGTCTAGAGGTAGAGGTATAAGGAATATCTAGAACCAAGTGTAGCATGTTTTCCATATATATCCACATTAGCCTTACCGATAGGCTTTAGTGAATGTAATAACTCCTCCCAAGCTTCAAAATTAACTCTAGATTGTTTGCATATAGTAAAGATAAGTAAGGGGTAACCCAAACCTGCAGTGGAACCTCCAATAAAAGAACTAATAATGGACTTGTAGATGTGAGAGCCAATGTTAATAGGTTTCATCATTTGAATGTAGTAGTGCAAAGTGGTTTTTTCCCTGGTTACTTCACTTAAATTGTTTGTAGGAAGAAGTCGGGAAGATATAAAATAGTGTCATGCTTTAGATGGAGCATTAAGCATGGAAGAAGAAAAATTTACCTTATGGTCATTCTTAATCTTCCAAGCTCCACGCCCATCGATAAAAAAAATTAGTAATCTCATCCAGTTGCTACTTAATAGACTCAAAGGATGAGTAATAACAATCAATCACGTTAGGCAACAAGGATAAAGTATTGATCGAACATGATTGAAATCTACTGATTTCTCCATAACGAATGCCAAATCGTCAAATTCCTCTAGGAGATTTGCATAGAATTCACGAACAACTGAGATGACTGCTACGACAGTAAAGTAGCAGAAGAACTCACAGTTTAGTGCTACAATCAAATTCTCTACAGCACCTCCAGGATGAGAAAAGCTTCGTTCAGCAATCAACTTTTTGATGAAAGTAAATCATTATACCGATCTTATGCTTTCAAACTTGTAAATTTTCTTTTATAAAATACCTCTTTCCCATTTCCTCTCTTTGTCTTCGGAGCCATCTAAGATTTTAAGAAAATTCTAATAAATTTCAAATATAAGTTCTAAAGGCTCCTACAAGCATTTTTCAAGCAAAGAGGCTTCACATCATGTTTTTTTTTTTCACTATTTTCTCAAATTTCAAATTTGATCTTTGGGGCAAGCGACATATGAGTGTTGTCGGGGAGGATGAGGAACAGGATGATGATAAGGAGGAAGATTAGGATATTTTGTGTTTGATGATGTCCCTCTGACATAGAGGCTGAATTTATGTTTTTTTCTTCAATTTTATTTAAGCAAACTTTCAGTTTCTTGTGTTGTGAACTTTGAATAGTTTGATCCATTTATATTTAATCTAATTTGATATCATTATGTAAATATGTTGGAGATTTCTTGTCCTATTATGTTGCTTGTGTTTGTTATGTGCAAGAATCTGAAAATTTAATCGTTTTGCTGTATTTTTTCTGTTTCTTACATGTTTGCGTCAGATTAGCGTCAGAATATTCCAACGCTAAAGCTCGCAATCAACCAATCAATACTTGTCACCGCTAAATCAACGCAAGAATATCGAACCTAGGCGACGGTAATTAGTGTCGGACATGACCGACGCTAATAAAAGCTTACCTTATCCGACTCTAATTTGCGTCGACCAGTTTCGACGTTCCTCCGCTGTTATGTTAGCATTGCCCGTAATTTCGACAAAAAAATTTAGTGATGAATTCAAATGATGCAAATTCGAAAGCTAATAAAAAACTGACTCAAATGTCGACGCAAAATCACTTAGTGATGCCCAAGAAATGTCTGACATTGTAAATTCGGTGCAAATCAGACGTTAATCGGGCAATTTCCTATAGTGAAAACCATTATAGACATATAGTCTATACTAATATACACATCCATGAAAGTTGTCTCCCATCATCACCAATAGCATTGATGAATGCAATCATCAATATAACTAAAGCATATCATCAATGCCAAAATTATACTACAATTCTTCGTCCTACACCTCTCCCCACAAGAAAAAAAAAAGGTTGATACAATACAAACAATTCTAAAACAAACTCCAATGCTTCCAAGCCATTTTAGATTCTATCTCGAATCATTCTACATAATTTAAGCTATAACATATCAATACCTTCCCCAACTACAGTGAAGGGCATCAACTGAAAATTGTAGCTCATGTCAGTATAATCATTTCAATTAGGACGCACCCTATAATTTTTCCCTTTCAGGTTTCAACATTAAACTCCAGTGTATCCTCTTGTAACTTCTCTTCTTTCTGTGTTTGTGCTAATCTTCATACATAGGGTTTACATTGTAATATTTTTCTACACACAACTCTCTAACAAAATATGAATCAAATGAAACATCTTGTCTATTGGTGAAGAGATATATTTTTAAAAAAATAATTATATGGCCCCACTAAATAATTGTTTATTTAAGTAACAACTCCTAGCCATATTGTAGTTGAGTAAGGATTTAATATTTAACATTATAAAACACGTGGGTTAATTAATGCTCTTCATATATTTCGCCATTGGATAAATTTTCGGTTCACCGGTTATTCCTCGGTTAAACCTAGAGATACTATATTCAAGTAAATAATCTTACGAGATCTAAATTAAAAAATTAGAAGATGATTTAATGTGCACGTCACTCAATTTTCATATATTTACATGTATTATATATAGGCCTTTCGAGATGCCCAATTGCTAAATTGTTGAATTGCTCAACCGACAAATTGTTGAATAGTTCAGCTGATAAATTGTTGGACTGCCTAGCTGTCGAATTAATGAATTTTCCAATTGTCAACTTATTGAATTACTCAATTGCCTAATTACTCAGTTGTTGAACTGCTCGGTTGTCAAATTGTTTAACTGCTTCACTGTCGAATTACGGAATTGCCCAGCAGCTAGTTACCCAGTTACAGAACTGCCCATATGCCGAACTAGCAAACTGTTCAATTGCCGAAACTTTTGAATTGCATAGCAGAAGAATTTGTTGAACTGCCTAAACAAAGAACTGGTCAAACTGTAGGATATGACATAAAATTGATAGACGTGACATTAAATTGTAGGATACAACATAAAACTGTTAAACTTGATATAAAGCTGTTGAAAATGATATAAAACTACTGGATATGACTTAATAATATGTATATTTATATAATTATTTATAACATGTAAAAAGAACTCATTAGACTTATAAATAAATGTCAAATGTAAAAACATGAGGAATAATAAAGGTGGGATCAGAAGGGGTGGCAGGGTTCCTCAAGGGCTGCTCCTCCTCTCTCTTTCTCTCTTTTATGCTCAATACTAGCAGAATCTAGGCATAACTAATAAACATTACGAAACCCTACATCTTATTCAGAATCAACACCCTAATATCCCATTATCTTTTCATGAGAAGTTATAAAACAATTTTTAAAGATAAAATCATGATATTTTGATATAATATGAAAATTTTGTGTGCTCTGAATTTAGAAAGCAAAACTTAGATGAATTAGGTGGCATGCATATAAATGCTCAAAGGGCATCAATCCGCTTTAAATACTTTATATTTGAATGTAGCCGTCTCCATCTCATCAGATAATTTAATATTCAGGGAGATAAGGCTATCTTTTAGCATTAACTGTAGATAGATAATGTCGTATCTCCACCTTATAATTAATAAATTTACTTTGCAACATTACACACAATATCACGCGCATATTCTGCACGATAGTCGATGATTCTCCAGTCGTAGAGAAGATCTCTGAAATAATTTGAAAAAGTTGTGCAGACGTGGTCTACTAATAGCAATGTTTTACGTGCAGATGAAGCAGCAGAGCGTAAATGGCCTTGATTAGAGAACGTAATCTTGTTGTGCATTCGCTGCTTCCCAAGAATTTTTGGCCTGCAACTGCATGGACTTGCAGACTGTGTCTCCAGATAATTTGCCGACACACGTTGTGGGCTTTTGCATCACTAAAATGATTGATCAGTTTAGTTTGAGAGAAATATAATATGAATTTTGATTAGTTAATATTTAGTTACAGCTTTATATTATTATCAAATTTTAATAAAAATGTATGGAGGATCGACGGCATGCAGGTGGCCATCATCAGTGGTGGTGATTGTAATAAAATTCTACGAATCGTAGTAACTAACATCTTTAACCCCCTTCTTAAATGTGAAAAGCTATTTTTTAAAAAAAAAAGCTTAAAAATAACGAAGTATCTAATCAAGTTGAAATGATTCAATTGGTATAGGTATGGACTTAACTAAATTTTGTAAGAAGCAATGCAACATAATATACATGAATTGTGTGGATTAAAAAATTTTATTATAAATGTTGGAGGAGTGATGTGGTGTTATAGTCTTCTTCAAAAGATAATATGTGATATATTTGGTCATTCTTCAATGGGGAAATAAGTCAAAAGACTAAGAAGTCCCACATTTTTAATCCTTAAACTATTACTATCCAACCAATATAGTTAGACAGTAGCTGATCATCATCATAGGACATTTCTTCTTGACAACAATCTTCAAACTACCATTATTCGACCACAGCCATCCAAGCAATACCGACAGACCATCACAATGAGATCGTTTCACTCAACAATTCACATTATAAAAGCTTAATGCAATTTGATAGTTTAGAGATAATAATCTAATGGCGACAATTTTATGATGATGATGATGGTTTGACTGAAATATTTTGTTATATATATGGTCGAGCAGTGTCAGTCTGACGATAATAGTCTAATGATGATGTTTGGCTAGTGATATTTCAAAGATAGTGACATCTTGAGAGTGAAGGTTTGACTGTAATGGCCTAACAAGGGCAGCCCAATGATTATGGCAGTCAAACATCAACAATCAAATGGTAGTGGTCCGATAATTAGTGGCCGACCATCAATGAAATCAAGAGATGGCCCAATGACAAGTGGTTGGAGGATAATAGTAGTTGGTAACAACGCCATTAATATGATGATCATGTGGCAACAATCTGATGATGCCAATCCAAAATAGCTCTAGGATTCTTCAAGACTTTAGAGCTTTCTTGAATCTCCGGTCCACATCCCCCTCTTATTGATAGTGACTATACATGTACATAATCAAAACTCAAAACTCTTTATCATACAACTTGAAGTAATTTGATTATGAGCACTGTTTTGAGTATTTGAATATCTTAATGATTTCAAACCTAACCTTAAACTCATTGCATTCATTTTATTCAGATTTTTAAAATTTCATCCTTATGAAATGAACTTTGGCTGACATATCAAAGAGGTTCTCATGCCTATGAAATGAAAATTAGATCCCTTTTTAACTATAACTTTATTAGAAACATACTTCAAAAAGCCCAAAATCTAATTCTCAAAAAGATTGAATTTAATACCCACTTCAAACCTCTCATCCAATCCTATAAATTAAATTTTCCACCATCGCACCAATTACATAACTCCACATCATATTTAATTCATTGATTTGCAAAAGTGCCCATCAACAAATAATAAAGGATTAAATGACAACCAGGAGCTCCCGGACCGCCAGTTGTGGAACAAAATATGATGCAAGATCTCAAACCACGTGGTCCATCAGTCTCCTCTTATCCTCCGCCTAATATCTCCATTAAAGAACGCGAGCCGAATGGAGAACATTACAAGACGCAACTTTTTCTTTATGGATGCACGCGCTGGAACAAGATATTGTTTATGCTTTTGAAGGAACTTCAGCTCAGCTGTCATTTAATTCCGAGCAGCAGAAAATATTTAATAAGTTAGATGAGTCAATAATGGAACTTCCTGATCAACATAAAATGACAATAACTAATCTAAATTTACATGTGGCTTTATGTCTTCCCATATGTTTTCTTGAGGATAATCGACCACAAATATATCAGACAACTTTGGTCTCAAAATATCTTTGATTTGATATGTACTGTCGACCACTTTTTTTCAATTATAGTTATTAAAATTATAAATGACATAAAATAAATGTTTATGAATATGGAACTGAGCTCACCATCTAACAAACACAAGCGCCAATGCTAATTAATATGGATGACTCATCATATTAAAATTTTTTAGGACTTTGGCCCATGAACATGATTGATTGCTTACTTAGTGCTTTTACTCTTTTAGTCTGATAATAGTCACCATTAGAAAGTATTTATGAGGGATGATGGAGTCCATTTGCAATGGATAATCAGGCATGAGGTCAATTATTGTCATATATTAAAGACTTTGTTGCCCTACAAACTAAGGACTTCCATCATGGAGGTGAAGATTTTAGAACATTAATTATCAACTAAATTAAAATTTTGTTTGAATTAGTCCAATATAAAAAAGGTGCTCTTGTTTTTAAAAGGGAAGAATTGCTTACATACCTCTCAATTCCAATGTATTTACACATCCAACACAAAAACTTTAATTTTTACATACATACAAACTTAATTACTCATGAAAGGGCGTATTTTATATTTTAAAGTTTAGAATGGTGTTATTTTTGATGTGATGTGAAGATTTGGATTGTATAAATGTATAAAATAAAGTTTAGGTATTAGATATGTATATACATAGAAATTGGGCATGGTGTTTATTTAAAAGACCCTTTTATAATTTATGAATTAAAGACAAACGACAACTAAAACAGATGGCTTTAAAAAAGTGTCACCTACCAACATAAATTTAATAATGGTAACATAAATTTGCTTCACATAAGATTCATAATTGAATACTCTACCAACTAACCCAAATTTTATTAATTGAAATCCATGACCCAAGTGGCGAAGACAAGAAAGCCAACCAACCTTGCAAAATAAAAAATAGATATGAAGGGTAGAAGCATGTAATTTGCATGAATTGCACGAAAGCTTATCAAGTTGCATGCACAAAGATCATGCACATAAGAGGCTTTTATGCACATATCTCATGTCACATTTATTTTTGACCATATAATGTTTTATTGTTATGTTGTATATAAAAAATAGAATTAGGCAAATTATATTGCTTAAGATATTTTATTAGTATTCTATTAATGATTTTATTAAAAGGGATTATGACCGAGGATTTGACTAAAACAATTGAGTGGGAGTATTTTGCAAAGAGCTAATGAGATATATGCTCGAATGTGTAATATATTAGTTGGAAAAAAAAATAATTAACAATTGAATCTCTTGATATAAATTTCCAAAGCAAGGTTTTTTTTTTTAATATTAATTATTTATTTTTTTTATTTTTTTGCTTTGGCACATTTGTATTCTAGTTAGTTGTCCTTTTACAAATAAGGATAAGAGAAAATGATAAGATAAATCTACAACGAACCTTTGTTAATCTCTAAATTCTAATAAATTAAAACTGTTTGTTATTTTTAACTGGATGTAAACAGACTGACATTTTATGCGAAAAGGTTCAATTCTATTGGTTAAATTATTTTTTCCTAATTAATTAGATGTTTCTTATGGTTATAAATTGTTAGCATTTTCAAAAAATTTTACATGGCTGCATGAAAAGGGAAAAATTTTTAAAAATAACAAGATTCACATGCATATCACTCAATTACCATGTATTTAGCTATCTAACATCCAAACTTCAATTTTTAGTTTTTTACATACATTGCCACTTTATTTTAAAATAGAAGTATCTATTTTACTTTTTAAAGTTAAAATGGTGGTCTTGCTTATGTGATATAAAAGATTTGGGTGGTATAAGTATAAAAATAAAATATAGGCATTAGATATGTAAATACATAAAAAATTTGGGTGCTATCTGCTATGTATGTAAATGTCCCAAATATATATTATACTATTTGGAACCATAACCGGGCTAGTTTCCAATGTGACGTTTTACAAAACAATGGATCACATTAACCTTTGTTGTGGACCGAACATATAAGCCCACCTATTTCCCCAATATAATGTAAAGTTTTGCCCAATGTTTTTAATACAACTATTTACGTTTGATACGCCACCAACAAATTATCATAATCCAGCACGAATCTCGATGCAATATTTTGAGCACGAACATTCAAACTTCGATTACGAGTCATCTGGAACTCCGATTTCAGCAAAATTATAGTCAAACTGATCGACTCGATGAAACGGACCTAATGATATAAAAGTTAGTCCAGTCTGAGTCAAATCGGGCTCGGATCAAGTCATTAAACCACTACTACAGGATTTTCGGAGGCATTTGAAAGGTCAAACAGATATCGAATCTAGCGAGTTTATAGTCGAATCGAGCATCTCGAAAAAACGAATCCAACGACCCCAAGATTGCTCAATTCCGACATCGTTAAGGTACTCAAATGTCCATCAAACGTCATCTGATCAAGGGAAGCTCTCGGACCGTTCGATCAAAATGGTTCATATTCCTGCATTAATTGCATTCAAAACACTATAAATAGAGCCTCACCCCTCACATGAAGGGGGGAGACTTAAGAGAGAACTTAAGACTTTGAGAAGGAGCTCAAGTCCACGATCATCCTCAACATCGTCGATCGCTGTCGACCACCACTAACCATCGACAACGACCGTAGACCTCTGTCGACCACCGCCGGCCACCGTTAAATGCCGCCAATCACCGTTGACTTCCGTCAACCACGGCTTACTAGACGTCATTAGTCGACGTTGTAACGTGAAAATCTAGTAACCCTTTCCCGCCTGTGGGACAAGGGACATCTGTAATCATCAACTTATAGTGGATTTTACAACTAGGCCAGGCCCCGTGGTTTTTCACTTTTACGGGTTTTCCACGTAAAAACTTCTGGTGTGATCACAGCTCAATTCATTTTTATCTGAGTGTGTTCTGAATCTTCGTGCAACGCTAAGACGATAATCAATTACTCTACCACCACTAATTTTCTAGCACGCATCAACGTTACTCTGTTCGGCTATTTATCTCATCTCCTGTTGTTCGTTTCATGGGAGTATTTGAAGTAGATGCCATGAAGTAATGCATGAAAAGAGGCTTGGAGGAAAATTTATCATACTTGATCATATTATCACAAACACACTACTTCAAACGCTAATATGATATTAGAGCACTGAAATATTATTTTTAGGTTAATTTTTCGTTCTCCTCTGACCGGTCTGCCGCCTGCCCCATGCACTTCTCTTCTTACAACATGACAACCACTTGCAAGTCAATTCAGACAAGCTCGACAAACCCAACGTCCTAAAACCAAGAAATTTATTATCAATGCATATTATCTTTATAACTCTAATAATTATATATATATATATATATATATATAATTATTTGAGTTATTATCTGGTTATAAAATATGCTCAATTTTGAAAATATTTATATTTTTTGTATTTTTCTTTATGGCTCTCTCCTCTTGACTATAGAATGCATTCTTTACCTATTTGATATCATTCAATTCAATACTAAATATTGCATTCAAACTTTCAAACGCCGCCAACATCATTGATAGGTAACGGCAAGTCATCTCCACCAGCAAACTTGCCACCACTTGTCCGCAAGCTTACAGACAGACGACATCAATATTTAGCCCAATAATGTAAGTCCTTTTGCTATTGTTTTTTGACAAAAATGCTGGCAGTGTTGCCAGGAGCATTATGAAATGGCTAGGGGCATTTACATGCATATCACATATTTCTTATTTATTTACATATCTAACATATAAACTTCCATATTTACGAGTATATTATATCATATTCAGTTCTTTGTTTGCATATCTATAATCTTAATATCTCAGCAAAAAAATTATCAAATCAAGCATCAATTTTGGCAAAATTGTGATTTCATAAATCATTTGTATGTTCGAATTGCAAACTTTTAGAATTTACTCTAGGATTATGTGAGCACTATTTAAAAAATGAATCAAAATGAGTATTTGAGTAAGATGAATTTAATGATTTCAATAACATTTTGACTGGAGTCTAGGTAGAGAAAAGCAAAGCAAACAATTGTATAAATAAAATTTCGAGAGAACATTCAATGAATCAAATGATATCCAAATTCTATATTATGATAGGTGAAATGAGCATCTCGATGAGATAAATCTGATCTGCACAATATTACTAATTTTTTATATCATTAAGGAGTTATGATATTGTTAAAAAATTATATAATTATCAACTCCAGTTGCCTGTTGCTTCTAGGTGATTAGTGAAAATGACTAGAATAACTTCATTGAAAATGTTTACATGTTTTACTTTTATAATCTAAGGTTCCTTAAAAAGGTGGCTCCAAAAGGAATTTCAATGGAGAGATTTTAAGGCTCAAATGATTTCATAATTATACCAACTAGCATTTGACACCAATCACAAGACAAATGCCAACTCCTACCATTACTACATACTAGTATCTGGCATTCATTTGTCATCAAGACCCATGTCAATGCCAACAATTGCAAACAAGGTTAATGTTTATCACCATTAACAACCTCAATTGCTCTCAACAACCCTGTCTTCTCCAAGAAAGACGAGGCCCTTCGCTGACACAAACAATAATGCTTTTCATTGCCAATAATGCTTTTGCTGCCAAGACAAATGCTCTTTGTTGACACAAACACTAGCACCCAATATCTCCTCTAAGATTGATACCACTAAAGAAATTAAGCATAATTACTTCGGCTGCATCATACGCGAATTGGACTTAGATCCGCCGATATTTAAGGGTTATCGATGGATTTGCGTCTAATTTACGTCCGATTTTTTCTGTTGTTAAATGAAGGGTTGATAATTTTATTTACGTCCAATTAACATCAAAATATTCTGACACGTACTAGCGTCTAATTTGTTTATACAAAATTTGCATTGAAATTTACGTTTGAAAATATCTGATAAAAAATATTTTTGTCGGATTACCATCTCATTAGTGTTATAAAAATATCGTATAATGTCGAAATATTATTGTCGATTTCAAGTGAGAATTTGCGTCTAAAAACAAATACAAATCCTATAAAAATATGTAACAAAAAAAAAATCATTTAGATTTCCACAATCTGCACAAAAATACATTCCACGTCGCATACCACATCAAGCAATAATCATATCACATATCAAATCTCTAAAAAATATCATTAATGAAAGAAAGACACTGTCACAAATCGTCCCAAATAAGAATAGAAAAGTTAATCCAAAAAAGTATACAACAAATTTTCAGCATAATCTTTACAAATTAAAAAAAAAAAACATAAAGAACTACTCATCATCTCCATCCTCCTACTCCTTCACGGATGTCGTCAGTTGCTTGCCTTGATTATCTGTTAAGGTCTCTGTCATGCGTGCTATAGAGTCTTCAACTGTATGTTGGCCTTCCAGCAACTGCTTGTGCAACTGGCGAATCTCTCCATTCATTGCAGCCACATGCCTAGCAAGAGCCTCCTGGTATGACAATGAAGAGATTAGGGAACTAAGAACGGGACCATGGGAGAGCTCGGCCTTAAAGACTCTGCACTTCGCTCCAAGGCCACAAACCCTCCCCTTCTTCCTCTATGCCGCATGGGTCCAAAGCTCGTACTCGGACTGTGTAGTGGTATACTAACTACCACCGTTGGTAGAAGTTTGGGTCTAAGCAGCAAGTGCCTTCGCTGAAGTTGCTCGAACTCCACCTACATAATGATAACTTGCATTTAATTAACACATTCAATAGTTATAATCAAAATAAACTTTTAATTTAAGGTTTTTAACTTATGTTAACCCGTCGGGAATGCTCCGAGACCCTCTGCACAGTCCCTAGTTGTCAATGAGTTCAAATATGTAGCTCCGCAATGGAGGGAGCACAACTCAACTCCTTGGCCAGTGTAGCGTGCAAAAATGAGTAGTACTAAAAAATTACTCAAAAAATTGAATTACTGTTTAAATATCTTAAAAAATCTTATTAGTCTTCTGTAGAGCTTTGTATGGGAGACCGATCCACCAATAAGGAGCACAACTCCCCTTGTCCCCTCCGTCGCCCGGTTTGCTTGGTTTGTTAGTGTCTTCATTTTGTAATCAAGTGAGGCCCAAGTTAAAGCCAACTGATCCCATAGCCCCTCGCTAATCTAGGTAGGTCGCTTGCCAATGGCCTATCGTGAACATGTCGGCAAGGCAATGCTTGCCCGAATCTCGAAGATTCAACGTATTTGCTGGTGGTGTTTTGAGAGCCAGGTGAAAGACTTTTGCAACGTTAAAAATAATCAATGTGTTAGTATAAAAAATTAAATTAAATTTATAAATTTAATTCAAATTTAATGATCATATCTCAAACTCTTGAACCACAAGTCTCGAGTGGTTATAAGTATTTGCTTTCATGACAAATATGACTCATCATACCTGCTCTGGATAATCTCTGTGATGTAGGTGACGGGCAGCTTGTGAGAAATGAATCTACTTAAGAAATAAAGTAGTTACAAACAAAAACATATAACATGAAGAATAAAGGTAACATAATGTTAAAAATAACTTACGTGTCACACTCTGGAAGTAAGTGTACCCTCCGCGAGTAGGAGTCGACAGGTCAAGCTCAAGAGGAGTGTCAGCAACATGTGGTGGAGTAGGTGCAGAAACGGCAGGCCTTACAGGAGACAGGGTTGCATCTGGTGCAAAAGAAGGTGCCACAAGAAGGGGGCAGTAGTAGTCGGTGGGGGAGAAGGTGCCACAGAAGATTTAGCAGCAGCTGATCGGGAAAGAGGTGACACAAAAGGTGTAGCAGCAGATGGGGGAGGAGGTGCCACAGAAGGTGTAATAGCAGTGGAAGCAGTGGCAGGAGTAGACGACCAACTCTTCCTGTTATAGTAGGTGGTCTCAAGGGACCCCAAAACACGGGTCTATGAGGTGGCTGATTGTCTGTATCATCTGTGGTCATCTGCAAACTAAGGAATGATATTAAAAAGATTAGTACTAATGGGAAAGATAATCATAAGCAGAAAGAAACGGTGCAGAAATGTAAGAAATAAATAACAACTATGTCTAATAATAGAAAAACAAGAGGAAGAGCTATGCCCGAGTAGAACAAAATTAATGATTAATTTACATCATGACAACATTATATCTGGTCATATCATAGTTCAAAATTCTTAAAAATATAAATTCTGGAAAAAAAAGACACTACCACAAATCTAAATTATTAAAAGTTTAATAAATTTAAAATACATAAAAACTTATATAATCTCTGTCAAGCGTGATTTACTCTACTTAATTCTCTATTGGCCTTCATGTAGATGGTGAACCTCCTAAGTCATAACAACAACCTGCCTGGAATGCTCCACGCACTTATGTGTGATAAGCTCGTGCCACCCACAAAAGCAAAAGAGATCTCAACCTTCTTCTTCCCTGACGCGTGTGTCCATGGCTCGAACATATGTTGCATAGTGGTAAATTGACTACCACCACTGCTGACAGTGCTCTGGGTCTAAGAGGCCACTGCCTCACCCAAAGCTGCTCATACTCTTCCTACAAAATAAAAACCAATTATTGGTGGTCAATTTAAACATTAAGAGCCAAAATTAATATGAAAAAATTAATTTTTTTACTTACATTAACTCGCTAAGTTAGATGATCACCAGCACCACCTGTGGTCATCTATATGTGGACTAAAAACAAAAATAATCAGGAGCATTATACACAAGTAAATGTAGGAATAGGCAAAATCTAAACAAGAAATATATCTTAACTATGTCTAAAACAAAAACAAAAATCCTAACAACTAAACTTCAATTTATACCTACATACAACCTTACTTATGAATATAAAAATATTCTGATGCAAATATTATGTATGTAAAAACCTAACACCTAAACTGCAAGATTTACTTGCATATCACTTCACTCTTAGGTACATACATAACTAGCCAAGACCAAAACTCCAGATTATACTACATAGCACCGCACTAAACGTTTACTAGACTCCTTAAATGAGCTTACACGAAAATATCATTGGCATTTGCTTTTGTAGTTAGACCCATTAAATGGGGAGTTCCATAAACTTGGGGAATGCTTTTGTAGGTCCGAATAATGAAAAAATTGATGTGACTCAAGTTTAAAGACATGTTATTTTCTATTAGTAATTGACATCAATAATTTTTGGACTATTGTTACTTCTTTTAGTAACTTTTTAATGCAACTATACAGCTAATTATCTTATCTCACATTAAGTTTATTAATTTTAGAATGATAATTTATCGCTCATAACATTATAAATTTTACAAGTTCCAATTTCACATTGTTTTATCCTTCTTTAAAAGCTTATCTCACCTAAAGATTGCTTAGAAGTGGATATATATATATA
>NEWO01000365.1:100032-112820 GCA_003013225.1 Phalaenopsis aphrodite | reverse complement strand
GTCAAACTGATCGGCTCGATGAAACGAACCTAATGATATAAAAGTTAGTCCAATCCGAGTCAAATCAGGCTCGGATCAAGTCATTAAACTAATACTACAGTATTTTCGGAGGCATTTGAAAGGTCAAACATATGTCAAATCTAACGAGTTTATAGTCGAATCGAGCATCTCGAAAAGACGAATCCAACGAGCCCAAGATTGCTCAATTTTGACATCGTTAAGGCACTCAAATGTCCATCAAACATCATCTGATCAAGGGAAGCTCTCCGGACCGTCCGATCAAAATGGTTCATATTCCTGCATTAATTGCAATCAAAACACTATAAATAGAGCCTCACCCCTCACATGAAGGGGGGAAGGCGTAAGTAAGAACTTGAGGCTTTGAGAAGGAGTTCAAGTCCACGATCATCTTCAACACCGTCGATCGCCGTTGACCACCACTGACCGTCGACAACGACCGTAGACCTCTGTCGACCACCGCCGGCCACTGTTAAACGCCGCCAATCACCGTTGACTTACGTCAACCACGGCTTACTAGACGTCATCAGTCGACGTTGTAACGTGAAAAGCTAGTAACACTTTCCCGCCTGTGGGACAAGGGGCATCTGTAATCATCAACTTATAGTGGATTTTACAACTAGGTCAGGCCCTGTGGTTTTTCCCTTTTACGGGTGTTCCACGTAAAAATTTCTGGTGTGATCACAGCTCAATTCATTTTTATCTGAGTGTGTGCTGAATCCTCGTGCAACGCTAAGACGATAATCAATTACTCTACCGCCACGAATTTTCTAGCACGCATCAATTTTATTATAATTATAATAGACATATTGGTCTATAATAGTTGTAGTTGTTTACATAAGTCATAGTTACATGAAACTATAACAGTAATAATTGGCGGTCGTTGACAATGACCGATGGTTGATTGGTCGGCCAACAACCGTTAGCACTTCAAGCATTAGTAGTCAGCCCCTCCTCCCTCTTCAAGTAAAAAATTGTGGCATATTTATATTTAAAAGAGATATTTTAATAAATTTGTCCATTCTCTGAAAAACATTCAATCAAACAATCCACATCGATTCATTTGATCACATATAATATTTTTTTTAATCTTTAACCATCTTGATGATGTAAGAATTGACTGTTATTGAGCTTGTTTGATTGTCTCGTTAAGATGCTCGATTTGAAAATAGACATGTTAATTTTTTAGATCATTTGATAGTCTATTTGATGCACTAATGCCTTCAATATATTTTTAAGTGTTTGATTTAAACTGTTATGAGCTCGGATTAGATCATTTCAGTGTTACCAAATTCATATTGTTGAAACACTATTTGGTCATAATTTTACTAAAATCACGACTCCAATTTGCATAAATCTGAATTTAGAAATTTTTTTTGCTCAAAATGCATTGAAATAAAAAATTATTGATCACACACCATATACACACATATATATATGCCACAAGCCTTGGATTGTTAGTGGCGAGGTCAATAAGAGTTCAATTCTATCGTGGTGCGGGGGCTCTAGAATTTTAGGCACATGACGTGGGTTCTCATATATATATAGTTGTATATAATAAGAAATTTTGCAAGTGCTTGAAAGGTTATAAATTCAGATTGATTTCAAATAACAAATGATGATATCTTAAAACTGTAAATTTAGGGGCATTTACATCTACATAACTAATACTATTTTTGTTTCATTTATATCATTCAAATCTCTGATTTTACATAAAAAATTTCGAAACAATCTAGCTGCCAAAAGAATAGAGGATATAAAGAACAATCGACTGCAGGCCTATAAAACCGACGATATTCAGACGACCGATACATGATTCGAACGACCACCAACAAGTCTTCAACTTACTCCAAACAGGATTTCCGTCTTCAAGCATGCCAAAGGTCCATGTCTTTCTGGATGACCGTCAACCCTCTCTGAACCAGTCGGTTGATGGATCTGCCATTGATCAAATGCTGACAAAAGAATTTGGGACGAACAATTGCTTAGCCTACTGCTGGTTATGCAGGATGCCCAATCTTATATTATTTAATATTTTTGTAATTTACTAAATGACCCCTCAATATCTATTAATGAGAGGGCAGACCTGTAATTTCATAAGTTCGCAATCCTGTAGTATAAATAAGGGGTCCCCATAATAAAAATGCTACTTGCTTTTATCGCCTTTTTCTTTTCTTTTCGCTACGCTCGATTCCTCGAGTATGCTCCGCAACTTTTTTTGAATTCAACAAAAATATTTTATAGACAGATTCCTGAACAAACTCAAAACATGTTTACTTTCTAAAAGAGAAAAATTGCTCCACAAACAATTAATTAGTGGAATAGCTGCAGAAACACTTTAGACTTTTGGCATATACACTTAGGGTGTAAACAAATCGAACACGCACAAATAGAGCTTGTGTTCGTGTTTGGTTCGTTTGAAATTTAGTTTGTTTGAAATAAACTCGTGTTCGCAATTGTTCGTGAAGTCACTATTCGTGTTCGTTTCTTGACAAATGAGCTGAACACGAGCTGTTCTCGAACGATGAGCCAGTTTAACATCCCTAATATTAATATATATAAATAATATATTATATTAATTATATAACTTATATTATATAAATATATAATATCTATATCAGTATATTACTAATATAGTATATTAATATATTATTAATTTTAATTTATTATAAATTATAATTTCTAAATTTTAATTTTTTTTAAATATCATAATTTTTTTATATATAATTATTTTAAATTATTTTATATTTCGAAGAATAACGATTCGAACACGAACGAATGCATCACTGTTCGTGTTTGGTTCGTTTAACCAACCGAACGAAAAAAATTTGTTCACATTCATCTCGTTTACTCATCGAACGAACCGTACACAAACTCATTGATGAATCAAACGCGAACTATTCGCGAATAATAGCTTTTTTGACAGCCCTATTTACGCTAATTCTTAAATACAAATATTTGGTAAGAATGCCAACAATTGACGCATTATTTGAAGATTGAAAAAAGAAAAAAAAAGTAAAAAAAAAAGAAAAGAAAAGAAAAAGTGAATAAAGCAAAAAAATATTCTTTCCAGCATTTTCTGCGATCGCCAGGGACTGAGCATTTAAACCTGGAGAGAATTCCCACCATTATTTACATTTTAAGCCATAAAATCGTGGAGGCATATGACACGTGTAAAGCGGCCTAATTCCTGTATTAATTTCTAAATAATAAGCCTCAATTCAGAAATGATATTATGGTTTACGCTAGCCTTTAATTTTTATGAAACTAATTAATAAAATTCTTATGAAAATAATTTGGAGATGCTATTGGTTAGTGACCGACCAAAAATTAAATAAATAAAGTAAAAAAATAAAATAAAATAATAAATTATGATGAATATTTAAGTTTAAATACTCTCTATTTTAAATTTTAATGCTAGTTAAAGATGATTATTTAATTATTGACTAAATTATTATTAAGTAGATAATTACATAAAACATTATATGACATGTACGTAAATCAAGACTTTCCAAAAACATTATCTAATCAGGCACAGTCGTCCGAAATACCAACCACCGGTAGGGCCGTCAAAACGATTCATTGTTCGTGAACAGCTCGTGTTCGGCTCGTTCGCTAAGTTAAAGAGACGAACACGAACAACACGAATAAATTTTTGTTCGTTCGTGTTCGGTTCTTTTTAGCTTGAAATACTACTAATCAATTATATATATCTATCTTTTATAAGTAGTATGTTTAAAAATTTTAATTGACTACAAGGCTAAAAAGATCTATAATCAATTAAAAGTATTAATAAAGAAAATAGAATAAAATATATTAAATTAGATTCAAATAATATTTTAAATCTTGCTCCAATCTTTAACATCTTATGACTATATGATTAGGGTTGTCAAAATGACTTTTTGTTCGTGAACGGCTCGCTAAGCAAACGAGCCGAACACGAACACACTTTTTGAGCTCGACATATAAAAGCTAAGCCTGGGCTCGCTCGTATTCGGCTCGTTTACACCCCTAACCACCGGTGACCAAGTTGTCATACAAGCCTCGACAGGTGGCCTGGCAAAGTGACCACGCAAAAACCCAATTAAATAATAGGAAGAATTACATACTACTCAATTTCTACGTAATTACGTACCTAAAACTTCAATTTTTAAATGTTTATCGTCTGCCTCAGACATGAAAATGGTATTTTCACTTTGAAAAGCCAAAAATAGTGATATTTTTTATATGATTTGAAAGTGTTGGGGGGTATGAATGTAAAAAGTAAAATTAAGATAGTAGATATGTAAATTGATAGTGCTTGGATGTTATATTTGTAAATGCCCCATTATAGTCTTTATTGCCATGCAACCAAAGTGCGCCCACTTGGCTGTGGACATCCCAATAAATGCAAATCTTGGAATTCTTGAATTGTGGTCATACTTGGACTCAAAATCGATTCACATATATGGATATGGAAGTTCATAAGGATTTGACTAATTTTTTTGTTTAAGTTTGACTAATGAGAGATTATAGTATTAATTCATGTTAAAAAAGGGAGCTATGAGTTATAATGTTAATCCATTGATTTCTTTTACCTTTTTTTTTCACTAAAATTGTCAATAAGTAAATGTATTTGTTAATATTTCTTCAATAAATTTAATTATCTTTAACTTTAAATTAAATCATGTGTTATAAAAAAGGAATTAAGCATTGGTTCACTCAAAGTGAGGGGATTAAAGGCAACTACTCGTACTTGCTTAGGTCTACCATATGATATGTTTGATCGGTTGCCACGACATTTCTTAATCGTTTTGTAATTTTTAATAAAATAACTGTAAAAACATAGAAAGAAAACTAATTGACTAAACATTGATGGATATATTATAAATGCATATGTATTATTTGTAGTGCAAAATAATGCTGGAAATAAAATCATACAACAAACAAACAATCAAACACGATGTGATTACGTGGTTCAACACAAATCGATCTATGTAATATTTGTAGTGCACTGTCAACGGATGAGGAGAAAGAAAAGATGGGTGAAATAGGGTGACAACTCCACACAAAAAAATCAGCCCTAATCCCTTCTATAGATAAACGAGGAGTGGGGCATATTAATAAAAAAAAAGTAACATATCAACCCTCTTCTCAAACAAACCTCTAATACAATAATTCCCAGATGAACAAAATGAGATCCAACACCAAAACAAGTACACTAAGATGGTTGCCTACATATCCCCTCCTAAAGGGAGAAAACCTCCGTAACTCTTCAAAATTCCCAAATAGACAATCAATCATGAGCTTGAATATTCATCAAACTCCTACAAGATGTGAAGTTTTGGACTTGTAGTGCCTTTGTGAGTATGTTTGATGTATTCTCATTCATATCTATCTTCTTTAAAATAACATTATCATCATTAATCAAACAATGAATAAAGTAGTACCTCATACCAATATGCTTGTTACGAGCATGAAGAACATGATTTGTTCCCAAGAATATCACACTTTGGCTTGCAGTACCTTTGTGAGTATGTTTGATGTATCCATATTGCTTCTTTCATCACCCCTGTGACTGTCATGTACACAGCCTCTGTAGTAGACAAAACAACAATAGGATGAACAACGGATACCTAACTGATTGGACCTCACGCCAATGTGAATAAATAGTCAGTCATCGAAGTCTATCTATATCATCTGCATAGTATGAATTTGTATAGCCTACACACGAAACACTAAAAGATTACTGCCTCTTAAACACCAAAATGGCATGGAATGTCTGATCAAGTACAAACTATAACATCAAACTGCCCACTGTCATAACTTAATAAACTAATTACATATTTTCTTTCTTCTAATCATCTTTAAGACACTAATCTGAACTGAATTGAAAGTGAGATGCAATGGCTAGACTTATCACCTTTCTCGAGTTATTAAATTTAAACATTTCATCACCAATAGAACATATGCTTCTTGTGAGAGCCAAGTTTCAACCTGCCTTATACTTGAGAATCGCCATTTCAAAAATTTTGTGAGCTCCACTCAACTTCTTCAACTAAAAATATTTTGATAGTTGCTTCATCTTATCAATTTCAGCCTAAATTGTAGCTGCAATCAAGATGTCATCAATATATAAAAACAAATAAATGAGCTCGTCATTGATAGACTTCTTAAAATATGTATAATGATATTATTTGTTCATCGTGTACTCATGAATGACATGAACTGATTAAACTTCTTATATTGCCATCTTAGTGACTACTTTAACTCATATATACTTTTCCATTCTACATAACAAATCTTTTAAGGCACAATATTCCGGTGATTGAAATATATAGTTCTCCTCTTGTAAATTCCTATGGAAGAATGTAGTCTTCACATAAAATTTCTCTAAAATAAGACTATAATATGATAAAAGTATTAATAAAACATAGATATAAATATGTTTGACCACTAAGTAAAACATCTTATCATAGTCAGTTTCATCTCATTGTGCAAAGCCTTTTGTTACTAACCATGCCTTGTATCACACATATACTCCATGAGATTTTTCCTTCCTTGATTACACCCATTTACATCCAATAGCTTTTCTTTTTAGAGGAAGGGTCGCCAATCTTCAAGTAGCATTCATCTGAAGAGACTCCATCTCTTCATCATTTCTCCTCTCTAAAGATCACTATTTGAAATCCCTACAACATCCTTATATTGACAAGGAATTTTAGCCTTTGCGATCAAAAGTGCAAATGCAATGTGATCTATTAACTAAGCTAGTTTTGAGATATTCTGACACCTAGTTCTACTCTTAGTAATGTATTCATGATCAAGGGCTCAACCTCAATATATTTTTCCATCTCTTCTTGAGCAATGTTAATAGGCACCATCTTAGCTGGAACTAAATTAAGGACCTAAGTAGGAGTGGGTAAAATATGGAGTAAATGGAGCTGCATCAAACTCTAACTTATGTTAAAAATATATGATCCTAATATAACTCTCCACCTTCTTTGAGTCCCGAAGCTTGCCTCATCAATTGAAACATCTCTGCTAATGAAATTATTTATCTATGTTTGATCATAAAGTTTGAAGCTCCTTACTCCAAGCTTGATGCCAGTAAGGATTTCCTTCTATGATTTTGGTTTAAGTTTATCATTATGCACATTATAATAAGCTTGACACCTAAACACCATCATGTTCTCATAATCTTTAGCCACATGCCCCAACCGCATCTCATTTGAGGTTTTCATTGGACAAGCATAGTTTATGGCCACGACCTAATAGATTCCATCAAAACTGGCATTGAAAAAATACACCAAACTTCCTCTACCAAAGTTTGATTTATCATCTCCGCCACCTGATACAAAGTAAATTTACGTAATTTTACTACATTAAATACCATGTTAATTCTCTTATTTATCATAAAAATATGTTTGAGAAATGCATTTTTGTTTTATCATGCAGTTGAAAGGTTAGATGCAGTTTCAGAGAAAAAAAGAATGATTTTCAGCAATTAAAGGCAACATTTGACCTAGTACACATGCGATGCTTTTGCGGTATGCCTGCGCCGAAACACTTCACCTGCGCCCAAAATAGAGTGTGCCTACGCTAGAATAAAAGACCTACACCCACTATAGAGTGTGCCCACACCAATACATTTCAGAACAGGCACATTCATGTCAACATCACGTCGTACCTTTACTGTCTTCGCGGTGCTCTTGTGTTAGGCTCATGAAATAAACTTTGGAAGAGTTTTTTTGCATTTGCCATGCTATGCCTATATATAAGCCTTTAGGAATGTGTGTAGGGCATTGTGGGTGGCTGGAGGTTGTAAGAGGAGAAGAATTTTGGTGAGAAAGTGTTCTCCTCGAGAGATTTCTTCCTCTCTTTGGATTGAAACCTCCAAGGGCTATTTTTACATCTTCTCTTCCCCTTTGTTCTTGTGTTTTCTTTGAGAGTTTTCTATGAGAGAAATTCTACTTTGATGGAGAAAGCAAGTTTTAATTGTAAGTTTTACAAGTTCCTTGCAAGGATGATCTGCATGGCCTTTTTGTCAATGATTTTCTCTACTATACGTGGTTAAATTTACTTTCATGTCTCAGTGATGTAGATTTAGTGGCTTTATCACAAATTTTTGAGATGTTTTCCATGTAAATTTTTTTGTGTTTTCAGGGCTTTATATTGTTGGTTAAATTTCTAAATTTTATTTACTCCTACTTTGGACAATTAGAATGTTAAATCCTTCATGATCTATGTCCTCTACCCATTGTGTCGTGGAACAAGTTAACCGAAGAATATTGAGGGGATGAGCATATTTCAGTAGGATTCTGTAGCCTTGATAGGGGAATAGAAGAATCCTAAGAAATGTCTTGGGGATAAGCAAAACATAACTTGGTGAATTTCTAATTCTTCTTTTGACTTGGGTATAGAAATAAGAAGAAACTTATCTCTAGTTGACAACTTTCACATAAGAAAATATTAAAAAAACCGCGAACCTCCATGATACCTGAATCATAGAATGATGAGCCTCATCACACTTGAAGAACATCATGATTTTCTTTTGCTTTTTCTTTTCTGCTTTCTAAGATCATGTTTTATTTTATGTTAGGGTTTTTAGGATTTCAACCTTCTGTTGTGATCACGCAAAGCTAGGTTTCAAAGTTAGTAAACTAGAGATTTTCTGCCAAGAATAATTGTTAGCACTTTCTTCATAGGATCGATGTGTGGACTCTTAGACCATATATTAATTGACACGTATACTTGTGTGATTGACTGACTTGCTTCGTTTTAAGTTTTGATCCTCAAAATTTTGGTCCAGTTGTCAAGGAAATGTGTTAATAATCATTATGATTTTAAGACGACTTTAGTTGATAAACTTAGAATATAAATTTAGTACTTTGTGCTTTCCTATTTGTTTTCATTGGTTATTGTTTTGCACTCAGAGTATAATTCTAAAAATTTTGTTATTTTTATCTTTATTTTATTTACTATTTTATTTTGTTATTGTATTTACTTATTTTTTTAAAAAAATATTTTAACACTTTACAATGGCAAGACTGAGGAAAAATCAATTTATACCTTTTTATGAGTATGTCACTGTCACATGAATTTTGAACACTCAGTTGAAAACGATAAAAAAATCAGTTTATACTTTCTCAGAAGTATGGCAACCCATTGATGACTAGCAGTCACATGAGCTTTGAACTTCCTGCCATAGGAGCTAGGTTTGATAACTTATGTTCCAACATATACAACCTAAGTTGGTCAACTTACTAAAACTTCAATTGAATTAGTAATCACCCAAGTATAGAAAACCATCAGTGGTGGAGCCACCCATGTAATCCTGTAGAATATTTGAATAATCAGAATAGTGACTACCTTGAATAAAATGAAAATTTGAGTGAAATGACAATAAACATGTTGAATCAATTATAAAGCCAAACTGTAGCATTAGTAAACTTAGAAAATAAAATGTTGCACTTAGTTAGCCTAGAGATCCAAAGGATGTCAGGGGCAATGGATAGCCATAACTTTGAATGTAGAAAGTTGGACCTTGAAGAGCAGGGTGAGTTGGATGGTTTAGGTTGGACATTAACTGAGGAAGAATGTGCTCTTTTCTTCAAGGCACCCCTTTGCATTGTGAGGAAGAAATTTGAGCCTATAGGACAACCCATAAGTGTGTCCCGTGAAAAGAGTTGATTGATAGCCCTAGGTAGGAGAGTAACACATTAGAGTTAGATCCTGAACTTAAAGAACCTTGAAAGGACCCAACCTAATATTTAGGAAATCCTAATTTAACTTCTAGAGATCCATTTCCTACAATTAATAAGGAAAACATCAATCTTCAAGTAGGAGAATTAATTGTGAGAATTATGGATATAGAAAATACCGTTAGGAATGATAATTTGAATAATCCTCTTACGTATTCTCTAGAAGTCTACTTTTGAATTAAGAAGAAAAAATTAAAAGATAAATTGAAAGATGAGGTTTTAATAAAAACTCTAAGGCTAAAAAAATATTGGATGATTTATCGAGGATTACTAAATTAAAATTTTGATTATGGAGGAAGTCTTTTTGGTTAGGCTGAGTCTGTTAAACCAATCCCTATCTTAGGAGGCAATCCAAACATTATTTGATGTGATGAGCATGTGTTGCTTTTTACATTTGTTTTGAAATTTATTTTAAATTTTCTTTAAAATTTTCTTTAAATTTTTATTTGGATTTGTTTTAACTATTTTTAGTGGTATTACTTATGCAAGAGTCATAGGAAGTTCGTGGGTACTCACCCGAGTAAGTTGTTTGCATGTATTAATCTCCATGTTGTTATGTCTTCTAATGGTAAATTGCATGGTATCAAACTTGGTTCTTATATTTTATGCTCTTATCATTCCCTGTAATTTTTTTAGTGGGATGCTTAAGAAAGACAATAAATTTGGGGGAGGGGTTTATGCATGTTACTTGCCTTGAAGTAATTCTTCTAATTGAGTTGATGTTACACTTTAAAGTGGGGACTCATGTTAGGAATTTTGAATATTTAAAAGATCATATAATTAGTTCAATTAAAATGTGAATACTTATTAAAGGGAGGGATTAAGATTATCGATCTGATAACTAACTCTTGCACCTTAACAACTTTCACCTGAATCATAAATTGTCTGAAAATAATTAAAACGGTGTAACTGAAATATTAGTAGTAAACAAGAAATACTTTAAGCCTATTTATTTTCAATTCAACCAATCTAATTATGTCTTGAATTTTTGAATGAATTATAAAATTTTGGATTTCACATTATGAAGATTTGAGAATTATCATTTAGTGGTAATTAGACATTCAAAATTCTTAAAAGAAATGTGTCCCACAAGATATATTAATTCCTTGTGGAATGAAAAAAAAATAAGTAAAAAGAAAATAAAATCTAAGGAATGGTGAAAGATCAAATTTAAAAGAAAAAACAAAACATGTGGTCAACTGCCCATAAAAGAAGCTTGAGGAGAGCATAAAAATAAAAAATTGGTGTCTTGGTTACCTCTTAAGTAATTGGACTTAAGAACTTCTTAATGAAACCTTTAAGATACTATATTCAGGAAAATGGTTAAGGGATGTTAGGTTGATTAGTTGGTTCTTAATTGATTTAAAAATGACTTTGGGAAATGAAAGTATTTTAATTACACTAGATTAAGTGTTTTGAGATTTGCTTAGGTTTGGGAAGAAGGGAATTAAAGAAATGACTAGGTTAGTAGAAATTAACAAAAATCCTACCATGAAATGAAATTCAAATATTTTTATAGTATTTATATAATTGAGTTAAAGAATTTGGAAGCCACATGAGAGCTCCAAACATCTTCTTAATCTATGTTGAGAAATAATATTACTTGGGAGAATATTATCAATTTAGGGGTGAAAAAAAGGATGAATTTTAGCAATTTAAGGCAGCATTTCACCCAACACATCTTGAGTGGCAGGAGGCTGTAAGAGGAGAAGGATTTTGGTGAGAAAGAGTTCTCCCCTAAAGGTTTCTTCTTGTCTTTGGATTAAAAAACTTTATGGGTCATTATTACATCTTCTCTTTCCTTTTCTCTTTATGTTTTCTTTAAGAGTTTTGTATGAGAGAGAGAGAGGGAGAGATCTTCTACCTCAGTGGAGAGAACAAGTCTTATTGCATGTTTTACTACTCTGTATTTCTTAGAATGATTATCTACAAGGCATTTATGTCTATGATTTCCTCTACTATGCGTGGCTAAATTATATTTTATATCTTTATGACGTAGGGTTAGTGGTTTTATCATGGTTTTTCAATATGTTTTTCATGTGCCATTTTCATGCTTTCATGGCTTTATGCTCTTTGTTAACATTTTGGATTTCATTTACTCAGTTTGTCCAATTAGGATGTTAAAATCATTCATGGTTTATGACCCCTGGCTGTTGTGCAGTGCAATGAAAAGGTCAACCACAACATCTTGAAAGGATATACATATTTCGTAGGATTTTGCAACCTTGATAGAGGATCGGAAGAATCCTACGAAGCACCATAACGTTAAGCAATACTTAACTTAAGGGTTTTTAACTCTTCTTTTAACCTAGGCATACGCATAAGAAGAAACTTATCCCGGCTGACAACTATCACTAAGAAAAATATTAATAAAACCCATAAACCTTCACGACACCCAAATTACAGAGGGACAAGCCTCATCAATCTTGAAGAACACCAAGACTTCTCTATTTTTTTGTATATTGTTTTCTATGATCACATTCTTTTTCTATTAGGATTTTTAGGATTTCAACCTCCTGTTGTGATCATGCCAAGATAGGTTCACAAAATTTAGTAAACTAGAAATTTTCTGACGTATACTTGCATGATTGACTAACTTACTTTATGGTAATTTTTTCATCCATCACCACCCCATTCTACTGTACTTTCTCTTAAATAACAAAGTGGTGCTCCATACCAACTCTATGACATACTTACAAGAACGCATGTGATATGTATTCTCCCCCATTATCTGATTTGATAAATTGAATCTTTTTATTGATATAAATTTCAATCCACTTTCCAAGTCATCATGATAATCTCTAGCCCCTTATTCATGTGCTTTATGGTGTATACCTAAATATATTTAAAGCAATAATAAAAAAAAAGATAAAATATCTTCATTAGTGGAATGATGTCATCTATGTTGGTTCTCAAATATCTGTGTAAACATAATCTAAAATACCTTTTGTATTATAGATGATAGTACAAAAGGATACAATTTCTTATCACTAAACACATAATGTTCATAGAAATTGAACTTGTAGG
>NEWO01000365.1:58604-87168 GCA_003013225.1 Phalaenopsis aphrodite | reverse complement strand
AGCCATTATTCTCTATTGATCTTCTAAGGAAATTGGTATTGTTTGACGATTAATTTGATATTATTTAGGGCTGACTTTAAAGACTTACAATCAGGTTTCGTTTTCAGTTTTTTATTTATATTTTTCCTAATTTTCTTAATAAAATTATTTGTTATATTTTTCATATGCTTATTTTTTAAATTTATAAAAATAATTTAACATATTTAAAAATATTTAGAGTAATTTTCTGATACTTTGAATATTTTTAATTAAAAAATGTAAATCTAAATATATTTTATAATTATATCATATATTTATATCATTAGCATTCAATTTATATTTTAGCATTCAATTTTATTATAATTTTATTAAATTTAGAGCATGTTTAATCATTAAAATAATTTACTAGTGCTTTGAGATCCATAGTTTATTAGAAACTTCACGCTTGATCTGATCGAGGGACTAATTAACTGAACAAAAGCCATTGAAAGGATCAATGTTATGTAATTTACATTCCGTTAAAAAGGGGAAGTTCTGCAGTGCTTTCATTAAATAAGGCTAATAATTTTGTAGCAGAACAAGAAATCCATTTCTACCACCTATGGTAAGACCGGTTGAGCGAAAGGCGAGGGAGACCGAGCGAACGAGGAGGCGGACTGCAGGAGAGCACGGGAGTAAACAACCATTCAAACACATGTCGAATCCGCGAATCACGAACAAGGAGTGCCGAAGAAGGAAGAAACAGAAGGAGTGTCGAAGCAGGAAGAAGCAGGAGTGTCGAAGATGTAGGGAGCGGCTCTGCGGCACTGAGTGTTTCCTTTAGTCCGTAATTGCGAACGAAGGAAGAAGAATCGAGAACAAAGGAAAAAGGAAGAAGCAATGTCGAATCCGGGAAGGGGCAGCAAAGTAATTGGGGGCTAAATGCGACCGAGGAAACGCGGATCGCCGGGCTAGACCCGCGATCCGCGTTTAATGTAAAATAGAAAACGGAGTTTTGATAAACATATCTCCAACGTGCGAAACCAAAGGTGAGGCAGCGTTTTCTGCCCCAAACCGGCCCTACCCTTAGGCAACAAAGTTTGTGAGTGCATCATGTTAGCCAGGAAAAAACCTTAATAATAAGGTCAATCAATAAAATAATACATGATGAACTTTAAATGAAAGCATGTCAGATATTGGTATAAACAACAGCGATAAGATCATAAAATTCAAATTGAATTAATAACTTCTAAGATTTTCCTGAATGTTGGAAGATGCATGATTACCATAGAGTTGGAAGTAAATTGAAAGCAAGCTCCGTATTATTGGCAAATTGTTGGCATTGATACAATGTCAATCTTCATCTAATCCTAAGTTGTGTTCATTAATCTCTAAACCTACAATTATGCATGCATGAACTCAAAATCAAGTAAGGGATCATATATGATTTTGAACTTCTAAAACATTTTGAATCCAGTCTCAAATGTGAAATCAATCGAAGAACTTACTGACACAACTCCTAAAAATGTGAACTGTCTACTTAACTAACTCCAACTCTAAGACTCAAATTGGCAGGGACTTTACTTTTGGCTAAACGCATCATGAAATCTATGTTAATATTTCAAAAAATGCATTAGTAATGATTGTCTTAAGAAAACATTGCATTTAAATTTCCATCTAGCCATTTTTAAGAACGCATAATTCATTACAACAAATATTTAAACAAATTTAGTTTTTGTCATGTCTTCTTCTAGAAAATCATTATGGTGTATATTAATTTGCAGACATTATGAAAAATATTAATTTGAAGATATCCAGAAAAAAACCTAAAAATAATTACAATAATTTTAAATTTACTACTAGTGTGAATAACATATATATGAGATTTAAATGATAAAGTATTCAAACTGATATGCCTACGGGCGAGGGAGCTGATCGAAGCAAGAGAGGCGGGCCAGTCCAAGTTGGACCAGTCTGGACCAGACAGGCTCAACCAACCCAGTTGGCGGCCAGGGCAGGCCAGCCGACCCGACATAGAGCGGTGGGATAACTAGGAGAGGATGAGCACGATTTCAGCGCCCGGCTGGAGTCTACACATTCGCTAATCTCTTACAAGAAGAGGGGAATCAAGGGGGGTTTAGTAGAAAAGTTTGAAAGATGATCTTGGAGAGTATTTATGAGGGTGAATTGCTTAGGATTTGTTTTTATGTTTTGTTTGGCAAAAGTTTTTCTTTTATCTTGGTGTTCCTAGTGACATCTAGGGTTTTGGAGAGACGATCTACCTCTCGAGTTGTAGATTGATATTGTATCTTATTCATTTTCGTAAGTATCAGTAAAATTAATTATCATTTGAGTTCACTCACATGTTTATTGCAATTTATTCGTTGTTTGTTTTTTTTTTGTTCTGAATAGTATCAAATTGGTGTCAGAGTGAGATCTTCGAGGAATGACATCAAAGAAAGTAGATGTGTTGTAAGGAGGGGCAAGGCAAATAATATTGGAAATAAAGAAAAGGTTTACCACCATTGAAAATAAGTTTTTCTCCAAAGAGAGCCGAATGGAGGATCGATTCAGGCACATGACGGAAATGATGAAGAGAATTCTGACGATGTGATCCAATACCCCACTGAAAGCTCAAATTGTTAACCCTAACCAAGAGTTAATCAGAGAGTTCTTGGCCAGATTGAAAGAGAAAGAGATCGAACAAGAGGTCGACAAGGAGGAAAGCATTTATCACCAAAAGCTCCCCACTAGACTCTGAGAGGACGAGGTGGAAACCTATGAGGGAGGGGAATGAGCCAAAGATTGGAGAGGTGTTGCAAGGAGCATGACAAGGCTCAGAGGAGCAGACGAATGAAGGAGAGAAGGGGGAAGGTAGTATGGCTATGACCGAAAGAGGGAGTAATTTGAGGTTTTGCGTAGTCAATCAGACTTTGAACAAGGAGATTGTGTTGGATAACTTTCATATCTCTGTGATATATGAGTTGCTAGATAAGTTTTATGAGACAGTCATATTCTCAAAAATTGATCTTATGTCGGGATATCACTAAATCAAGATGAACCCAACAAATGTGCACAAGACGATGTTTAGGACACATGAAAGATATTATGAATTATTGGTAATGTTGTTTGGCCTCACCAAATGCCACGATCACATTTCACTCTCTCATGAAGAGAATTTTTCAGCCTTACCTTGGAAAATTAGTCTTGATTTTCTTCGATGACATCCTAATTTACAGCTGTATAGAGACAAAGTATGTGGGGCACCTGAGGATAGTGTTGGAGATGATGAGAGAGCACCATTTGTACGCTAATTAGAAGAAATTCTCCTTTGCAGAGCTATAAGTGGAGTACCTATCACGCGTGGTAACCTGGGCAGTAGCAGCGCATCGTCCAAGATTGAGGCTATGATAGGATGACTTTTACCAAGGAGTTTGAAGGAATTCTTAGGTCTCACCAGAACCTACCGAAAATTCATAAAAAGGTACGACACAATAATATGGTTGTTGATAGAGCAACTGAAGAAAGACAATTTCAATTGGGGGAAGCAACAACACAAGCCTTCAAACCTCTGAAGAGAGCCATGGCCAGTGTACCAGTATTAGCAATTCCATATTTCAGTGAACTATATGTGGTAGAAATGGATGTGTTAAGGTACAGATTGAGAGCAAAACTTATGAAGGACCAGTGGTCGGTTGCCTACTTGACCTAAGTGTTCATAGCTACGGTGAGGCTCAAGTTAGTATACAAGTAAGAGTTGATGGCTATTGTCTTTGACATCCAAAAGTGTCGGCCCTGCTTGTTGGGATGGCACTTTCTTATCAAGACCAATCAGAGGATGAGGACTAATGAGCTTCAGAGGTGGCTATTCAAATTACTGAAATATGATTTTGAGATTCAGTATCAGTCGTGATTGGAGAATAAAGTTACAGATGCCCGGTTGAGAAAGGTGGAGGAGCCTCAATTGACAGCCTTATCGGAACTCTTGGTTCTAAATTAGGAAGCCCTGAGAAGGGAAAGCAAGCAAGATAAAGTGTTGAGGAAAATACAAGAAGAATTGTTATTGGTTTTGAACAGTCATCTAGGATATGTATTGAGGGGCCATGGATGTTTCGTATTGCCAAAGGCAATGGAGTATATCCTCAAACTATTAAAGGAGTTTCACGACATTGCAATTGGGAGACACTTCTGAATACAAAAGATATACAATCGTCTGTTGACATAGTTTTAATGGTTGGAAAAGCACAAAAATGTAGAGGACATGGTGGGGTGCGGTGTGTGCCAACAACATAAATACTTGATCATGACGTCAAGAGGGTTACAACGATCCTTAGATTTATTGTCGAAAGCTTGAGAAGAAGTGATGATAGATTTTATAGAAGGGTTGTCATGATCAGAAGGGTTTATGGTGATCTTGGTGGTAGTGGATCACCATAACAAATATGCTAATTTCATTTTATTATGACACTCCCACATAGCAGTCTCATTTGCTACAACGTTCATGTAGAAAGTGGTCGATTTGCACGGAGTGTCAGATTGCATTGTATCAGATAGGGATAAGGTGTTCCTCATCCAATTCTAGAAGGAGTTGTTCAGGTTGCAAGGAATAATCCTTAAGAGAAGCACAACATATCATCTCCATACCGATAGCTAGACGAAGAAGGTCAACATGAGTGTGGAGACAAACCTGCGTTGTTTTGTATCAGATACGTCAAAGCTTTGGACCGAGTGGTTTGTGTGGGTTGAATATTAGTATAATACTTCATACAATACGGCGACACATCCCACCACTTGCATGATTTTGTATGAGTGAGATCCATCTCACCTAAGCATAGCCTATACTGGTACCCAGTATCGACCAATACATGGAGAAGAGGGACAAAATATTAGTGGAGCTCATACTGAGAGCTCAACAAATTATGAAGAAGGCAGATGAACATAGGAGAGAGATACAATTCCAACCCAGGGACATAGTTTACTTAAAACTGAGGCCTTAACGATAGAAGACATTGGTCGAGTGGAAGAGTAAAAAACTTTCTCCACGATATTTTGGACTCTATGAGATTACGACATGTGTTGAGGCAGTGACCTACCATTTGAAGTTACCTCCATCACCAGTACTACATCCAATGTTTCAGGTTTCACAGCTGAAACAGGCTATTGAAGATCATACACGATCGTCTTCCCTACCTTCGACACTAACAGATGACATGGAGGTAACTCTGGAAACTTTATCGGTCGAAGGAGTGCACCAATGAGTAGGGGAGAAAAGGCGATATTGATTAAGTGGAAAGATTTTTTATATTATGAAGCAATATGGTAGCCTTACGAGAGTATTGAAAACCAATTTCATCCTTCCACCTCGAGGACAAGGTGCTTGTTTAGGAGGGGAGTGTTGTACGCCAATGCTTACACAGATGGACGAGGGAGCCGACGGGATCAGAAGAGGAGAGCCGGTCCAACTTGGACTGATTTGGATCAGCTAGTCCCTGCCAGCCCAGTCGGCGGCGAGCCCGAGCCAGTAGAGCCAAAACAGAGGGGTGAGATACTTAGGAGAGGTTGAGCACGATTTCAACACCTGAGTGGTGTCCACACAGACACTAATCACATACAAGAGGAGAGGAATCAATGGGGTTTGGGGAGAGAGTTTAAAAGGGATCTTAGAGAGTATTTATGAGGGTGAATTGTCTAGGTTTGTTTTTATGTTTTGTTGGGCTGCAATTTTTCCTTTATCTTGGTGTTCCTAGAGTCGTCTAGGATTTGTAGAGAGATGATCTACCTCTCAAACAGTAGATCAATGTTTTATCTTATTTATTTTTGTTGGTATTAGTTAAATCAGCCATCATTTAAGTTTTCACACCTCTCTAAGTCAAATTATTCACTGTTTATTCATTGTTTTTGATTCTGGATCGTATCACATACATATAAAACCTAAAAGAATTCTTATAGGAGCCATGAATAAATTAACTGCTAGAACAGTGGATCATTTAAAATCACAAAATGCATCAGAACAAATGCCTATAAATTAGATAATATTAAAATTTTTGGCATTAGTTGAGTAATCAATCAATACATTTAACCTATTTATTTCATGAACTATTTATTAATGCCTTAGGTTCTTCTCTTTGCAGCTCCAAACAAATTCACACCCAATACTTTATCACAAAGTTAAATTATCTAATTATTAAGACAGTATTGGAAGATAAAATTATGTAAACATTTGATGTTTAAACTCGTAATTAATGAGTGAAGTTTTTATCATATCTTCTTCTAAGAGTTAATTATAGTATGTATTCATCCATAATCTTTATCTCGCATGGAAGTTTGTTTTAACCTTTTTTTTTTATTACTTACATCATATTATGTTAGTCCAATGCATAAATTACATATAGAATACACCAAAAAAAAAGAAAAAAACTACTATTAATTATGATAATTGTAAGTTTACTACTAATGTAAATAATATGTATATGAAATTAAATGACAAAGTAACGATACATCTAAATCCTAAAAGACTTCTTACATGACCATACAATGCATTAGAAAAAATGCTTATAAATTTAAAATGTTCATTTTTTTTTTTTTTGGCAATACTTCAGTCATCAATGTATTTAAATTGGCCATATTTTACATACTTAGTAATTCCTTGGACTCTTCTCTTTCCAGCTCCTCATAAATTCACATCCAATACTTTATCAAATGGTCAAATACATCTTATTCCAGAGACAATAATATATGATAACATTGATGTATAACACTCTCTCTTATGCAACTCTTTCATGTCAAAATAAAGGAAAAATTTGGACTTAATCATCCAACAAGGTTCTCATGTCATTTTGACAACTCTATACTTCCAACTACCAACAAAAACCAAAGAAAACCAAAATAAGAGAGGCTAAAATGCAAAGCTTGAAGACGAAAAAATTATACAAAATGAAAAGCATATTAAATCTGTAAAAGAAATAGCCATGGTGTGTGTTTCCAATGACAATGAAAATACTAATCAATACAAGAATTAATATACTTTATAAGACTTATGAACACAAATGGATGAAAACCGCTAAAAGCTAAATAACATGAAAACATTTAGTTAGTGCATTTAGCATCATCAGCTGATGTCCAACAATTTACGAACAGTGTGCCAAAAGTATGGCAACAAGATGCGCTAACTAAACTCAATGATGTCTCACTATCCATGGTTAGTTCTAGTATCGGAAGCAATGCTTTAGAAGATGGTGTTTAGGAGTATCAATCATCCTTTACGGTACAATAAATTATCAAATGAAGTACAAAAACAAACATTTGGGCGTGCCAAAGACATGAAGCAAATCTGAACCAATCAACCACTGATATATTAAGCCGTCACAATAATATACACCCTTCAAGTAAGTTAAAATTCAATATATATTTATTAAAGTTAAATTTTATGATAGTTTAAATAGTTGAAAATTTAACAAATTTTAAGGCACTCTTCCTGAGTTTTAGTACTATTTCAAATTGTAGTAGATCTAAATTGATGTCATCTACAAATAACATGTTCTAGTTGAGATCTGATGATATCACCTTAGTTGAAACATGACATTTGATCCATTAATTTTGTAATCATCAAAATATAAGACCATGAAGATTAAGAATGTTTTCTATAAAGCAAATAAATAACAGAGAACGACTAAATGAAGCTTAAGAATGTTCTCACAAACCTTATAAAAGATGCATGATGACAAAGATCTGATAATGAAAGATGGTAGCATGATTAAAAAGGTGAAAAAGAAAACATTTTGTGGGCAAAAAATTACTGAGCAATGGAGAAAGAAAACATTCATAAATTCCAACTTGCCTACTATTTTGATCAAGCAATTCAGTAGGTTTCATGGACCAGCTATACCACATCAAAAGCCATTAAACTGACACTAAAAAATAAAGCACTGTCATAATGATTGAGGAGCAAAATGTTTGATGCATTTGTGCAAAACCAATAAGATTAATTTACAAATAAGCATTCATCGGAGACTCCCTGTGCCGCCCTTCCACAGCCTTTACCAGCAGCCCAAGAAGTTAAGGATTTACTTCTATAATAATATTTACAAATTAAAAGTAATTGCAGTGAAAGGCCTGGGCATATCTGACACTGATCATAATTAAGAGCAGTAAATTGCTAGAGCACTTCAAATCTAGTCATTCTAATATCACTTTCTCTTTGCTTCACCAGTAAACGTGATTGGTTTCTTTTATTATTACTTGGATTCAAAACACTTTTATAACATCTTTTCACATTGTAACAGGTACAGTCAGAAAAAAAAAGTCAGAAATTAGCAAAGCAAATTTAAGCCAAGGAGGCATAAATACATGTGAAAGGTTACTTGCTATGTTTAGCACTGCAAATTGATATCTAAAAAAACGGCAAACTGGCCAAATATAAGAGTGACAAAAATAAAAAAAATAAAAAAATAAAATCATCTTGAGGTAACAGGGGTACAATCAGCGCAAAACATCTACAAATTCATTCTAGTAGAAGTTTGCACCAAGAATAACTATGTAAACCAGGTAGTCAAGTTTTGAGTGTCATACAACCTATCTCCTCTGAGAGTGGGATCTTCACAAATTGCTTCCAGAAGAACGTAGCAGCAGAGAATACATAGGATATCCCAAAGCAACCTGGCTGTCAAAGTGGTATTTGCATTTTACTCCACTGCATATTTCTTCAAGAACCCAATTTTCTTCTGAAATATTTCTTCAAAGACCCATCTGAACCTATAGCATCAACGCTCCTACGCTGCAATTTAGAGCATCTCTCTCCATCCCCATCACCAAACGTATGCTTTATTAGTGGCATTGAACCGTTCAAACAATTATTCAAACCATGAAATTGTAACAATCCAGAATCAATATTACTGCTATCATCAATAGAATCTGCAAAGTTGACAGAAATCTCCTCCTTCAAGGAGACATCCCCCGGGCAGCTCGTCTCGCACCCTCTCATCAAATCCCCATTCTCCCGCTTAACTAACCGACTATTAACTGAAATTGATTGTGAATTCACTTGCATAACTCTTTTAGAACCCCGACGTTTCCTATAATATTTCTTCATATTAGCTGAAACTATTGTATCAATAGGCTTTCGTGACATTTCTTTCAAGCTGTCCCCATCACCATTACAAAAGCTATAATTCGTTGTAGGAATTGTACTATCCAGCACAGCATTCAAACTATTACAAGGTAACGTTGCAAAGCCAGCATTACTACCGTCATTAGTGAAATCTGGAAACTGTAAAGAGCTCACCTTGTCCTTCAAGGAAAAGCCCCCTGAGCAGCCTGTACTAAGATCCTCCTTCTCCTCCTTACGTAATAGACTATTAACCAAAACTGATTCAGAATTACCCTTCATAATTCTTTTAGAGCTCCAACGTTTCCTAAAATATTTCTTCATAAACCTACAACTTATTGCATCAATGCTCTTTCTCTGTAGTGTAGAGGATCCCTCTCCGTTACAATCACCAAATCCATAATTAGTCAATGCCATTGAACTATTCGAACAAGCACTCAAACTATAACATGTTAACAAAGCAGGGCCAGCATTACCAACATCATCAGCAGATTCTACATGCTTTAGAGAGTCCTCCTTCAAGAAGAAATCTTTTAGACAACCTTCATTGCATTCCTTAGTTTGCATCATAAGAACCCTATTCCTTGGCTTGAAAAAAGGACGATTAATTAAAATTGAATGAGAATTCCCTTGTGTAATCCTTCCATTATCTCGATGTTTTCTGAAATATTTCTTCATAAGCATGCCTGGAACAATCACATCAATGCTCTTCTGCTGCAGTTTAGAGGATTCCACTTCTGCAAAATCACCAAATCTATACTTATCTACTGGTGTTGTACTCTTCAACCAACTATTCAACCTATGACATGATAATAATGTAGAGTTAGCATTACTTTCATCGTCAGTAGAATATGGAAACTTTATAGAATACCTCTCTTGCAAGAAGAAATCCCTTGAGCAAGGTGCGTTGCAAATTATATTTAGCTTCATTAGATCTCCTTTCTCCTGCTTAAATAATAGGGAATCATTCAAAGTGGAATGAGAATTCTCTTGCATAATTCTTCCAGAATCCCAACTTTTCCCGACATATTTCTTCGAAAGCCCATTTGGACCTATAGAATCAATGCTTTTTTGCTGCAGTTTAGAGGATTCTTCGCCATCATAATCGTTGAATCTATACTTTTTAAGTGGCCGTGTATTGGTCAACCAATTATTAAAACTATGGCATCGTAACAACGCAAGGCAAGCATTAATTCCATCATTAGCACAATCTGGAAACTTCAGAGAGCCCTCCATCTCATCCAATGAAAAATTCTCAGGGTAGCCTTCATTGCATGCCCTAACTTGCTTCATCAGATCCCCATTCTCCTGCTTATATAATGTAATATTAGTTGAAATAGATTTAGAATCACCTCTACCCTCTAGAATAGATTCATTCTCAGTACTGGCTTCAATCTTGCGGGCAGCAGAATTCGAGTCGATAATACTAGCAACAGAGTTATGACTCAATTGCTCTTTCCTTGTAACAGTAAACTTACTCAAATCCTTAGGGCAAGAACTCCTGAAAATCCTCTTTGATCCATTTATCGTTTGATGCAATTGAAGAGCCATCTTCTCATCAGGGACTGTTAAATTGACGCAAGAAGGCTTCTTGACCATACCAACAGCATCAAACGCCTTCCTCTTAAGACCAGAAGAACCCCTTCCCACAATAACCTTTTTTCCCACATTCTCCCCAGCCTTGCCTTTACCAATCGCCTTCTTCCCTAAAATCGGTGCTGAGCCTTTAGCCGCATCTTGAAATGAAACCCTAAAAGCTCTTCGAGATGCAAAACCTCCATCCTTCTTAAGATCTTCTCGCGGAAATTGGGGGATGGGACGACAGTCGACGCACACAAAACTGCGCGCATCGAGCAGCGAATCCGAGAAGTTGCGGTGGTGCAAGTAGACGCAGCCCCGGTGCACGCGGCCGAAACACGTATTGCAATCAAGAAGCCCCTTTTCCAACTCTGGAAACCACGAGAAGCAGTAGGAACAAATCTGACCTGATCCAACAAGAGCAAAGCATTCATGGCAGAGGAGAACGACGCGCCACAAGCTATCCAAGATTTTGAGCCGCTCGACGCTGCAATTGATCGGGAAACCGAGTCCACATCGGTGGCAAGCATACAAATTAGGGGAACGAATGACGGACCACGTTGAAATAACAGCGAGGCCGCCTTCGCTTAACAAACCGCCTCCCTTCTTCTCCATAGCATCCGCCATTAAAAAACGAGACGAGAGAGAAAGGAATCTAAAACACTGCTGAAGTTATCTCGCCTATCACCATGAGAGCGCTGTGGAAGTTTGGTTAGGGCACAGAGAAACGTCGACTATTTTGCCGTCCGTTGGGAGTGCGGAAAGAAAGGAAAGCGTTTCGGAAAAACTCGGTAAACAATCTGGACCGTTGGTTGGGATGCACTGGCGGTGGATCGCGTGGCTTACGGCCGTTGATGCGGTCCAATATTTGAAGTGATTTTGAGCCTTACAATTATGGAACGAAATAAAATTTCACCTTACGATCAATTCTATCTGCCTGAAATAGCTCCTCTTTATCCGTTTTATCAATCATTTGGAAGGTAATAAAATAATATATATATATATATATATATATATATATATATATATATATATATATATATATTAAAAGTTGAAATCCATATTTGATCCAGTGGACACTAAATATCGATTCCACCAAAGGGTTGAAAACACTTGTGTGCTTGTTCCTGATTCGAAGAACCCGCGACATGGGATTCGAACCGCCGACACGAGGGACTCACGCCAGAGGTCATATAAATGAGTCAGGTCATATATACCACTCAATTCCTTTAAATTTACATATCCGAAACCTAACTTAAATTTTTTTACTAAAAGATGCATTTGAGTTCTTAAAAAGGAGCAATGGTGATGTTAATTATGTGATCTGAAAGATTTAAGTGGCAAAACTGTAAAAAGTAAAGTTTAGATGTTACATATATAAAAAAGAATTGGGGGTATGCATGTAAATGCATCTATTAAAATAAAAGGCCGTTTGAGCCTATTAGGGATTTTAGTCAAATGTCAGAGAAAAAGGGAAAATTGATTTGAAAATTCAAATTTAAGTGATTAGATATAGGAGTGCAAACGATCCCAACACGAGCGAGTTCAGGCTTTACACCTGTTCGGCTCATTTATATTTCGAGCTCAAAAAGTGTGTTCGTGTTCGGCTCGTTCGCTTAGCAAGCCGAACACGAGCCGTTCATGAACAAAGAGTTATTTTGACAACTTTAATCACACAGTCATAAGATGTTAAGAATTAGGACAAGATTTAAAACATCATTTGAATTTAATTTAAAATTTTTATTCTATTTTCTTAATTAATACTTTTAATTAATTATGAATCTTAGTAACCTTGTAGTCAATTAAAATTTTCAAGAATACAACTCATCAATATATATATATATATATATATATATATATATAATTGATTTAGTAGTCTTTCGAGCCAAAATGAGCTGAACACGAACGAACAAATATTTGTTCGTGTTGTTCGTGTTGTTCGTGTTCTAACGAGCCGAACACCAGCTGTTCGCGAACAACGAGCCGTTTTGACAGCCCTAATTATATATGATTAATAAATTACAAGATTTATTTTTTTAAGTAAGTGTAATCTAAATTATGATCCAAGAGATTACAAACATAACACTCCAAGATTATCTATAAAATTAAGGTGGAGCAAGAGGTTATTAGCTACATAAACTGTCAGACTTTGGTTGTTATGCACTCAACCATCTCTTTTTAATTAATTTATTTTATAATACACTTACCATAAATAAATTTAATAATTCAAATATGCACTCTGATAATGTTCTAAGTAAATATTAAGCCAGCCCTCCCCAAAGCAAGGATAAACCTTCTTTGCCGAGCTTGAACGAGCTCGTGCACAAATGTTTCGTTAAAAAAAATTGTTGTTGATATTCAACTCATGTTCAAAATAGCTCACGAGTAATTTGTTCTTTCTCGGCTCGATTAAGATTTATTTGGTCAAAAGAAAATCGTGTTAAATTTCAAATTTTATTTTTGTATTGGAAACATTTTCAGGTTGAATAATATATCTATTTCCCATGCACCAGGTCACAAGATGAGAGCTTGAGCTATGTGCCTAAATATTCGAGAACCCAGCGCCACTAGGGATCGAACCCGTGACCTGAGAGGACTTACAATAAACCACGCCAACCAACAGGGTTTGGCTTGTGGCACACATACATATATATATTATTTATTTATTTCGCGTCAAAACAAGCCGTGTACACGAACGAACAAACATTTGTTCGTGTTCGGCTCGTTAGCTTAACGAACAAATCAAACACGAGTTATTTAATGAGCCAAACAAGAGCTGTTCTCAAATGACAAGCTTTTTTGACAGCCTATATGGAGTAATGTTCTCATCCTAATGATGTAGAAAGAAATCCTTATAATGTGAAGGTGATTAAATAAAGCTTTATACACTTTTATTCCCTTCTCTATCTCCGTTAAATGTATCACTCATGTATATGTATATATTTTCTTTTAGCAGCAAGAGCTTAGTAACTCGTAATTGAATTGTAATGATAATAAATGCATGATTTGATGTACTAATATTTTTTCTAAAAGTTTCAGGGTGAATGAGTAAAGCTCGAGCCATTCTCGGCATGAGCTTGTGCTTGTTAATCCTATTGAGTTCTAGCTCAAGCTTAAGTCTATGAGTTCAAGCCACCTCACGAGCCAACTTGGAATGTTTATTATAAAAGGGAAAATAATATTAATTTAATGTATTGTTATAATAAAATGACAAATAGAATGAGCAATCATGAGAGAAATAATAAGAAATTACTTAGGATAAAATACATAATATTATTTTTAAAATTTTCAAATGATTAAAAGATAAAATATTTTAAAAATATTTTATATTAATATATTTTTTTTAACAAGCCAGTTCACGAGCTCAGGGCAAAGCTTGAGCTTGGCTTGTTATCTCATCCAGCCTAGTTCGCGGGCCACATAGTGAGCAGAAATTGAACCGGCTCATGAATTGGCTTGCCTCACTTACAACCCCACACTTATTATTTATGGAAGTTCATGATATCAAGCTTGAGAATTTACATTAAGCTTGGTTTTATTTAGATTTAAATATCAATAAACTTGAACAAATAATTAAATTTATCATTTTTTATTTTCATCATATACAAATAATTTTTATTTCCCATATGTTTTGACTCTTTTACAAACTACTTTATTGTAACATCATTTTAAATTTATATACTTAGATTTTAGTACTTCATATCCTTATTCCAGTTATAATTTCATCTCAAAATTTGTCCTGAATCAACCGCATAATTGCCAATGGAGAGAATATAATAAATTAGTAGAGATTAATTTTAAACCTAGAAAAGCCGTTATAAGAGAATAAATAAATAAGTCAAGTTAATATAAATATTAATTCATTTTAAATCAAAACGTCATTGTAAAAAATAAAAAGAAAAAATCTTAAATTTCATTAAATCTAATTTATTTAATTTAGCTTACATTAAATTTATTTAAATCAATTATTGTTTAAATCTAAAAAAAAATTAGAAATCAAAATTATATGCTAATGAGCTTTATCATGACCATTAGATCTAAAGCAAATAATAGACTAATAATATATTACACCTATACCAATCGCTAATATAGACGCACATGCAAAATAATGAAGTATATTTAACAATATGTAGCATAAAATTTCACAATAACTTTATAATTACTTATAAAAACAGCAACATCCACCCCAAAAAACAACTTTTCAATTGTACCTAATACTTTATTCAACTATGTGAGAAAGAAAACAAAAACAAAAAGCAATGAGGGTTGGACGACCAGTTGGGACTCATTACAAGAGTTAAAAAGAGTGAAATAGGAATCAAATTGTTAACTGTGGTCAAAAATCAGGAAAGCATCGGCAGGCAAATAGCCTCCATGGATTTCATCGTTAAATTTACTGACAAAATCCACAGACGCAAGTAGTAGAACTCTGACCTTCATTTCAAAACGAAGGAAAAATAAAAATAAAAATAAAAATGCCAAGTTGGAAAATGGTTGCCTCAAAATATGTGCAGATTCGGCAGCTTTGCTGTGTTGAGTCAGGACTGCTCTGAATCATCCTTTTCTCGTTTGCTGGTTTCTCCACTTGGCTGAGGCATCATGTAAGGTGTGGGTATGGATTAAAATAAATAAATGATACAGCATAGAGAGGTGGAATAAGTTAAAAGTTTGATGCATGGTAAGTACATCAAGTAGCGGAATTATGATTTAAAAAACTGCTAAAAGAAACGGAAATAAGAAGCTTGACATTTGGAATCAAGTAGACATGCCTACAAAGCAAAAACAAAAATGAAAATAATAATAATAATAATAATAATAATAATCAGTCATGATTATGGATCTTAAATTATAGTCTGATGCTTCATCATTACATTAAAATTATGAATCATTGATTTGATCACAAAGCTTGTTGCAATATCCTTCATTAATATATGTTATTATTAAACTTGCAGGAAATTCATCTTCTATCTTATTTTATAACATTTTATGGACAATCTTTATTGTGAAAGATGTTATTCAATTGTTGCAACCAAAACAGGCAACATTAAGACAAACTGAATTGATCAATCAACGAGAGGGTTAATGCTCAAATTTTTTCGCTTTTGTCAGCATTTCTCATAGATCAAGGATTCTGGAGAGATTTTGAAAAACATGATTTTTGACAATCTTCATTCTTAAAATGCTCGAATTGAATTTTTAAATGCAGCTTTTCTACATTTTTGGTGTCTTCAAGAAAAATAATAATCATAAACTAACCTTAGTCATGCGCTAATCCCAACACTGGGCATATCTCTCACCATTTAACTAAGGAAAACATCTCCGTTCGTCAAAATACAGACATACCTGAATCCGTTGCAAAAGTTCCTCGAGCTCAGCAATGATCTCAGAAAAGGATGGTCTTTTAGCAGGGGAAGTCTCCCAACATCTTTGCATGAGTTCCGACAAGGTTGGATGTACATTCTCTGGCAGCTCTGGACGCAAGCCCTGCATCAGCAAATAAAATATGTAAATCTGAAATATAAAAACAAGAACCTAAAATTAGTCCTTGGCCCGATTTGGTCATAAGAAAATTAAAACAAGTAGTGAACTGGATCGATATCCGGTCAATCATATTCCAAATGAAGTTCAAAAGGTACATCCTACATTTAGTTGCTTCCTCTTGTATGATTTTATTGAGTTTTAATCCATTGGAAGAGGCATGGTTATTAAGTACTCTATAAATCGGGCAGGAAAAATAGAATTTTTGATACAACATATAATTGTAATAGATAACTTATGTTGAGTTATTCAGCCAAAGAGTCATCTTCACATACTAGGTAATCAATGAGCCATTGTCGCTTTTAAATATTTCCTCTTTAAGAGTATTTGATATGCAAAGAAAATGAAGAACCCCCCTTCATCTAATATTCTCCTTCCCACTTACTCAATCTGTACTGTTTTGACAGTTCTCCCACGTTGTCATGTACATCTTATAAAAAGTTGTACTAAATCCATCCTGGGTTGATCCAGTCAACTTTTTGCCTGCCAAACTACTGGACTGAGCTGGGCTGAGCAAAGGTGTGAAGCAATATGGCTAAACCAGAGAATGCTCTAGTTCTAGCATATAGTACAGTTTATCTCATGCAAATTTGAATGGGCAGTTCTTTTATAATATATATATATATATATAAAGAAACAAATAAGATTTTCATAAATTGGAAAGAACCAAACCTGTCTTACACCTAAAGCAGCCTGCAATGGTGTCATGCTATTATAAGGGATCTGCACGTCAATTCCATAGATCGATAAGTTTTCTCAAATGATTAGTGAGTTAGATGCGCACACTTCAATGACGTACCTTTGAGGTTGCCAACTCCCAAAGCACTATAGCAAAACTGAAGATATCCACTTTTTGGTCATACGGTTGGTGATTGATTACCTAAAGGAAGAATAGAACGCAATAGATATGTTAATAACACATAAAGAGGGAAAAAATTAACTTAAATGTTTGCAATTAAACTATTTTACTATAGAAAATAAAATTGGACCTAAATGCAAATGTTTTCATTCTATAGTGAAAATTACCCATGACTTTATGTAATGCAATTTAATCTATGCAAAGACTAAATTTGTCTATAGCAATATCATAAATTTATTTTTGCCTTATTATTAGGTTATTATCATTCACTCTCGTGAAATTGAGCTAGGATATAAGCCTTTAAAATTTGGAAAAATATCAAATATCCTACGTTAACTTTTTCATCCAAATTTGGTTAAATCATAACATAAATTATCCATTTAAATATTATAAATCATTTTTTCCCTCAATTTTAAAATTTCTAAAATTTAAATTAAATTATTTTAAGGGAATGATTAGATTAAAAGTCCTTAATTTCTTCAAGTTTCTTTTGCAAAATAAACTGATTAGAAATTTTATAATATTAATTAGGAATAAGTTATAAATGAGACCATTGCGGGCTCCAAAAATTCATGCCTAGCTCTTCTAAGAGAGTTTAATTTTGAGTCAAATTTTTGAAGGTCCACTAAATTTTAGATCCACAAAACATTAAGTAGAGATTTCTGTCATTTTACAAGGGCATCTAGTTCTTGGTTGGCCATATGTGCGAGCTACAATGATTAATTATCCATCCCAATCAAGATAGAGTAATTTCGATTAAGGCAAATAGTTAAATGCTAAGTAAATGTGGGGTCCAGGTTGTGTAAGAGAGTTTTGAAAGTTTGGTTAGAATAGTAAAATTATACTTATCCTTAGAAAGGGGCTTTCATGTATACTACACGTCTCCTGTGAGCTCATTGATATTAAGCTCTATGTCTACTTTCAATTTTTCAATCCATTTGCAGCTACACGTGGAGAAAAAAATATTATTATAGACCTCATGCATCTCAATTATAAGGGTTCAATTTTGTTTTTATTTTCAATTTGTCATGTTCTAAAGGGCCCCTGAAATTATGTTTTTTAAATTCATTGAATCTTCATTTTGATCGCCTCCCAATTTCGCTTCTATAGGAAATCTAGACATGCTCACCACATCAAGAAAGACATACGGCTAACATCAATGACATCATGATCGGATCTTCTGCCTAGCTAGGCTAAGAAAGATGTATGTTGTCTTCATATACCCACCTAAATTTTGCAAATAGGATTTTCACCCAGCATCAGACAAGATCAGTACAATGGAAAAAAATATAACATGCCATTGACATATTTTAAAATTTAATTAATTATTACCATAGAATATATATTTTTTTCATTTTTCTTTATTAAAACTATTACAACACAAATTATGTAAAAATAAAATATAACTTTATAAATATAATTTATATTTTAAAAATTCATGCAATGAAAATAAAATTTTAAAATAAGATATAATATCTTTTAAAAGAATTCATTCAACTTATCTACTAAAATTTAGAAAAGCCTGTGATTACAAAGAGGAAATTACGAATGCTCGTCTTCAACGAAAAATGGATGCATTTTCAATGCTTGATTTTGACGAATGTTAGAAGAAACTTCAACATGTCGAGAGATGAAGCAATTTCAAATAGGATGTATTATTAAGGCTATACATATATTTATAACTTTCTAATTTGCATGTCCAATTTTTTCGAAATCGTGTTAAGCTCAAATCCTATGCACTGCTGAGGTGTGCCTCGCGGCCCGAAAAAAAATCAGACATATATTTTGTATAAACAGAGAAGTGTCGAGACATGTTGTACAAGTGCGGTGTCCGATACATGTTTGAAATGGGTAAGAAATATTTTAGAAGTGTCGGTGCTACATAAATATGCAAACTCAATGTGATTCGCTATTGGATTATAATGACACAAAAGTTTTAAAATGTTTGGGTAAGTTTGTTTTGTATTAGACTTTTGTATGTGAGGCATCGTCGATGACAATGATATAGCAAGGCAAAGGAATTTGTAATGAGAAAATGAAACATACAGTATTTTTTTATCTTTTTTTAATTTTTTTGCCTCGCCATTTTTCTTTATTTAAAATTTCTTTTTTATAGGGGAAGATCAAAAAAGAGAGTGAGGTGACAGGATGAGGGAAAGGGTTGTGGAGAGGTTGGAAGGGTTAGAGAGAGGGAAAAGTCTCTCGAAAAGAGGAAGAGAAAGGAAGAGGTTAAAAAGGTAAGAAATAATCATAAGAAATAATTTGTAATGATTACCTAATGAGTGTAATTAGGTAATCATAAAGAATGAGAAGGAAAAAAGAGAGAAGTAAAGAGAAGAAGATCCTAGAAAGGGCTACGTGCACGAGAGAATGCAACTATTGCTTAAAAGAGCGTGAGACTGCATGTTGCTATAGAATAATGGACAAGCATGCAGGGAGAAAGCAAACAGGGCTGCATGATGGTGTAGGATAATGAGAATGAACATAAAAATAGCAGAGCAAATGAGTGAAGGGTGAAGGGTTTAGGTCGTAATTTCTTTTTCTTCTAAATAAAACCCAAATGGTGCTCACATCTCCATGTGGAGCATTGGTACGAGGAGAGTGGCAAGTATGGCGGTAAACATGGTATAAAATAGGCCAGCAAATGCTTCTTCCCTCACAATAAGAAGTATAGTGTACGCCTGAAACGAACTATGTTAAAAATTTGTTAAGCCTAAGAAAATTCAAAAATTCTTCTGGACGCCAAGCTAAGAATTTGATTTTGTGGACTCTTTTTAAAATAATCTTGGATATCAACCATAAGTCTGAGTTGAACTTTGACATGCAAATGCATGTTCTTGTAGATCAATCTTCAACTTCATGCATTTCAATGTAGTCTATTTTATTTTAAACAAATACATATTTCTACACCTTTGTAGAAGATGTTTAACTAGAGACGACATAAAAGGAATGCCATACAATGAGCTTATTAAGAAATAAGTTTTGCTATTATATATAGACAGGATCCTCAGAGAATTATTGAAATTGATAATGAGTTGAGCAACGAGAGAAATTTCTAAAAAATCATAGCATACATGGTGAGTCCTTACTCGCTCATTCAACTTGTTAGCCCTATACTTCAATTTACTAAACTTTTATAAAATGGCTAGCTATCAAATTGAAATATAGTGATTAAAACGTACTAATGGATACTATCAACCAGGCAAGTTATTGGGTTCGAGATATCTTGCAGCCAACAACATAGATTGAATAAGACCGAGTAACCAAGAAGACAGTCATTGCCAATTATAGTTTAGTTCATTGGAATGGCCTCAAGACTCGGCATGGGGAAGGTTAAGTCCTATGTGTGAATATGTCTTATATGCTCGATATATTGTGTTGGTACATTAGATATTTTGAGTACGATAGGCATTCATGGGTAAAAAGAGTGAATAAATTTTGAAGTTCTGCCACCAACACCTATTAGATAGATTTGAAGTAGTTGGCTATAACATTGCAAAAGAAAAAGGTTCTATTTATATCTTCAATCTTTATTTAACGCTATGAAGAATGCATTCTTCTTAATAACAATTTTTATTTCCACAAGAGAACTGCTGACAGAAATAAGAAAGGAAATTAATTTTGCCATCAATCTTATCTGAAATTTTAATTCATTATTGAAAAGTTAAATGGTCAAGATATCAATGCAGTCCTAAGCCATCCTTCTCCTAAAATTTTGGACCGACAGTTCCATCTAGAAGACAATCTAATCCAGCCCGCTATAATATAACATGACCTCTTTGAGTTTGGTAAAGAAAGCATTTGTAACTTATCAAAAAGCATTCATCGAGCCATTTGCAAAGGTTAAATAGTCTAGAAAATTAAGTTTGAGGAAGAATAATTCATTGATTCATTATTCACAAATAGGGTACATATAGCGGAACCAATCTCACCTTATTGACAAACTTACTAAACATATCTCACCTAAATTACAAAAAGAAATAACTTTGAATAAAAAATTTAAAACATAAAATAGGAAAAGAATAAACCAATCATGGGTTTCCTAAGATATCCCAATCAAATCCCTCCAAGATTTGGAGGTGGTGGCCAACCCACATGAGAGGTCAATATGGAAAGGGACAAATCTTCTCAGATTTCCACACTTCCCCCCAAGATGGGTCGTAAATGTTGTAGAGAGTGAGCTTGATCCTGAATTCTAAGATAATGTTGAAAAAAAAAGTTTTGGTAAAGACATCAACAACTTGTTGGTGTATTGGGATGTAGCTTAGTTGTATAACACCATCATTAACCTTTTTAGAGATTTAGTACTTTAATAAGCTTTGTCCTGTCAAAATGCACAAAATTCTTTACAATACTGATAGCTGATTGACTGTTACAAAACATTCGTATAGGTCTATTGAAAGAACATCTTATTTCCCTTAACAATTTCAAAATTCAAATTCCTTCACAGATCCCTAAGACAAGTTCCCTATACATTGATTTTGCATTGTTTATCAGAACAACTTGCTTTTTACTTCTCCATGTAGCTAAATTTTCCTATAAATATGAGCAATAACATGTGGTGGACTTTATGTAGGTGAATTCTTCCGCCCAACTAGCATCAATATATACTTCTACTTCTCGATTTCTGATTTTCTCAGAAAATTAATTCATAACCAGATGTCTTCCTAAGAAACCTCAAAATTATGTAAAGCATCTCTAAATGCTTTTCTTTAGAGCAATTCATGTGTTGGTTCACAATATTGATAGAGTATGCAATATCTGACCTTGAATGTGAAAGATGGATGAGTTTTCCTACAAATTTTTGGTATCTCCCCTTATCCACGGATATAATTGTTTCTTTCCTCTTAGACTTCTTGAAGGATTTCTTTGGATATCTTCAAAGAGAGTAGGAAAGTCGTGTAAGAAGAGTAGGAAGGGGAATAGATGGAGTTATCGTGCAGATGTCAATAAGTGCATCTCAAGATTGATGTTTATTTGCACTCTCCCCCTAAACATCAATTTTAGGATAGTAGGATAGATTTTTAAAAAATGTGACATCCATGGAGTTGTAATATTTTTTAGTAACATGAAGGTATTATTTAGACACCCTTTTTGTTGGAGGCATGCCTACACTTATGGATTTCGGGTCTAAGCTTTGTGTGATTTGGTTGGTGAATGTGGAAAAAAGAGAGAACCAAATACTTGTTGAGGAAGATTAGTTCAGAAGGCTACATGAGGGTATTTTTCCATTATAACGTGGAGAGGAACTTTGAATATAAGAACCGAGCTTGACATTATGTTAATGAGAAGGTGGTTATGAGCTCAACAATTCCAAAATAAAAAAAAAACTTTTGGAACATTGTAAGAAATCAATATAGACTAAGTTATCTCAAAAAAAATGTTTATTCTTCCTTTCAACTATCCCATTTTACTATGGAGTACCGATACATGAACTCATATGAATAATATCATTCTTTATAAGGAAGGGTCTAAGTATAGAATTGAGATATTTCATTGCATTATCATTTTTGATAATCTGGATTTTGTATTGAAAGTGAGTGTAAATCTTCATAGAATTGGTGCAATTTCAAATTTCTCCTTCATGAGAAATATCTAACTAATTCTAGTTTGATCATCAATGAATGATACGAAACATTTGTGTTCATTGATAATTTTTAATTTAAAGGTCATCAAATGCCACTATGAATGATATATAAAGGATGTGAGAGTTTGTACTGAGACAGAGAATATACATCACACATATGTCTAACCAATTGACAGGTTTCCCACAGATAAACTATAATTTTTGTTAATACAAAGATGGGGGTAAAACTTCTTGGGATGACCCAATCGATAATGTCATAATAAAACATGACTTTCAATAAACTCAGACACAATAAACTCGAGATCATGACAAGAGGATAGTGGAGAAAACACTTGTGTGGGTTAAAGGAATATTTCTCTTTGAGCATGTATAGGTCTTGATGCAATTGAACATTGTCAATTACCTTCCCCTAATTCACAGCATGAAATTCGCATAAGTTAAAATGAACACTGTCAATCAACTTCTCCAAATCCACCACCTGAAACTCCCAAAAGTTAAAATGAAATTTAATAACACAGCTCAGGTCATGAGTAAGCTTGTTAATTAAAAATAAATTGCCAATCTAGTTGGAGAACGTATAACACGGATGAAATTTGAATATCTTTGGAGACATTCACATCTCATTTCTCGACAATCCTAAGTGGTATCTATCGATAAGTCTAACAAATTTTGGGTTGGTGATCTCTTAATGGTTGATGAGAGCATGAATGTCCCCCAGTCATACGATCAGAAGCACCCGAATCTATTATTCATGATTGAAATTTTTCATTGATAGCAAGAAAGAAGAATATGATACCTGTGTATCATCAATCCGGTAGTCTCCGAAATAGAACTAGGCGTCTTCATTTTGTACTGTCATAAACTCGATTCACATTTAGGGCTAGAAGAATTCTGAGCTATAGCAAGCTGTGGGATTTCTAGCTGCTTCTTGTCATAAGAGTGAAGAAACACCAAAAAATCTGGAAAGGTCTACTTGCTCGAAAGAAGCTCCCTGCAGCAGCTGGCTGGCTGGCTGGCCGTTCCTTGCGGTTGCTCTGCTGGGTTGGAAAGGAGCAATTGAGTCACCGGTGGATCGTAGGAAGGCCATGAGCAGCGCCTGTAAGCCTTCAGGGAGCTATGGGAGAAGTATGCAAGGCTACTCAGGCTGCTACCAAAACATGTGACAACTTTGACTGCAGAGAGATGTCCGGTAGGGAGAGGAAACAGTAAGAACTACGGCTATGACAATGCTAAGAAAAACATCGGAGAAGGAGCAGCCTGAGTAGCCTGCAAGGAAAATTCCGGTGCTGATGGCTGCAAGAATAAGCTCAGGAGGAGGACCTGCTGTATGGAGAAGCTCCGGTGAAGAGTCTGCAGAAGAACAGTGGCTGCATGAAAACTTCAGGCGGCTGTCATGAAGATTCTGGCTGTTGCTGCTACGTTTGTTGTCCTTGCTGCTATGGGAAGCGGATACCGGCTAGAGAACCTGAACAAAATTGAACAGTACGGATGGTGGGAGAGATTTTGAAGGTGGGTCTGCAACCTGCAGGAAGAGTGCTGGCTGCAGGGAAGAGGACTGGCTGTAGGAAAGAAGAGAATCCTGGTGGCTTGCAACTTGCAGTGAGAGATTTCTGGCGGCAAGAGGGGTCGTCAGGGAGAAATTTGGGTTGAGGAAGAGAAGATTCCAACTGCCAACAAGGAGGAGGTCCAACTCTTGGCAGAGGAGATTCCTGCTCTGGCAGGAGAGGTTCCACATCTGACTGAGAATTTTTTGACTCTGTCAGAGGTCCAAACGAGTTTCCAACAGCAAGGAGGAAGTCCGACAACATGGAGGGATCTAGGATAAGGCCAATGGCTCTGATCTCATGTAGGAAAATGGGTTTGGGTAGGAATAATTCCTTGATTCATTATTCATATATATATAGAAAAATCAATCCATCCTTATTTACAAACTTACCAAACATATTTCCCTGAAACTAGGAAAGAAAATAATTCAGAATGAAAAATAGAAAAACATAAAATAGGAAGAGAATAAACCAATACAAAATTTCCTAAGATATCTTAATTAAATCCTTCTAGATTTGGTGGCCGATCCACACGAAAGTTAAACATGAAAAAGATCAAATCTTCTAAGACTTCCAAAAATAGATATCTCTTCCCACCCCCGATATGGATAAGGACTAATTTATACCGGAGATTTTTACATGGATTTGTGCCTTTATTCATCTAATAAGAAATTTCATGCATTCAAATAAAAGGATGGCTCAACAGTTGCCTTTTTTAGAGAATGAAGGGCTTTTTTAAACCCATATTTACTTTCCATTTTGGTGGTATTTACAATTTGCTAGAGTGGAGGGTAGTCAAGATTCATACTAAACAAAAATGTCCCTATCTAAGAAATACTTGGGTCCTTCGGCTAAGCAGAGGGCTAAGGATGAAGAACCCTTTCCCTTGAGACTAAAGAGTTTGGATCATCATATCCAAGTCTAATGGACAAATAGGCCAAAGCCTTAGGCATTGAGATTTGTGTTGCTGCATATTGGAATAGTGTTGGTGATGATCTAAATTGGATGATGAGAAACTAGCTAAGGTATTGAGATTAGTGTTGATTGCCTTGGGCTTAATTGAGAGGCCATAAAAAATCTTGAAGAAACTATGTAGATTCAAAAGGTCCAGAACAAATCAATGACACAGTGCATACTAACAAGAACAACCCTAGGAGTTTCATGCAAGATTTAATTTGTTCGAACTTAGAAAAAAAAAAAAACAATTTGATTATTAAGTTCATCAAATCTATTCGTAATTTATTATTTAACAAATTTATTGTTCTAATCTTGGGACTAAACATTCTGGCATTGCGCATCAGTCTCACAGTCATGGTGATTTGATGAAACTATCAATATGGATTAAGTTAAAACATGCAAATAATTTAATTAGCAGGATGAAAATTATAATAGAATGATAAAAACACTATTATACTTGCAGTAAAAAGAATTTTGTTGATACGAACTAAAATCAGTATCAGGAAATTAGTAAATTAAATTAATTTTAATTCAAATAATATGATTTTGAATAAATAGGATTTTATCTCACAAAATATCATTCTCAATAAGAGAGATTTCACTCAAGCATGCGAAAGCAGGAAAAGGGGCAACAAACACTCACTACATATATCGAGTTTCCCAAGCATGGTTTCTAATCAAGACATGACAAAAATTTCCTAAAACAAATGGAGTTTCCTAAGCATGACACAGGTTTTCCAACCAATATAAATGCAATCAAGAGTTTCAGAACAAGGATTATTAAAGCATCAATTAAAACTCTTAATTATGTCATATTCTCCATCGATGAATTCTGACCTCCAAGATGATGTAATAGGGAAGTGTCGTCATTTGGAATGGCGTTGATAACACACCAAACAAACTCATGTCGCTGATTGCCACTGTTGATTACAAGGAGCCACTATCAAGACTAAATTTTCCAACCAAATATAGGTGGATGATGATATGAATATTGGAAAGGGATATAGGTGGATGATGATATGAATATTGGAAAGGGCTTAAGGTGGTGGGTGTTACTCTGAAGTGGTTGGCCATGACATTTCTGAAGGCAAAGGACTGTTTTGAAATGCATAACACTAAACTCGAGATGCCAAGTGCAGCACGCAAAAAAAAATGTAGAAATCACAACAAAAAAGACAAGGAAAGTTTACTGGGAAGAACTGATTTTGAAAGATCTGGTCTCCCTCTAATACCAAAATTGCCGCTGCATGAGAGATCATAAATGCAAGGAAACTTTTGTTGAATAGAAGTTTGATTTAAAAAAAATCTGAAATCATAATTCAGAGGGTTCCAGTGAGGTCTACTGCAAAGAATTTGAATGACAATAGATGAAGTGGATAAGAAAGCAGAGTAAGAACCAAAGATTGATTATGCTAGGAGTAATCAAAGAAAAAAAAAGGAAAATGATAGAATGGGAAGAGGCCAAAAAGAGCTGGCACATGAGAAGGGAATTGCAGCCTGAGAGTTTCTAGGGGAAGAAAAGAAATAGCGAGAGGGATCAAAGGATTGAAGAAGGGAGAGAAAGGGGAAGAGAGGAGAGAGAGAGAGAGAGAGTAAGCTGAGGTGGTCCACATTTAGGGTCGCAATAAAAAAACAAATCATAAGGTTAGAAGTAAAACAACAACAAGCCTTTAACCCACTAAGTGGAGTCTGCTACATGAATCATTTTTCTCCATTGCAGGATATTGATTGTCATATTTTCATTTAATTCTAATATTCTAATAAATTAAAAATTTTCATTTAATTCTAATCACAAGGCTAGAGTAAACATCTAATATTCTTCAGGTCCATACTTATAACAAAAAGTCCCTCGGGCTGATCATTAAAATGACAGCCTTAATCAAGATAAAATTTAAGGAAAATAAATTAAAATAATCCAAAAAAAGAACTAAATATTTTCTTATTACACTAACTAAATAAATTGAAAAAACAATTGATCATGTCATCAAAGATGCACCCGTATCTTAATTAGATTGTTGCCATCACATAATAAGTGTGATTATCAATAAATTTTACAAAACCAAGGGTTTGATGCATGAGTGTTAGCCATCAAGATGGAATCAGAAGTACTTATTAGATTCCAAAATGGTTTTTATCAACACAAACAATGAAAAAAAAAGATGATAAATGGTGCAAAGAGAGCACACCTCGGGTGCCATCCATCTGTATGTTCCTGTTTCAGCAGTCATGACTCCACCTTGGCTTTGAAAACGAGCAACACCAAAGTCTGCCACTTTGACAACCTTGGAACAAAAGGAATCAGATCAGCATCACACTGAAAGGAATGATCAGTCTGCAGACTCTATTGCATTAAGAATAACAGATAAAAAAGAAATATTTACGTACTTACCACTCAATTCTTATTTATTTACATATCAAACAACAAAAATTCAGCTTTTACATATATATGCCGCCTTACCTAAGCATAAAAAGGGGTACTTTACATTTTTTAGTTAAAATAGTGGTAAATTTTATATGATATGTGTGATTTGGGCAGTATAATGTAAAAAAGCAATGTTTAGATGCTAGATATGTAAACATAAGAATTGTGTGGTATGCATGTAAACACCCCAATAAAAAAATGCATTACATTTAGGGCTGTCAAAACGGCTCCTTGATCGCGAACAGCTCGTTAAGAAGCTCGTGTTCGGCTCGTTCGCTAAGTTAACGAGCCGAACACGAACAAATATAATATTTGTTCTTTAGTGTTTGGCTCGTTTTGGCTCAAAATAATACTCTAATCAATTATACTTATATCTTTGATGAGTAGTATTTTTTAAAAATTTAATTGACTACAAGGCTACAAAGATTTATAATCAATTAAAAGTATTGATGAAGAAAATATAATAAAAATTATTAAATTAGATTAAAATGATTTTTTAAATCTTTCCCTAATCCTTAATATCTTATGACTATGTGATTAGGGTTGTCAAAGGACTCTTTGTTCATGAACGGCTAGTGTTCGGCTCGCTAAGCAAACGAGTCGAGCACGAGCACACTTTTTGAGCTCGAAATATAAACGAGCCGAACACGAGCTGAGCCTGAGCTCGCTCGTATTTGGCTCGTTTACACCCCTAATTACATTAATCACATGCTTGCTGCACAATCAACCATTTTAAATGACCACCAATGTGGGCAGTAAGGTGTGGAACGGTATGCATGAACAAAGCAAAAGGACTGGTGGAGCATAAGTTTCAAGAACTCAAACTTAATAAATTATCATCAGCCAATCCAATATTTATGAAGCTAAATTTAGAAACCCCTTGCCAAGCACTGTCACATCTTTAAACATTTCATGCCAACAATCTGCCAAGCTTCGTATAAAACGTCCTTAAATAATTAATTTAATATCCACAACTCATATTGGAGTATCTTTTAAAGCATTTTAAAAAAAGATACAA